>CM033475.1:196660904-197212451 GCA_019447015.1 Hymenochirus boettgeri
TATGGTATATATCTGATGGTCTATATATGATATAATGTCTGTCTATGGTATATCTGTCTGTCTGTCTGTCTGTAATCTGTCTGTCCATGGTATATATCTGTCTGTTTTTGGTTATATATGTATGTTATGGTATATATATGTCTGTCTATATATGGTATATATGTCTGTCTGTCTATCTATGGTATTTATGTCTGTCTAGCTATGGTATATATGTCTGTCTGTCTATCTATGGTATACAGTATATATCTGTCTGTCTATCTATAGTATATATGTCTGTCTATCTATAGTATATATCTGTCTATCTATTGTATATATGTCTGTCTATCTATGATATATATGTCTGTCTCTCTATCTATGGTATATGTCTGTCTATCTATGGTATATATGTCTGTCTGTCTATGGTATATATGTCTGTCTGTCTATGGTATCTGTCTGTCTGTCTATCTATGTTTTATACAGTATAGTCTGCTCTAGCTATGGTAATTGTCATCTATGGTATACAGTATATATCTGTCTGTTTATCTATAGATATATGTCGCTTTATGTATATTGTATACTATGGTATACAGTATATATCTGTTGTCTATCTATAGTATATATGTCTGTCTATCTATGGTATATATGGAATGTCTGTCTATCTATGGTATATATGGAATGTCTGTGTATTTATGGTATTATGTCTGTCTTGGTATATTGTTATGTATGGTATATATATATAGTCTGGTATATGTCGTCTATTCTATGTATATATGTTGTCTATCTATGGTAACAGTATATGTCTGTCTATGGTATATATGTCTGTCTATCTATATGAATATTTGTATGTCTGTCTATCTATGGTATATAGTCTGTCTATCTATGTTATATTATGTCTATTGTGGTATATCTCTGTCTGTCTATCTATGGTATATATGGCTGTCTATCTATAGTATGTCTATCTATGGTATAATGTGTCTGTCTATCAGTGGTATAGCTGTCTGTCTGTCTATGTATATCTGTATGTCTATGGTATATCTGTCTGTCTATCTATGGTATATATGTCTGCCTGTCTATCTATTGTATATATGTATGTCTATCTATGGTATATATGTCTATCTAAGGTATATCTGTCTGTCTGTCTATCTATGGTATGTATGTCTGTCTATCTATGGTATATCTGTATAGCTAAGGTATATCTGTCTGTCTGTCTGTCTATGGTATATATGTCTGTCTCTCTATGGTATATCTGTTCTCTATGGTATATATGTCTGTCTATCTATGGTTATATAGTCTCTCTATCTATGGTATATCTATCTATGGTATATATGTCTGTTGTCATCTTGGTATATATGTCTGTCTAGCTATGATATATATATATCTGTCTGTTAGCTATGGTATATGTGTCTGCCTACTATGGTATAATGTCTGTCTATGGTATATATGTCGGTCTATCCATGGTATATATGTCTATCTGTTCTCCTATGGTATATATGTCTGTCTTCTCTATGGTATATAGTCTGTCTGTGTATCTATGGTATATATGTCTGTCTATATCTGTCTATGGTATATCTGTCTGTCTATGTATGGTATATATATATGTCTATGGTATATATGTCTGTCTATCTATGGTATACAATATATGTCTGTCTATCTATAGTATATCTGTCTATTATGGAATATATGTCTGTCTATCTATCGTATATATATGTCTGCCTATCTATGCTATATATGTCTGTCTATCTATGGTATATATGTGTGTCTGTCTATCTTGATATACAGTATATGTCTGCCTGTCTATCTAGGTATTTATGTCTGTATCTATGGTATATATGTCTGTTCTGTCTATGGTATATATTTCTCGTCTCTAGTACTATATGTCTGTCTATCTATGTCTATATGTCTATCTATGTATATATGTCTGTCTGTCTACTGTATACAGTATATGTTTGTCTGTCTATCATGGTATATATGTCTGCTGTCTTCTATGGTATATATGTCTGTCTATCTATGTTATATATGTCTGTCCATCTATGGATATATATATCGTCGTTAGCTATGGTATACAGTATATTCCCGTCTGTCTATCTATGGTATATATGTCTGTCTGTCTATGGTAATAATATCTGTCTATATAGGATATATGTCTATCTATCTATGGGTATATAGTCTGTCTATGCTATATATGTCTGTCTGTCTATCTATGGTATATATGTCTGTCTGTCTTTCATGGTATACAGTATATATCGTTCTGTTCTATCTATGGTAGTTCAGTATATGTCTGTCTAAGATTGTATACAGTATATGTCTGTCTATCTGTGGTATACAGTATATGTCTGTCTGTCTATTTTATAAAGATCTTATTGATTAACTATCTGTTTTCTGTCTGCCTGATTCTTTATGTTTCTATCTGTCTCTGTGTGTCTATCTATCTATCTATCTATCTGTCTATCATCGTATCTATCTATCTGTCTATACTATTTATCTATCTATCTATATCTATTATCTATCTATCTATATATGTGTCTATTATCTATCTATATATATCTATCTATCTATCATATCTATCTATCTATCTATCTATATCTGTCTATTATCTATCATCTATCTATATCTATTGTCTATCATCTATTATCTATCTATATCTATTACTACTATCTATATCTATTTATCTATCTGTCTATATCTATTTGTCTACTATCTATCTATCTATCTATCTATCTATCTATCTATCTATCTATCTGTCTATTATCTATCTATCTGTCTATTATCTATCGTTTATCATCATCTATCTATGGTATATCTATCTATGGTATATATGTCTGTCTGTCTATCTATGGTATATATGTCTGTCTAGCTATGATATATATGTCTGTCTGTCTAGCTATGGTATATGTGTCTGCCTTACTATGGTATATATGTCTGTCTATGGTATATATGTCTGTCTATCCATGGTATATATGTCTATCTGTCTCTCTATGGTATATATGTCTGTCTTTCTATGGTATATATGTCTGTCTGTGTATCTATGGTATATATGTCTGTCTGTGTATCTATGGTATATATGTCTGTCTATGGTATATCTGTCTGTCTATGTATGGTATATATATATGTCTATGGTATATATGTCTGTCTATCTATGGTATACAATATATGTCTGTCTATCTATAGTATATCTGTCTATCTATGGAATATATGTCTGTCTATCTATGTATATATGTCTGTCTATCTATGCTATATATTGTCTGTCTATCTATGGTATATATGTGTGTCTGTCTATCTATGATATACAGTATATGTCTGTCTGTCTATCTATAGTATATCTGTCTATACTAGGTATTTATGTCTGTATCTATGGTATATATGTCTGTCTGTCTATGGTATATAAAACTTTTTAGTCGTGCATCAATGCGTTCGGCTATCCAAAAAGACTTTATATAATTTTTAATGGGTGGTCAACAGGCATGTTGTTGACCACCCATTAAAATTATATAAAGTCCTTTGGGAGTGCTTATACCTTATACTTTTGTTTATTGCATCCTGTAGTAGCACCCAGGCTAGTTTGTATATACCTTGGCAGGAGTGACGTTTTCTGTAAGTCCTGAAGATGGCTACGAGTAACCGGAATGCATTGACTCGCAAAAAATAAAAGTTAAGTTTTAAGGTTTAAAGCAGAGCTGGCAATACCATTATCTCCTTGTTTTCTTTTTATATGGTTCTTCTGTATTAAAGGGTATCTGCACCATCGATATAAATTTTTGATATATTGCAGAGCATCCCCTCCGCAATGTTTAATGTGTAAAAATAGAATCCAAACTCTACTTACAGACCCTTGCTCCAGCGTTGTTCTGATCGGCTGTTTGCCGGAAGTACATGCAGCGGGCCGGACTGGCAGCCATGGGTGTGATTGGCTGCCAGAGTAGAGAACTCCGTGGGAGTGAAGATCTGTAAGTACAGTTCGGATTTATTTTTATAGCGGTGGGGGGGGGGGGCAGATGCCCTGCAATATATATATAAAAATGTAACACATATGAAGGGCAGCCAAGTTGGGATCAGGAGGGTGGGGGGAGGGGGGAAAAGCTCCCGCGCACCCCACTGTCCTCTCAGACAGAAAGGAGGAGGCAGAAACCTTTTGGACAGGAAGACAGCTACTACTCTCCTGGACTTTGGACAAGCACACAAGGGAACCATAAGGAGCAGAGATGTAGGGCAAGGATTTTTTTAAACTAGTCAATGGGCCAGTAGTTCATTAAAGTTTAGTTTGGGGGTGGACATTCCCTTAAGCTTCTACTGATAGTATTGATTTCAATCCTCCTGTCCTTGTACCTGCAGATGAAATGCCCCATTTAGACTCAGTAGCTCTACCAGGCCCAATTGCCAAACCTTTTTATAAACCTGATCCAATCAGTATCCTGTGCTCCCAAGTCGTAACATAAGTGGCTTTAAATATGGCACTTGCTGTGGTGAATACAAATAAGTATGAACATAGCATGTTCAGGTTGACCACATAGTGTGGCAGGATTGCCTGGGTCTATTCTCAGACCTGCAGGAATATCCTATTTGCTTCCACTGGGTGCTGGTGACTGTCTGATTAACAGTTTAAAACATACCTGTGTAAAGATTCTATATCCACTCCACTGTATCAACAATACCACAAACATACACACACATAATTCCACGTGCACCAACGGGCACAATTTTTCTAGTATATATATATATATATATATATATATATATAATATATATATATATAATATATACCAACCAATGAGTGGCACTATAAACCTGGGTGCCTCCTGTAGATTAGTAAGACAGACTTTGTTAAAGTTCAGGAGCATGATAAAGGCTCCACTCACAGAGCCGAAACGTTGCCATTATGTGCCATATTTAATAAACTATTTTGAAGAAATCCCGGAGTGCTCCTGAACTTTATCGAAGTCTATTTATATACATTATATATATATTATATATATATATATATATATATATACACATAGAAGTTGGGTAAGTGTGCACGCCAGTCTTTATGAACTTCAATTACCTGGTGCTGCCGACCTATATCCAAGATATAAAATACCGTAAATGTTCCACAGTGTCAGCGCTACTCAGGTTCTTCAATCAGTGCTTTATTTAAAGTGCTTTTTTAGACAAACATTCTATAAGTGCAATAATAAGCAACGTTTCAGCCGTTATCTATTGGCCTTTATCAAGCTCAAAGTATTAGTGCATTGTTACATCATTATATATCCTTTCTCATTAGTGGTTAATTGTAAAACACACCTTTACAGACATCATCTCCAAGATTTAAAGTGACAGTGCTATATTAACATGTTAAAATCCGGTGATCCTTAGCTAAGTGCTCTTGTGCTTATTATAAAAAATACTCGTTATACACAAACTTTTAAAAATGAATTCCACATTTCTATAAATAAATCATTAATTATATTGAAGTATATTAGATACATTAAAATAATTAGCCATATCCCATAGAGCACTTAGCTAAGGATCACCGGATTTTGACATGTTAATATAGCATGCACTTTAAATCTGGAGATGATGTCATGTAAAGGTGTGTTTTACAATTAATTATGTGAGAACCTGTTTATGTGCACTGTCTGTTGTGCCACACCACCAGAGTAACCCACTGTGTGCCATAATCATTCCATAAAGCAGTGATCTGGTACAAATTGGTGGCAGGGTGCTGGTAATACCATTAATTCTCCCTGTTTTCTTTGTATGTTTGTTCCCTGTATTAAGCTATGGAGGCTGTATGAAAGCATTGATTTAAATCCTCCTGTCCTTGTACCTGCAGATGAAATTCCCCAATTAGACTCAGTAGCTGTACCAGACCCAATTGCCAACACTATTTTTAAACGTGATCCATTTGATGGGTAACTAGTAGTGGACTGATTGGCTAGAACAATTTGAATTGGCAGCCATATTAATGATTGGGATGAAGGTGCTCGCTTGCAAGTCCTTAGCCTTTTTACTTAGTTGTAAAGCCAGGCAGGTATACCAAGGATGTACAGTAATACTGAAATAAATCAGTTATTAAAAATTGCTCTGAAGCAATTTTTTTAAAATTAGATCTGTATAAAAGAGTATATAAAGGATAAATCCATTTCTTTAATATAAAGGATAAATCCATTTCTTTAGGTAACTGGGAATGAGAGATTTTGTTTATACGTTAGATTATTAGGGCAATGCTATTATAATAACATGATGCGGTGAGGTACCTTTTGTTATACTATATGAGGTACCATCACCACTTGCCGTGGTGAATACTAATAAGTAATAACCTAGCATGTTTAGTTTCAACCACACAACGTGGTAGGATTGCCTGGGTCTACTCTCAGACCTGCAGGATATCCTATTTGGTTCCTCTGGAAGTGGGGACTGTCTGAGTAACATTTTAAAACATACCTATGTAAAGATTCTATATCCACTAATCCACACATAGCAAAAACATACACACACATAATTTCCATTGTGTACCAATGTGCACACTTTTGCTAGTGCTGTGGGGAGAACATGTTGATTGCAACTGAATACTGCAGTACTTGAGTGTCTGACTGGCGTCAATGTCTCTGACACATGTGACTTGCAGGATCTTTGTCTGTAATGATAATGGCTTCATTATGTGGGGCATGTCTGCAATGTGCAGTGGGGGGGGCACGGCATTCTAGGGCTGTACCAGGCTTGGACATGACATTTGGTTTGTTGCGATATTTGGGGGCATGGCCATGCCATTTAGGGTTGTAGGTATGTGTTTTGGGGCGTGGATGTCAAGTTGTGGGTGTGGTGTTTGAGGTGTGCCTGTGATATTTGGGGCATGGACAGTAGTGTGTGGTGTGTAGACATGATTCTGGAATGTAACCTGTGATGTTTGAGGTCATAGCTATGATGTATGGGGGCGGACCGTAAATTGTTATCACCAATAATATCACCATAGTAACATAGTCTTTGCAGGGTTTATATTTGTACTAGACATAAGCCCGCTACAATAACGGGCGCTAGAAGCACAGAGTGCCCCTTAGTGTCCCAAGGCCATAGTCCTCCTCCATGTCCCAAGGCCAGAGTACCCTCTTAGTGTCCCAAGGCCAGAGTCCCCCTCTGTCCAAGGCCAGGGGCCCCCTCTGTCCCAAATCCAGAGGCCCCCCTCTGTCCCAAATCCAGCCCCCCCCCTCTGTCCCAAATCCAGGGCTCCCCCTCTGTACCAAATCCAGCCCCCCCCCTCTGTCCCAAATCCAGGGGCCCCTGTCTGTCCAAAATACAGGGCCCCCCGTCTGTCCCAAATCCAAGGGTCCCCCGTCTGTCCCGATCCAGGTCCCTCCTCTGTTCAAATTCCAGGGCCCCTGTCCCAAGCAACCTTACCTGCAGTCTGTTAATTGCTGTTCTCCTCCTGTGTGTTCCTGTGTTTCTCCTCTAGTGGTGAGTCAATAGGAACTGTAGACACTCTCCCTCTAGTGGTGAGTCAATAGGAAATGCAGAGACTCTCCCTCTAGTGGTGGAGTCAATAGGAACTGCAGAGACTCTCCCTCTAGTGGTGAGTCAATAGGAACTGAGACTCTCCCTAGTGGTTAATCAATAGGAACTGCAGAGACTCTCCTCTAGTGGTGAGTCATAGGAACTGCAGTGACACACACACAGACACAGGACACAACTTATGGGTTTATTATATATGATATAATGTGATTCATATCACCAATAGGAACATAGACTTTCCAGGGTTTATATTTGTATATAAATGTGATTCATATCAACAATAGTAACATAGTCTTTCCAGGGTTTATATTTGTATATAAATGTGATTCGATCACCAATAGTAACATAGTATTTCCAGGGTTTATATCTGTATATAAATTGGTTCATATCACCAATAGTAACATAGTCTTTCAAGGGTTAAAGGGACAGTTCAGTGGAAATTATCAATATTTGTAAATTGTTAATTTGTGTAATGACTTCTTAGTTATTCTACATATTCTCTCCCATTTTGAAAAATCAGTTGATTTCATACCCTTTGCTATTCCATGCTGTGACATTAGTGAGCTGACATTTTAGGTTCTAACGGACCTTCTTCTTTCCAGAATGCAACTCTTCCTTGGAATGTTCCTAACAGTAATTTCTACTGATTGGCTGTTGGAGGGTCAAACATGCTCAGATCTCTAATGAGCAACTGAATCAACAGGGCTGGGTCAAGGGCAAGACCATAATGGTCTCTATTAGGGGTCCTGCAAACAGGAAGTCAGTATTTCGGTTGCATTTATTATATAAGACAAAATGCTGATGGACAGATTAAGGTCATTGGGATGGAAAAAATACTGCTCTTTTCTTAAAAGTACATGTATTTGCACTGAACTTGCTTTAATATTTGAAACCTTCCAGGAGCAAATTGTAATGTGTTACAGACCTTAAGGGAAATGTCTCGTTCCCTCTGTTATAGAAACTGTTGTTCTGTGTGTGCAGCTCTCTGAGTTGTGTAGTCGGGCGGCACATGGAGCCCAGGCCCTTCATCTGAATTACTGAGTGGTCCACAAAAGGGGGCTGTGGGAGCACTCCTGTGGCAAAATTACTTTATAACAAATAGTGGAAGTGCTACTGATCTGACCAAAACATTAGAACAAACAAGAAAAGTGATGATCAATGCACATGGGCCCCATATATCATAATATCTATGCTAGTGCAAACAGTAAAAACATGCGGGTTTTTAATTACAATGTTATGCATAAAAGTGAAAAGCTTCCAACCACGTCAAGGTAACCCCAGTATAGAAGGTCCTAACAGTTTACCTTGGGTCCTTTATCTGAGCTGACACTCCCTGCTTGGTTGCATTTTCGTGGGAAGGTTGTCCCTGACCTTACATGGATTAGTATTACAGGTCATCCCTTCCCCCGCCTACTGGCTTTAACAAGGAGGGAAGAGGCCTCTCATCCAATGCTTAGTATTCAAGGCATAGACCTCCAATTAAAGGGACGTGTTGGGGTGCTACTACCACATGGAAGCTTGGTCATCTTCCTGCAGAGAAATCTGCTACAGTATATACACAAAGGGGGGCTGGGGGAGCACTCCTGTGGCAAATTACTTTACAACAAATAGTGGAAGTGCTACTGATCTGACCAAAACATTAGAACAAACAAGAAAAGAAATGATCAATGCACATTCCTGGGCCCCATATATCATAATATCATGCTAGTGCAAACAGTAAAAACATGGGGTTTTTAGTTACAACTTATGCTAAAAGTGAAAAGTTACTGAATTGGGTTATCACACTCTGCTAGTGACGTGCACGGCTTTTATTGTTCAAACTGGAATTCACGGGCCCTTTCAGAGGCCATAACTGGAATATAGTATATGTAAGGATATTTCAGTAATCATGGCTTTTTTATTTTCAGGACAAAGCCTGACACTCATAGTTGCACAGATTGCATTAAACGGCATAAAGCTTTATACACCATTATATATTGTTGTACAATATAACGACGAACGACATATCACATGGTAGACTTGCCAGATTCTTTCTGCCAGTTATCATATGTGGGTACAGAATCGTTAGATTATCGTTAGACTGCAATGTATAATGCACATGCGCAGCATTATGAGAACACACAATATTATCAGGTAACTTTTCTCTTGTTTGAAACCATTTACCAGCTATCATTCAGCACAAACGTAGTATGTACAGGGATCGGTTGGAACTACAGTAAAAAAAAACCTGTTCACTGAAAGTTCGTTTGTACATCGTCAACCAAAATCTGTGTACGTGTAAAACGTGTGTCCGAAGCTTTACATGCAGCCTCACTTGTTTTTAATACTCCACCTCGGATTTTTCACTGATCTGGCAAACCTAATTGGCATCACATGGAAAATTATGCAATTCAGGGAATGAATAAATTGGTCCCTTGTTGCCTAAAATGTGATTTCAGATTATGAAGGATGAACAGTGCATTCTTCTTGATATACAGTAAGATTATTATTATAATTATGGATTTATATAGCACCAACATCTTCCGTGGCGCTTTACCATTACATTAACATAATCATACATTACATACAAGGGTAATACTTATTATACATACATATTACATACAAAGGTAAAGCATACATTGTAAGTACACAGCATGATAATTTATTTACAGTAACGTAATACAATAAGAATGAGGACCCTGCTGTGGTTGTAGGTTCTTAAGACTAGCGAGGGACGTGGATAAGGGAGCAACAGAGTCTAGAGCATTGGAACAGTGTTGTGGTAAGGGACGACTGCAAGGCCAGGGTCAGAGAAGGAGAAAGTTGCATGAGACAAGGTTGGAGGGGGCCAGAGAGCAAATTGGGGTCGAGATTACATAGTCTCTGCATCTGAGGAAAGGTAGAGTTGGAGAAACTGCGAGTGAAAACCAGATCCAGTGTATGCCCATTGCAATGTGTCTGTGCAGGAGCCATTGAGAAAGGCTAAGGGAGGGGGTAAGGCTATTCACACTACCTCAGCTTGTATCAGTGAAGTGCAGTGAAACCCCCATTGTATTCTTTTCCATTCTAGTCTGTTTAAAAAAAACGCACTGCTGCACGTATTTCTGTCCGTCTAAAATGCATGAAAACGTGGTACAATGGACAACAACAGATTTTTTGCATTTTGCATGTCTGTCCATTTTTCGAAAGGATGCCTGGGAGTTCCTGAGATTTCATTTCAGTGTTCTTTGGTCCTGCCCCCTTAAACATGAAAAAATTGCGTTCAAAACGCAATGGACAGAAATGCAGAAAATACGGACACAAATGAATGAAAACGCACATGCAAACGGTTAGCAATGGATACAAAAACTTGGCAAAGCATTGTATTTAACACGTTCCGTTAAGTTGTGTATTTTTTCTGTTCCTAGTGTGAACGAGCCCTAAGAGACAGAGGTGTAGTGTCAGATACTGCATGTTATCGCTAACTTTTTTTATTTGAGATCGTAAAAGGTCATTTTTTTACTCTTGCACTCCTTCCTAATTTTGTGAATAAATCTGCACAACTTATATAATAAGCAAGTCTGCAGTGTAGGTTTTTTCAATGGGTAGCATCAGGGCCTGTGACTGCGGGGGGGGGCGGGAGGTAAGATGTCTCACAATTCCCTCCAGATGTTCCCTGTCTTTTAAACAGCTGATCGCGCGTATCTTCTGGGGAGGGGGTTGTTGTTAGCATCCAATCGCGTTAGCGTCCCAGGGCCCTGCAGTTATGTCCCTGTTACATTTTATTGTTACCTTCCCAGCACCAAACCTTTAGCTCACGGGATGCTCAACCTGCAGCCCTGAAACTGCTGGTTGGAAATCTCTAATATTACTTTGCCATTATAAGTAATATTGCAGAATATGTATCATAGTAACAAATGCAGAAAATGTAAGCTATGCTCTTTTTTGCAATGCGTATTTAAAAAGTATATGTAACTGCAGAACTGTATGGATTTGTAATGTGCATTTTTAATGTTTATTTTTTGTTTGTAGCATTAAGGATGCCTTTTAGAAGAACTACATCTAGTGCTCGAACTGACAGCAGTGATGTTGACATAGAAGGAATAGGTAAGTTTGTTGAGTATCAAAGGGTCTTCACTTTAAAGGGCATGTCCACCCCAAAAACTAATACTTAACCCACTTAACTGGTCCCACTGTGTAGGGTTAAAACCCTTACCTTACATCCTGCCCTTATGGTTCTCTGTAGATCTGTCTAAATTCCAAAAAGTGAAGAGTATGATCTGTCTGTGAGTTATCCAGTGCGCTGCTTCCTTAACCTCAATAAGGACATGACATGCGCAGGGAGCCCTTTCCCCCTCCGATAAAGGGTTGTAATTTAAGACTGGGGGGTGGGATACCTAGGCTCATACATGCATTCGCAGAGTACGACCCACAATGCAAGATGTGTATGAGCGCCCGTTAGGCCGACATTCGTGCCATTCGTTGAGGCTCGTTGCCCGTTCCATGGATCATACATTAGGCGGCCATCTGATGTTTTATCACAAATAATGATCTGGGATAGTCAGTAGGTAATAACAGCAGTGTGCTCAACATGACAGTTTTAACATTATACACTGAACCATTTAATGTTGAACCAGTATACCCAACTAGATGTATGTTTGCATTTTATTCTTATATACGCTACATATTCCGCAGTGCTTTACACTATTACTTAATTTACATCAGGCCCTGCCCTGAAGAGCTTACAATCTAATGGGCCGATATAGGCCGAACGAACGTCGGAAACATCGTGTGGGCGCGGGTCGAGCCGCCGATCGCACGTGTGTACGAGGCTTAACAGTGAATAGGCTCATATGTCACTTATCTGATATGTAGTCCTTTGTTCTTTTAAGTCAAATTCATACAAACATAGAAAAGATAATCAATGCACATTCCTAGGCCCAATAAACCTACAGGTATATACAGAGTTCTCCTAAACCACGTCTAGTCTTAAAACTGCCCTGTTTTTAGATATTCCATAATGCTACTACACATTCTAAAGGAAACGCTTAGTAAGAAATGCATTAAGGCCCTTTGGAGACAGTGTTCCAAATTTTTTAATCCAGAAGGCCTCATGCTGGAGTAAGCGTAGCCCTTTTCGTTGCATTGTAAGGCCATCCACCTTAAAGTGGCTAGGATTGGCCCTTTTCCCTGAAATGACGGGCCACTGACAGATTCCTTTACTGAACTGTCCCTGTAGTCAGGGCAGAACGAATTGATGAGCGATGGTTCGCCATCCTCTCCCTTGTGTAGTAGTGGTTTTGCCCACATAATACAAACCAAGGGGCATGTAATGAAGTATATGGTGTCAGTGCTTTGACATGATAATTTATGTTAAATCTTAAAGGGAAGTTCAGTGCAAATACATATGCTTTTCAGAAAAAAGAGCAGCTTTTTCCATCCCCATAACCTTAAAGGAACACTAAACCAAAAAATTAACTAAGTGGCATCTGTTTCTATTATTCACGGGAGGTGAGAACGCTTATTCTCACTCCCTGTGATAATAGGACGATCGGGGGACCTGGAAATTACCTTACACGCCGCTCCACTCGCAGCCGCTCTGCTGTAACAGCTGTTCTGTCCCGATCGCGCGCCCTATCTTTTGAATTGGCGCGCATTTTTGCACGAAAACTAAAGCCTTTTCAATTGTGGCTTTAAAGTCATGCAAAAGATCACAACTACTACATCGCATTCACATAATGTAATAATGGTCGCAGAGTCCCTACTACATTGTGGGAATGAATTCAGGTAACTTATTTTTGTAAGTCCCCTGATGTAGTAAATCCATTTGTGCAAAACTTAAAGCTGCCTTAAAACCTAGTCTCCACTATTTAGCTTTTAGCCTGGGTTCTATTAATTTTGACAATTAGATATTGCATTGCCCGCATGTTCCTTAGTGAAACCCAGGCTAGCACAGGGCAAACAATACAGGTGTAGCTGAGATGTTAAGCTACCATGCTGCCAAAAGTAGATCTTGCAATGCCAGAATTGTTTCTGCAAGTCTGCAACTAAGTAATGAAGCATTAAACATTGTTCTGTTCTTTAAAAAGAGGTCACTTGCTTACCAAACTATACAGGTGGATTTCAAAAGGATTTTTGTGGCACCAGCAACAGTTGGAATGGAAAAAGTTTAGTTGCCCCTAATACATTTTACATAAAGCCCAAGCCTTAGCATTATCTATCATTAGCTACCATCAGAATCCAGTTAGTCCACTACTAGGCCCTTTTCAGTGGACATGTAATTTTCATTTACATTCCCCTATAAATTAACATTTTATTACATTTTTAGCATCTTACAAAGAATGACCTGTGAGCAGTATAAAACATTTGCATGGATACACCACTGACAGCAGATTTTGAAAAACAGGTTGTTTAGAGTTCACATTGTGAAAATTTCCAGGACGCAGCATTTACAAATTCCCATAAAAAGGACCATAGGAATTTTCTTTGGTAAACAAAGACCAGAAAACGAGTTTCCATCAAATGGCTTGGCAGTGGCCAGGGACGAGACTATTTCTGCTTTTTCCAGTGAGCTGACAAATACCCCAAGGTATTGCCATGTGTCCATGGTTTGGCAGATTGTTTAGCTGCTAAAATTACAGATGAGAAGGTCTAAATCTGCAAGGATTGTGGAGAAACAGAAATGCAACATTTAAATCCACTTTAATACCAAAACAGCTGTTACTACGTCTGCTACTATACTGCTACTACTATTGCTACTAATACTACTACTGTTACTGTTGCTACTAAACTCTACTACTGCTTTCTACTACTACTGTTACTATTGCTGCTAATACTACTATACCACTACTACTTTTACTGCTACTGTTACATTGCTACTACTGCTAATATTTCTACTGCCATTACTTCTTTTTCTACTGCTGCTGCTTCTTATTACCACTACTACAATTGCTATTGCTACTACTACCACTATACTACTACTGCCACTACTATTTTTACTTACATTCTGCTTCTACTGCTATTGCTACTTATACTGCTGCTGCTGCTACTACTACTGCTGCTGCAGATACTAGTTCTAATGCTACTACTGCAAATTGAATTATTGATCTTCCATTCAGAGTAAGTCCAGCATATAAACTGGGTGCACAAAAAGACACTTGTCAGGGGATAGTGTCCATTTGAGTTAGCAAATACAACTTAATTGGAAAATCTGCTATATTTAGCCCTTAAAAGAAATTACATTAGGTTAAGTCAAATAAATCAAAGGTGAGAGGAACAATTCAGTAAATTTAGAATTCATACAAAATCAAATGTATGAAACTCAGTTGAGAGGATGTACCATAGGACATCCATGCAGAAGTAATTGCAACTAGTTGATTAGAATACGTCCAACATTGAACTTGTGGTCCTATATCAAGTTTCACCATCTTATCCTACAGAAAAAGAGGTAAAAGGAGCACATACTAGGTTATCACCATTCATTGTTAGTATATTATTTGAGGGTTAACTAAAAATCTTATTTTCTTCAAGTTTAAGGGATGTTTGCTTGTCCTCCAACATTTTCTATTGGTGAACAATGTCCCGATTATTATTATGTTTCATTAATGTATTTATACACAGTAATCATATCTCCACACATGTGCCTTTTCTCTAGCATACATAATTGTAACTTATCCAATCTGTCTTTATTTCAAGCCCCCATTCTTTGTTATTTAGTGTGCTTCTTGAGCCCTTCCCATTTCCAAGATTGCACTGCATTTCCAAATGAGGACCTTACCAATGCTTTGTGAAGAGGAGAATAACTTTTTTCTCCCTTGAATCCATACCTCTCTTTATACAAGCCATATTTTGCAATAATTGGTCTCATTTTACAAAATGTTGCATCAGAAAAAAGTTGCGAAATGGATCCTGCCAGCAGTACCAAACCCTTGTTAACCAGAATACATTGGTTGGCGTGGTTTTGCACTTTTTCTGTTTGCGTGGGATATTGCATCTCCCTGAAAGTTTCAAATTTGTTGAGAAAAATCTGCCTATTAGAAAATCTGGAATGTGTATGACCACTCTAACTTTACAATTACAATCTATTTCAATCGTAGCTCATGCACATTTTCTTTTGATTTGTTTCGGTAATATTAACACACACTAAAGGTGGCCATACTCATGCGATTTACATGCAATGTGCGACAGATCACATTGTATCTGTCGGCGCATTGTGAAGGGAACCTGCACACAGGAACCGACCGATCCCCATACGCGGTTGCACCATACACCGCACAATCGTTATTGCTCCCTCTAGTAAATAAAGGGGGGTTGATTGCCGGCCAACGGAAATCTTCAATCTTTCCCGATGATTGGAGTGGACTAGTCATTTGGTCGGCACTCCGATCGGTCGGGAATATCCCCTACACACGAGCAAGAATAGATAAATCCCTGTCGTCCACAAGGGTTTACCTAGATTATCGCTTGTGTGTATGGCCACCTTTATTTGTGATTTTATATAAACCATAGAAACAGTGTTTTTATCACAAAAACATTATGACATGGGGATAATCCAAACTTAATGGGGAAATAAAACGCATTGTCTTTGGACAGGTTTCTATTTGTCTTAGTAATTTATTTAGCATAGAAATCCCAAAACCCACTGTTTTCCATTTAAGTTTAAAGGTCTGGTCCTAGCACAATATTCACTCCAAGCTGTTGTCTGAACTAAAATACTTTGCCATATTACACGTATTTACCATTCTTGTGCAGACTTTAGTTTTTTTTGTTTGCTAGCAAGACAGTGAACTGGCCAAGCTAAAGCGAATGTTTCGCTTGAAGGAGGTAGCTCATCAAGAATTTTCCACCAAGGACAACAGAGAAAATCAGGCGGCACAAGTATGTTTCCTACCTAACATTTATACAACTAATCTGCTTTAGTCTGACATCTTCTATCAGACAGCGCTCTGCCTAAGGCACTGTTTCCTAATGTCATTTATTAGCACAATAAGTACTTTGGGATGTGCTGTCTGAAAATAGAAGCATCAAAGAAACATTCCATTTCTGTCTCTTCCGTACTGAGAAACGATCAAATATTCATGTTTGCTTAAATAGTGTCTAAAGGGCAACTGTGGTCTCCAAACAAGTTAGGGTTAAATGAAAGCTGCCTTATTTTCTTAAATGAAGCCGACATCACATCCATGGCTCACTCAGTGTGAAATGATATGTAGGGGAAGGTTCAAACATTCCTGCTTCAGTAGGTTGACTGACATCACCTTACCTCTGCTAGAACCTTGCCCGGGGGAGAAGCTGTCAGAGTAAGACTTAATGCTGGGAAAAACAGGAAGTACCTGGGGGAGAAATTGACAGTTCTGGTCTGCAGACAGGCTGGTTCACATGGACTTTCACAGCATGTCACATGGCTGAAAAACGGAAAGGTCAAGCAGGAAGTAATATTACTGAACCTGTCCAGCAATAACTTCTCACAAATTGTATCTAGAGATGTGATTTCGGTTTTATTTTTGAAGGTACGATGGAAGGCTTTTTATATAATTCTACTGTTTGGAAACAATTCAAGGCCACAGTTACCCTTTAAAGTTCACCCAAAGCAAAGCCAACTTTCATTTTGATCTCTGAAGATCCATACAGTATTTACCGGATGCAAATCATTAATGTGCTAAACTTGAATACGTTGGTTCAGAAATACCCTGTGTTGGATAAACATGTAGTACATGTTACACATTGTTGTGTGTACTGTTACAGTATACCGTTTAAACCATAAATGTGATATTGTAAGTCCTTGCTGGTGCTTTACTTTCAACATAGACTGATATAAACTGACCTATTGCTTAAAAAGATGTATTTGAAATAGTTTCCTAATCTATCAGGGAGATAAAGGTCTTATCGTTTAAATGGTGTAATTGTGCCCCAACCAATATGATATTTTATAACATTTGAAAGCTGATCGTGATTGGTGGGTCAAAATTACTCTTCCATGATAAGACTTTTACTGAATAAACCTGGATGTTGTTTAGAAAGTTAACCTTTTTTTTTCTGAAAACAATCAGGGAGGATGCAGAGTTTCTACAAAGTAACGCTAAAATGATTGTACAACACACTTTAGCACGGATTTTGATTTTTTTTTTTGGCTGTTGGTAAAAACTCCTAATAATTTTGTAACATGTTGTACAATACGTTACCAAATTACTCACAGGCTACCACTGCACCAGGGACCCGATAGCAAGCTCTCTGTGCTTCTCCCTAATGTTCTGTATTTAAATAAAATATTGTTTTTTACTGTAAATGGGTGTTATATTCCTGCTTGCAAGAGTAAAAATGTTTTTGTTTTGGGCTAATGTTTTTGCGTTTCACAGAGCATTTTTATGTAGAGCTACGGTTAGTCATTGTTCCAGTAGTATTTTAGGTTTTGAAACTTTAAAGAAAACTCAACAAACATTTTTAATCTTAAAGATACAACAAAAAGCAAAGTAAGTGCTTCAGTAACTGGGATTTAACAGGAAAAATTTAAGCCCCGTGAATGAACATCATTAAACTGTTTGTATGTGCAGTGATCGGCCACACCTCATGACTCAGTCACATGCTTCTTGGACTAATCGTGTCTGTTAAAAAGATTGGTGTAAAAGAACATCATGACCATTGACCATGTCTGTATGTAATAATGAAATGTCGGGGACGGAATAAAGCACAAACCCCAAATTAGTAGATAATGTTGCAGAAACATATTAAACTAAGAGCTTGACACAGATTACTGCATAGTGTCACGTAGGCAGTGATAAGAGCAAGTTCTAATCAAGTATTTTTCTGCAGGTTGTTGTTGTCCTTTAAGCCCGGGGTGGGAACAGGTGAATACTGTATATAGTATCTCAAACTGTTCTATAGTCTTTCAGTATAGTAGTTGAGTTGTTTGAATAAAGACAACGTCCATCCATTCAAACCCATCTGAAATATCCTCATTCATGCCTTAACTGGATCCGAGAGGAAGGCCAAAAATACAAAAAAAAACCACCAAATTTGAAGGGGGAAAAAATTCCTTCTGACTCGGAAATTTCCCCGGACAACTCTATTTATGTATCATACCAGTAACTTGCAAACATTCCTTGTTTACAGAAACTCATCCAGCTTTTTTTTAAAGAACCAATGAACCGGCCATAACAATGTCCAGGAGGGTATGGTATATATGTCTGTCTATGGTATATATGTCTGTCTGTCTATGGTATATATGTCTGTCTATCTATGATATATATGTCTGTCTATGGTATATCTGTCTGTCTGTCTGTCTGTATATCTGTCTGTCCATGGTATATATCTGTCTGTTTATGGTATATATGTATGTCTATGGTATATATGTCTGTCTATATATGGTATATATGTCTGTCTGTCTATCTATGGTATTTATGTCTGTCTAGCTATGGTATATATGTCTGTCTGTCTATCTATGGTATACAGTATATATCTGTCTGTCTATCTATAGTATATATGTCTGTCTATCTATAGTATATATCTGTCTATCTATTGTATATATGTCTGTCTATCTATGATATATGTCTGTCTTCTTCTTCTATGGTATATGTCTGTCTATCTATGGTATATATGTCTGTCTGTCTATGGTATATATGTCTGTCTGTCTATGGTATATCTGTCTGTCTGTCTATCTATGTTATACAGTATATGTCTGTCTAGCTATGGTATATATGTCTATCTATGGTATACAGTATATATCTGTCTGTTTATCTATAGTATATATGTCTGTCTATCTATGGTATATATCTGTATATCTATGGTATACAGTATATATCTGTCTGTCTTCTATAGTATATATGTCTGTCTATCTATGGTATATATGGAATGTCTGTCTATCTATGGTATATATGGAATGTCTGTGTATCTATGGTATATATGTCTGTCTATGGTATATCTGTCTATGTATGGTATATATATATATGTCTATGGTAATATGTCTGTCTATCTATGGTATATATGTCTGTCTATCTATGTATACAGTATATGTCTGTCTATGGTATATATGTCTGTCTATCTATGATATATATGTCTGTCTTCTATCTATGGTATATATGTCTGTCTATCTATGTTATATATGTCTATTTGTGGTATATCTCTGTCTGTCTATCTATGGTATATATGGCTGTCTATCTATAGTATGTCTATCTATGGTATATATGTCTGTCTGTCTATCAGTGGTATAGCTGTCGTCGTCTATGGTATATCTGTATGTCTATGGTATATCTGTCTGTCTATCTATGGTATATATGTCTGCCTGTCTATCTATTGTATATATGTATGTCTATCTATGGTATATATGTCTATCTAAGGTATATCTGTCTGTCTGTCTATCTATGGTATGTATGTCTGTCTATCTATGGTATATCGATACTAAGGTAATCTGTCTGTCGTCTGTCTATGGTATATATGTCTGTCCTCTATGGTATATCTGTCTCTCTATGGATATATGTCTGTCTATCTATGGTATATATGTCTCTCTATCTATGGTATATCTATCTATGGTATATATGTCTGTCTGTCTATCTATGGTATATATGTCTGTCTAGCTATGATATATTATATCGTGTCTAGCTATGGTATATGTGTCTGCCTTACTATGGTATATATGTCTGTCTCTGGTATATATGTCGGTCTATCCATGTAGATATGTCTATCTGTCTCTCTATGGTATATATCTGTCTCTCTATGGTATATATGTCTGTCTGTGTATCTATGGTATATATGTCTGTCTATATCTGTCTATGGTATATCTGTCTGTCTATGTATGGTATATATTATGTCTATGGTATATAGTCTGTCTATCTATGGTTACAATATATGTCTGTCTTCTATAGTATATCTGTCTATCTATGGAATATGTGTCTGTCTATCTATCGTATATATATGTCTGCCTATCTATGCTATAATGTCTGTCTATCTATGGTTTATGTGTGTCTGTCTATCTATTATATCAGTATATGTCTGCCTGTCTATCTATGGTATTTATGTCTGTATCTATGGTATATATGTCTGTCTGTCTATGGTATATATGTCTGTCTGTCTATCTATGGTATATATGTCTGTCTATCTATGGTCTATATGTCTATCTATGGTATATATGTCTGTCTGTCTACTGTATACAGTATATGTTTTTCTGTCATCTATGGTATATATGTCTGCCTGTCTTTCTATGGTATATATGTCTGTCATCTATGTTATATATGTCTGTCCATCTATGGTATATATATCTGTCTGTCTAGCTATGGTATACGTATATTGCCCGTCTGTCTATCTATGGTATATATGTCTGTCTGTCTATGGTATAAATATCTGTCTATCATGGTATATATGTCTATCTATCTATGGTATATATGTCTGTCTATGCTATATATGTCTGTCTGTCTATCTATGGTATATATGTCTGTCTGTCTTTCTATTGGTATACATATATATCTGTCTGTCTATCTATGGTATTCAGTATAGTCTGTCTATCTATGGTATACAGTATATGTCTGTCTATCTGTGGTATACATATATGTCTGTCTGTCTATTTATAAAAGATCTTATTGATTAACTATCTGTTTTCCTGTCTGCCTGATTCTTTATGTTTCTATCTGTCTCTGTGTGTCTATCTATCTATCTATCTATCTGTCTATCATCTATCTATCTATCTTTTCTATTCTATTTCTATCTATCTATAGCTATTATCATAGTCTTATATGTGTCTATTATCTATCATCTATCTATCTATCTATCTTATCTATCTATCTATCTATCTATCTGTCTATTATCTATCTATCTATCTATATCTTCTGTCTATCATCTATCTATCTATCATTATCTATTTATCTATCTATTCTATATCTATTTATCTATCTTCTATATCTATTTGTCTACTATCTATCTATCTATCATCTATCTATCTATCTATCTATCTATCTGTCTATTACTATCTTCTGTCTATTATCTATCTGTTTATCTATCTATCGAATCTATGGTATATCTATCTATGGTAATATGTCTGTCTGTCTATCTATGGTATATATGTCTGTCTAGCTATGATATATATATCTGTCTGTCTAGCTATGGTATATGTGTCTGCCTTACTATGTATATGTTTCTATGGTATATATGTCTGTCTATCCATGGTTATATGTCTATCTGTCTCTCTATGGTATATATGTCTGTCCTTCATGTATATATGTCTGTCTGTGATCTATGGTATATATGTTGTCTTGTATCAATGGTATATATTCTGTCTATGGTATATCTGTCTGTCTATGTATGGTTATATTATGTCTATGGTATATATGTCTGTCTATCTTGGTATACAATATATGTCTGTCTATCTATAGTATATCTGTCTATCTATGGAATATATGTCTGTCTATTCTATCTATCGTATATATATGTCTGTCTATCTATGCTATTATGTCTGTCTATCTATGGTATATTGTGTGTCTGTCTTCTATGATATACAGTATATGTTCGTTCTGTCTATCTATAGTATATCTGTCTATCTATGGTATTTATGTCTGTATCTATGGTATATATGTCTGTCTGTCTATGGTATATAAAACTTTTTAGTCGGCATCAATGCTTTTCGCTATCCAAAAAGACTTTATAATTTTAATGGGTGGTCAACAGGCATGTTGTTGACCACCCATTAAAATTATATAAAGTCCTTTGGGAGTGCTCTAACCTTATACTTTTGTTTATTGCATCCTGTAGTAGCACCAGGCTAGTTGTATATCCTTGGCAGGAGTGACGTTTCTGTAAGTCCTGAAGATGGCTACGAGTAACCGGAATGCATGACTCGCAGAAAAATAAAGTTAAGTTTTAAGGTTTAAAGCAGAGCTGGCAATACCATTTATTCTCCTTTGTTCTTTTTATATTTGTTCTCTCTGTATTAAAGGTTATCTGCACCATCGATATAAATTTTGATATATTGCAGAGCATCCCCTCCGCAATGTTTAATGTGTAAAAATAGAATCCAAACTCTACTTACAGACCCTTGCTCCAGCGTTGTTCTGACCGCTGTTTGCCGGAAGTACATGCAGCGGGCCGGACTGCAGCCATGGGTGTGATTGGCTGCCAGCAGTAGAGAACTCCGTGGGAGTGAAGATCTGTAAGTACAGTTCGGATTTATTTTTATAGCGGTTGGGGTGGGGGGGCAGATGCCCTGCAATATATATTAAAAATGTAACCTATATGAAGGGCAGCCAAGTTGGATCAGAGGGTGGGAGGAGGGGGGAAAAGCTCCCTTGCGCACCCCACTGTCCTCTCAGACAGAAAGGAGGAGGCAGAAAAACCTTTTGGACAGGAAGACAGCTACTACTCCTCCTGGACTTTGGACAAGCACAACAAGGGAACCATAAGGAGCAGAGAGTGTAGGGCAAGGATTTTTTTAAACTAGTCAATGGGGCCAGTAGTTCATTAAGTTTAGTTTGGGGGTGACATTCCCTTTAAGCTCTACTGATAGTATTGATTTCAATCCTCCTGTCCTTGTACCTGCAGATGAAATGCCCCATTTAGACTCGTAGCTCAGCCACCCAATTGCCAAACCTTTTTATAACCCTGATCCAACAGTATCCTGTGCTCCCAAGTCGTAACATAAGTGGCTTTAAATATGGCACTTCTGTGGTGAATACAATAAGTATGAACATAGCATGTTCGGGTTGAACCACATAGTGTGGCAGGATTGCCTGGGTCTATTCTCAGACCTGCAGGAATTCCATTTGCTTCCACTGGGTGCTGGTGACTGTCTGATTACAGTTTAAAACATACCTGTGTAAAGATTCTATCCACTCCCACTGTATCAACACTACAAAAACAACACACACATAATTTCCACTGTGCACCAACGGGCACAATTTTTCTAGTATATATATATATATATATATATATATATATATATATATATATATATAATAATACCAACCAATATGAGTGGCACTATAAACCTGGTGCCTCCTGTAGATTAGTAAGACAGACTTTGTAAAGTTCAGGAGCATGATAAAGGCTCCACTCACAGAGCCGAAACGTTGCCATTATGTGCCATATTTAATAAACATTTTGAGAAATCCCGGAGTGCTCCTGAACTTTATCGAATCTATTTATAACATTAATATATTATATATATATATATATATATATAATACACATAGAAGTTGGGTAAGTGTGCACGCAGTCTTTATGAACTTCAATTACCTGGTGCTGCCGCCTATATCCAGATATATAATATCCGTAATGTTCCACAGTGTCAGCGCGACTCGTTCTTCAATCAGTGCTTTATTAAGTGCTTTTTTAGACAAACATTCTATAAGTGCAATAATAAGCAACGTTTCCAGCCGTTATCTATTGGCCTTTATCAAGCTCAAGTATTAGTGCATTTGACATCATTATATATCCTTTCTCATTAGTGGTTATTGTAAAACACACCTTTACATGACATCATCTCCAAGATTTAAAGTGACAGTGCTATATTAACATGTTAAAATCCGGTGATCCTTAGCTAAGTGCTCTTGTGCTTACTTATAAAAAATACTCGTTATACACAAACTTTTAAAATGAATTCCACATTTCTATATAATATCATTAATTATATTGAAGATATGATAATACATTAAATAATTAGCCATATCCCATAAGCACTTACTAAGGCACCATTTTGACATGTTAATTAGCACTGTCACTTTAAATCTTGGAGATGATGTCATGTAAAGGTGTGTTTTACAATTAATTATGTGAGAACCTTTTATGTGCACTGTCTGCTTTGTGCCACCCACCAGATAACCCACTGTGTGCCATAATCATTCCATAAAGCAGTGATCTGGTACAATTGTTGGCAGCGGTGCTGGTAATACCATTAATTCTCCCTGTTTTCTTTGTATGTTTTGTCCCTATTAAGCTATGAGGCTGCTACTGAAAGCATTGATTTAAATCCTCCTGTCCTTGTCCTCCTGCAGATGAAATTCCCCAATTAGACTCAGTAGCTGTACCAGACCCAATTGCCAAACCTATTTTTAAACGTGATCCATTTGATAGGGTAACTAGGTAGTGGACTGATTGGCTAGAACAATTTGAATTGGCACCACTATTAATGATTGGGATGAAGGTGCTCGCTTGCAAGTCCTTAGCCTTTTTACTTATTTGTAAAGCCAGGCAGGTATACCAAGGATGCCAGTAATACTAAATAAATCAGTTATAAAAATTGCTCTGAAGCAATTTTTTTAAAATTAGTCTGTATAAAGAGTATATAAAGGATAAATCCATTTCTTTAATATAAAGGATAAATCCATTTCTTTAGGTAAACTGGATGAGAGATGTTTGTTTATACGTTAGATTATTAGGGCAATGCTATTATAATAACATGATGCGGTGAGGTACCTTTTTTTATACTATATGAGGTACCATCACCACTTGCCGTGGTGAATACAATAAGTAATAACCTAGCATGTTTAGTTTCAACCACACAACGTGGTGGATTGCCTGGTCTACTCTCAGACCTGCAGGATATCCTATTGGTTCCTCTGGAAGCTGGGGACTGTCTGAGTAACATTTTAAAACATACCTATGTAAAGATTCTATATCCACTATATCCACACATAGCAAAACATACCACACACAATTCCATTGTGCCAATGTGCACACTTTGCTAGTGCTGTGGGAGAACATGTTGATTGCAACTGAATACTGCGTACTTGAGTGTCTGACTGGCGTCAATGTTCTCGACACATGTGACTTGCAGATCTTTGTCTGTAATGATAATGGCTTCATTATGTGGGGCATGTCTGCAATGTTGCATGGGGGGGGGGGCACGCATTCTAGGGCTGTACCAGGCTTGGACATGACATTTGGTTTGTTGCGATATTTGGGGGGCATGCCATGCCATTTGTGTGTTTTGTGGTTGAGGGGACGTGGATGTCAAGTTGGGGGTGGGTTTGAGGTGTGCCTGTGATATTTGGGGGCATGGACAGTATGTGTGTGGTATGTAGACATGATTCTGGAATGTACCTGTGATTTTTGAGGTCATAGCTATGATGTATGGGGGCGGACCGTAATTGTTATCACCAATATATACACAATAGTACATAGTCTTTGCAGGGTTATATTTGTACTAGACATTAGCCCGCTACAATACGGGCGCTAGAAGCACAGATGCCCCCTTAGTGTCCCAAGGCCATAGTCCTCCTCCATGTCCCAAGGCCAGAGTACCCTCTTAGTGTCCCAAGGCCAGAGTCCCCCCTCTGTCCAAGGCCAGGGGCCCCCTCTTCCCAAATCCAGAGGCCCCCCTCTGTCCCAAATCCAGCCCCCCCCCTTCCAATCCAGGCTCCCCCTCTGTACCAAATCCACCCCCCCCCTCTGTCCCAAATCCAGGGCCCCCTGTCTGTCCAAAATACAGGGGCCCCCCGTCTGTCCCAAATCCAAGGGTCCCCCGTCTGTCCCGAATCCAGGTCCCTCCTCTGTTCAAATTCCAGGGCCCCTGTCCCAAGCACCTTACCTGCAGTCTGTTTAATTGCTGTTCTCCCTCCTGTGTGTTTCCTGTTTTCTCCTCTCTCTAGTGGTGAGTCAATAGGAACTGTAGACACTCTCCCTCTAGTGTGAGTCAATAGGAAATGCAGAGACTCTCCCTCAGTGTGAGTCAATAGAAACTGCAGAGACTCTCCCTCTAGTGGTGGTCAATAGGACTGCAACTCTCCCTCTAGTGTTAATCAATAGGAACTGCAGAGACTCTCCCTCTAGTGGTGAGTCCATAGGAACTGCAGTGACACACACACAAGACACGGGACACACACTTAGGGTTTTATTATATATGAATATAAATGTGATTCATTCACCAATGGAACATAGACTTTCCAGGGTTTATATTTGTATAAAATGTGATTCATATCAACAATAGTAACATAGTCTTTCCAGGGTTTATATTTGTATATAAATGTGATTCAGATCACCAATAGTAACATAGTATTTCCAGGGTTTATATCTGTATATAAATGTTTCATATCACCAATAGTAACATAGTCTTCAAGGGTTAAAGGGACAGTTCAGTGGAAATTATCAATATTGTTAAATTGTTAATTTGTGTAATGACTTCTTAGTTATTCTACATATTCTCTCCCATTTTGAAAAATCATTTGATTTCATACCCTTTGCTATTCCATGCTGTTGACATTAGTGAGCTGACATTTAGGTTCTAACGGACCTTCTTCTTTCCAGAATGCACCTCTTCCTTGGAATGTTCCTAACAGTAATTTCTACTGAGTTGCTGTTGGATGGTCAACATGCCAGATCTCTAATGAGCAACTGAATCAACCCAGGCGCTGGGTCAAGGGCAGACCATAATGTCTCTATTAGGGGTCCTGCAAACAGGAATTCAGTATTTCGGTTGCATTTATTTATATAAAGACAAAATGCTAATGGACAGATAAGGTCATTGGGATGGAAAAAATACTGCTCTTTTTTCTTAAAAGTACATGTATTTGCACTGAACTTCCTTTAATATTTGAAACCTTCCAGGAGCAAATTGTAATGTGTTACAGACCTTAAGGGAAATGTCTCGTCCCTCTGTTATAGAAACTGTTGTTCTGTGTGTGCAGCTCTCTGAGTGTGTAGTCGGCGGCACATGGAGCCCAGGCCCTTCATCTGAATTACTGAGTTGGTACACAAAAGGGGGCTGTGGGAGCACTCCTGTGGCAAATTACTTTATAACAAATAGTTGGAAGTGCTACTGATCTGACCAAAACATTAAACAACAAGAAAAGTGATGATCAATGCACATCCTGGGCCCCATATATCATAATATCTATGCTAGTCAAACAGTAAAACATGCGGGTTTTTAATTACAATGTTATGCATAAAAGTGAAAAGCCTTCCAACCACGTCAAGGTAACCCCAGTAAGAAGGTCCTAACAGTTTACCTTGGGTCATTTATCTGAGCTGACACTCCTGCTTGGTTGCATTTTCGTGGGAAGTGTGTCTCCCTGACCTTACATTGGATAGTATTACAGGCTATCACTTCCCCCCGCCTACTGGCTTTAACAGGAGGGAAGAGGCCTCTCATCCAATGCTTAGTATTCAAGGCATTAGACCTCCAATTAAAGGGACGTGTTGGGGTGCACTACACATGGAAGCTTGGTCATCTTCCTGCAGAGAAAATCTGCTACAGTATATACACAAAGGGGGGCTGTGGGAGCACTCCTTGGCAAAATTACTTTACACAAATAGTGGAAGTCTACTGATCTGACCAAAACATTAGAACAAACAAGAAAAGAAATGATCAATGCACATTCCTGGGCCCCATATATCATAATATCTATGCTAGTGCAAACAGTAAAAACATGGGGTTTTTAGTTACAACTTTATGCATAAAAGTGAAAAGTTACTGAATTGGGTTATCACACTCTGCTAGTGACGTGCAGCTTTTATTGTTCAAACTGGACTTCACGGCCCTTCAGAGGCACTAACCTGGAATAGTATATGTAAGGATATTTCAGTAATCATGGCTTTTTTTTTTCAGGACAAACTGACCACTCTAGTTGCACAGTTGCATTAAACGGCATAAAGCTTTATACACACATTATATAATTGTTGTACAATATAACCGACGAACGACATATCACATGGTAGACTTGCCAGATTCTTTCGTCCAGTTATCATATGTGGTTACAGAATCGTTAGATTATCGTTAGACTGCAATGTATTGCACTTGCGCAGCATTATGAGAACACACAATATTATCAGTGTAACTTTTCTCTTGTTTGAAACCATTTACCAGCTATCATTCATGCACAAACGTAGTATGTACAGGTATCGGTGGAACTACAGTAAAAAAAAAAACCTGTTCACTGAAAGTTCGTTGTCACTCGTGCAACCAAAATCGTGTGTACGTGTAAAACGTGTGTCCGAAGCTTTACATGCACCTCACTATGTTTTTAATACTCCACCTCGGATTTTTCACTGATCTGGCAAACCTATTGGCATCACGGAAAATTATGCAAATTCAGGGAAATGAATAAATTGGTCCCTTGTTGCCTAAAAATGTGATTTCAGATTATGAAGGATGAACAGTGCATTTCTTCTGATATACAGTAAGATTATTATTATAATATGGATTTATATAGCACCAACATCTTCCGTGGCGCTTTACATTTACATTAACATAATCATACATTACATACAAGGGTAATACTTTTATACATACATATTACATACAAAGGTAAAGCATACATTGTAAGTACACAGCTATAATTTATTTACAGTACGTAATACAATAAAATGAGGACCCTGCTGTGGTTGTAGGTTCTTAAGCTAAGGCACGGTGGATAAGGGAGCAACAGATCTAAGAGCATTGGAAACAGTGTTGTGGTAAGGGACGACTGCAAGGCCAGGGTCAGAGAAGGAGAGTTTCATGAGACAAGTGTTGGAGGGGCCAGAGAGCAATTTGGGGTCGAGATTACATAAGTCTCTGCATCTGAGGAAAGGTAGAGTTGGAGAAACTGCGAGTGAAAACCAGATCCAGTGTATGCCCATTGCAATGTGTCTGTGCAAGGACCATTGAGAAAGGCTAAGGGAGGGTAAGGCTCATTCACACTACCTTCAGCTTTATCAGTGAAGTGCAGTGAAACCCCCATTGTATTCTTTTCCATTCTAGTCTGTTTAAAAAAAAACGCACTGCTGCACGTATTTCTGTCCGTCTAAAATGCATGAAAACGTGGTACAATGGACAACAACAGATTTTTTGCATTTTGCATGTCTGTCCATTTTTCGAAAAGGATGCCTGGGAGTTCCTGAGATTTCATTTCAGTGTTCTTTGGTCCTGCCCCCTTAAACATGAAAATTGCGTTCAAACGCAATGGACAGAAATGCAGAAAATACGGGACACAAATGAATGAAAACGCACATGCAAACGGTTAGCAATGGATACAAAAACTTGCAAAGCATTGTTTTAACACTTCCGTTTAGTTGTGTATTTTTTCTGTTCCTAGTTGTAACGAGCCCTAAGAGACAGAGGTGTAGTGTCCGATACTGCATGTTATCGCTATACTTTTTTTTATTTGAGATCGTTGATGTCAAACTATCAATACATACTGACAGTTGCTAATTGGAACAGGAAGCAGAAACAGGGGCAATAGGATATTGTGAGGATTCAGGTTAGACTTATATATTTCGATTTCAAACTATTACATTGTAGGGTTGGTTTTCATTTGAGGGGGACTTGCCAAATTAGATGACTTTCAGTCTGGATTTAAACACCTCTAGGGATGGAGTCTTATTGAATTGGGTAAAGAGTCTCATAGGGGGGCTGAATGGCAGAAGGCACTGTCGCGAACAGGAGTGCAAACTCCCATAGACACTGGAATTTGCGCTCTTAATTTCAAATTACCTCACTTTATCGCTTGTCAGCAGTATGCACTCCCCACATTGTTTAAACTGGCAGGCAATCACAGGGTTAAATTCCTGCCTAACCATTTGTACACTCTGAGCTTTCCAGTGGCGTAACTACCGCCCCCACCACCCCCCGGACCACAGGGGGGGCCCAGACACAGTAGTAGGGCCCGCCACAAGCCCCTAATCTGTGCAGTGACGTGCAGGTTTTAATCAGTTGATCGCGCGTATGAATGAAACATATGCGCAGTCAGCTGTTTAAAAGATCTGACCCGAACTTCCAGTTCAGTTGGAAGTTCTGGTCCAGTTTTAAATTGCTGATTGCACGTATGTTTTCATTTATACGCGCGATCAACTGATTAAAACCTGCATGTCGCCACACAGATCTTGCAGTCTGCGGAGGGAGGAGGGAGTCAAGGGCCCAGCCCCCAAACTGCGGCACGTACCCTTCAGGTACGCGGCATGCCCCTGGAGCTTTCTTTCCCATAGCTATCTCCATTGGTTGTGGTGTTCAAACCAGCAGGATGCCTGCCTCAAGGCAATAGGTGGTAATATCACACCAGTATCCAGTGTGGCTCTAGATATCCTGGCAGGAGAACAGCATGTGGTCTTCTAGTTAGAACTGAGCCAAAACCAAATGGCAGTTCAAAGGCTTTCATATTCTTAATAATTCAGGGTATAGTATTAGTTTATATTTTCAGAAACCGCAGTTTATTCTAGAATAATGTGTATTTACAGACACCTTGTAGGCGATGATTTCCGTAGGAATCCTGAGATATTATACTTCTTGTTCTTACCAACTCCAATATGTATGTTGGTATATTCTATTGTGTAAATGGTAATGACAACCAGGGCAATATTGGTGAATGTGACATGTATGGTACTCGATTATGAACTAAGGGATATTTTACAGTTCCCTCCGGAAATAGGAAACGCCTATCAGGGCAGAACCAAGCCCCCTCTAGAGACCAGTCCACCAGTAAATTAGGAGTATGGACTCAGCCCAGGAGTTCGTCATAACATCTTAAGGAACATCTAGCCAATCGGATGGACCATATAGGCTTCCATCAGGAACTATCATTTGGACATTTCCCATATTTGGATTTACAAGTTTCTTGACTCTGCTCACAGACGTTACAGATGCCATTTATCTCTAAGTATTCTTTCGTTTATCCCATTCTACCCTCACCTGTGTGTTTACCGTTTATGTTCAGTAAGTTAACTTAGTTTTCTTTAATTTTTTATGCACTCTTTTGTTATCTTTTATATAATGATATAAAATCATTTAGATCCTAATTGTCCTATTCGATATATCCGAAAACTAACCTGTGTCTCTGAAGTTACGCTACTATAGAAGAGTATTGTATATATATATATATAATATAATTAGGGGTGTGGATAACCCCATAGATAGGTTTAGCAGCAAGTATAGATATATTAAGAAATATTAACTTAGTGCTAATAGTTTTGTTTCACTAACCTTCCTGGTCTGTTCTGTTTATCGACCTGTGGTTATTTGGATAGGTGGGTAAGCGTCACGGACTGAAGGGTTCATGACAGGCACTTGTTCCAAAGGTTTAATTCTGGGACAGCTAAGTATTAAATCCTGTAGATCTGAGGGTGCAGTAGGTGTTGTGCGGTGTGTAGCAAGTCTTTTCCGGACCTTGTTGTTGTTTTGTGTTTTTAATGTTAGTAAGCCAATCTTGAAAAGAATTCTCCTAGTGCGTAGCTACAGACTTATGTGCCCTGATGTAATATTGGGCATGGCCCCCCACACCTCCGCAAACACAAATCGGCACTTCAAACCAAAAATAATCATTGGTAAAATGCTTTGTATATAACCACTGGTAAAGTCTGGTCAAATGCTTGGCATGCAGACACTGATAAACGTGTTGGCACTGCAAACAGCCAGACACTGGTTAAATGCTTGGCACACAGATAATGGTAAAAATGCTTCGTACACGGACCACTGGTAAAACAGTTGGCACACAGATTGGAAGTTTTGGAAACTTAGCACAAATGGGGCCCCTTCTGGCCAAGGGCCCTGGTGCGGTCGCATTCCCTGCACCCCTGGTAGCTACGCCTCTGACTTTCTTTCATCCCAATGTATTTGTGCCACTGTAAGATGAAACTTACCCTTTTTTATGTGCATTTTTTTTTTACTTTTCGACCATTTTCTTGATGGCTGCATACAGTAATCTAACAACCATGTTAGTACATATAAGTAGATATATAGTACTATAGGTAGATGGCTAGGGGGAAGTAAACAACAGAATGATGTAATCCTGAATAATTGGTGCACTCTATAAAATAATTTATCCAATACGATATTTTCAACTGCTTCAGCAGGATCATGAATAAGGGCAAAGATACATGTCTAATAATGATAATAACTGCAGTGGCTGTCACATATACGCCTACAGCAATAAACTGCATCTATAATAGTTTCATAGAAGATTACTGACAGCTGTAACCACACAACCCTACTAAATACAAAGCAGAGAAATCGCACTTCTTATAAAAACTACAAATCACAAACACCTTTTTACCAAGTATTGGTCACTATTATGCTGTGGCCAGACTTACATTACTTATACATTATCGGGGTCCATGCGATTCACAAAAATATGGTGATCCCATGTGCACCATAAATGGATCACAGTGCAGAGCATAAAATGTAGCCACCCGCATTGTAATGTGCACATAGCATGGCAAAAAGCCTTCAGTGTATTTATTATCTACCTTGTATACCGCTGTGAATATCACAATAGATGTTGTTGCTTCCTTCTATCAGCCCAGACATGAAAGAGAATTCCATGCTGCTATATGGAGTGCTCCAAAATCGCTTCTATCAAGACAGTACATTTATATAATTTCTCTTTACGTATCATGTATATCATCTAGACATAGCATAATGAATACTTTTACACTGGCAGATTCACATCCCAAGCATTGTGGATCATATATCCAGCTCAGCTCAGGACAAACACTGGCTTAACACTGCATCCCTTTCAATTCTGATCAATCATAATGTTGAAGATGTTCCCAAGGTGTTCTTTGTCCGGATAATTGACATTCAGGTTATCCCAAGTGGTTAAATTTGTCCCGTATCTGTTTATTTGTTGACAAATCAATAGATGATACATAGTTGTTTTTGCGTACAGTTAAAGGAAAACTAAACCCAGAAAATCAACTCTGTGCCATTCGTTTCTATTATTCACAGGGAGGTGAGAAACGCTATTCTCACCTCCCTGTTAATAATAGGATGCTCGGGGACCTGGAACTTACCTTACCGCCGTTCACTCCCAGCCGCTCCTTCACTGAACAGCTGTTCTCTCCCGACCGCGCGCCCTATCTTTGTATTGGCGCACATGCGCCTAAGATGGGCGCGCGGTACACATAAGTATTACTGTGCAATATTTATAGCCATTCCATGCTGGTTAATCTTATTGGTTAAATACACTCAATGTTTTATTTTATATATAACTAGACATATAAGCCCGTTATGTAAACGGCTCTCTCTCTCATTGGTTTTTGGTTTACTCCGGCCATGACCAAAAACATGATACAATAAATGACAAAACATGATACACCTATTTTTCGGTATAAATGCCCTTAAGAATTCACATATATTCCACTGGATCAGTGGATATTGAAACTCAGGATTAATCTCTACTTTACATATGTTATCCAATTTCAGACATAAGAGAAATCGTCAGTGACAATGACTATGGGAGGAGCCTGTATTAGGTTCATTCACTTATGATTATGCATGCTTGAGGAAGGACATGTGAGTTTTGTATAAACTAGCACTCTCACAGCTTGCTATATATATTCTGCTGCTCACACATTCATTTAAGGTAAATTGTGTATAATTAGCTGCATGTCTATAATTCTCCTTTAAAGGGCATGTCCACCCCAAAAAATAACTTTTAATATAATGTTCCCTAGGCTTGCCCACCCCCAACCGCCATGTTAATACTAGAAAAACCCTTTCCAATAGTTACTTACAGTCTCTTCGTTCGCACAGCTATCTTCTCCCCTCTTTGCTAACCGGAAACAGCAGAAAGGGACAGACCGGCAGCAGCATCTGTGATTGGCTGCCGGTCAGCCAATCACAGACGTGGCTTCCGGCTGTAAAGATAGGTGTGGAAGCGAAGGGCTGTAGGTGTCAATCAGAATTTTTTTAGTATTACCAGGGTGGTTGGGGTGGGCAAGCTAAGGAATGTTACATTAAAAGGATTTCACGCAAGGAGAAAGGGTAGACAGATGGGATCCGGAGGGAGGGGGGAAAGAAAGGGCTCCCTGCGCATGTCATCATCCCTCCCAGAGGCAAGACCTGAGACAGAGACCTTTGGACAGGAAGACAGCCACTACTCTTCAGTTTCGTGGACTTTGGACATGGACTGCAGGTGAACCATAAGGAGCAGGGATGCAAGGTATGGATTTTTTTAAAACTATACAGAGGGGCCAGCACATTTTAGATTTGGGTGTGGACATGCCCTTAAACAAAAATCCCAATTATGTGAGCTTCATTGATTATTTATTAAGGGAATATTCAGCAGACATGCTATTTTAAAGGAAAAAGACATAAAGTAAATGTTATTATTAATGCCTGAAATCTACTAGCAAATATGGAATGACAGGGGCCTGGAGAGCTGATGACCAAAAGAATAAAAATGGTTATTCTTAAGTGTAAACCTTCAATTTCCTACAGACTGATTTGTTCACCATGGATCACTAAGTCATACTGCCACCATTTAAATTGGAGGTGATTCAGAGACAGATGTGGTATGGAAAGTATTAACAGTGAGCCTAAGGCTATTTACCAAGTCACTATAATACTACGACATCAGAAAATAGATAGAATGTATCCAGCTTGCTGCCTTCATGGTCTACATATAATTATTCTTTCAATACTTGTATCAAAACCTCCAGGATGAATTGAACCCAAAAGCTGACAATCTATATTTATATGATTTAGCAGAAAAACATATGGGTAGAAAATGTTCACATTCTAGGCGCCTCTAATATTAGATTTTCAGCGCTATGCAAATCACAGCAGAATATTCAGCAGAAACGAGCCTGACACTTCCTTTGCGAATTATATATAATTGATGTTTTTAGTTACACTAAGTACTCAATGCACATTAATCCTGGGACTTGAAACACAGCAACTCTGCAACAAAAAGATTAATCATAAAATTGTTCAAAAGGTTTCCAAGGCAACTCTGAAGCAGCTCTTTCCATTTATGTTGCTGGTAATCTGTTTCTATTATTGCAAGTTAGTCCAGTCTGAGTTGACAATCCCATACCGCAAATATTTATTTCAACCTATTGACTGCTAGAGGGATACATTGTGCTTCTAGCAGAACAGGGATTGCATCACAATTTTAAATGAACAGATTGTTCCAATATTGCTATGTTTGGTACTGGAAACTCACCTTTCAAGGATGGAATAAAATCTACATTTTAATATATGTTGCAGGACCCCCAAAACCTAGTTACATTTTACTTACCTCTTCCAAAGGTGCAGCTAAAGGACCTTCCAAGCCCCAGTCCTGAAGCTGTTGTGGAATTTAGATTTATGAGTGGACATGCCCTTTAAAGATTTCAAAATCATTTAAAAATAAACTTTATATTGATTGATGTGAAAGGTGGTAGAGTTTTAGACATAACTGTGGCCTTTAACATTAAATGGGCACACATTATACCAATATATATGTATGTATAATATGACTGATAAAGGCCCTAGACACGGGCTAACGTTGATTCTACTAAATTAATTTAAATAAACCACATTAAATAGGTTCCGACAGCTGCTAATAAACTTAAAAAAATACCCAACAAGTGTCCGTTGTGGGGACAAAATGCCTTGTTGATGTCACAGATGAATAAACAGACTGGTTTGAGAATATTCAAAAGCAACAGTAGCTTCCGCCTTCCGAACTTTTCGTATTTCCGAAATGCACGGAAAAACGTATTTTCGAAAATTTACGAAATTACGAGGATTTTCACGATTTTTCAAAATACATGAAAATAGTATTTTCGGAATTTTCCGAATTACGAGGATTTCTCATATTTCAAGGATTTTTTCATTTTAATGGGTCCGCTCGCGGATTTTCGAATTTTTCTCAAAAATTTGCGGACCGGATTTTGCGAAGTTCGGACATCTTTAGAGGGAACCTCAACTACCCCACGACTGCACACCTCCGCTGCTTCCTCTGACAGATCCCGACTTCATCCACGCTCCTTAATTACTACATGTGCATACGCAGTGTTCAGCTTGTTATACAAGTATACATACAACAAAACTCAACACACAGTCATTAATGTATAAACCGCTGGCAACAAAGGTAAGTATATCCATAAGTGAAAAATGTCCAAATTGTGACCAAAGTGCTTTTGTACTTTTTTTCCCAGCACTTTCTTAGCTCTCTTGGACATGAAGTTCAGAGCTTCACAAATTTCTGCTTGAATACTCTTCGTGCTTCCATGATGATTTCATGGAACTGATGGATCGTATCAACACGCAGCAGTGCACAAGGCAGGTAAATGTCCAAATGGGGGGAGGTGCTCATGGTAAATACAAATTATCATAGGACAAGAAAGAAGAAAAGACCAGGCACTCATCCCAAGTATGAACTATAAAACAATCCTTATTGTGATACAATGGGAAATTACATTAGGTGCTTATAAATCATTAAAAACAAACATATACCATACAGATGGATACCGATAAATGCAAATATCCTAGAAACACACCCTCGCCAAAGGTAAGTATCTATGTGGGTCAAAGTAGCGAAACGCGTTCAGCGTCTCTCCTCTTCTTGGATGTGATCCCGATGCGACTGTGACTTGCGACAGAGTGACTTGCGACTGTGTGACTGTGACTTTACCTACAGATGAGTATATGGGGTTTGTCTTGACCACAATAGATACTTACCTTTGCGAGGGTGTGTTTCTAGGATATTTGCTATTTATCGGTATCCATCTCTGATGTGTATATGTTGTTTTTAAATGATTTTATAAGCACCTAATGTAATTTCCCATTGTATCACAATAAAGGGATTGTTTTATAGTTCATACTTGGGATGAGTGCCTGGTCTTTTCTTCTTTCTTGTCCTATGGAATGATGGATGTTAGAGACCTACTCTCCTCCACCTTCCATTTGAGGATACTCCACAGATGCTCGATGGTTTAGTTTTGGAGACATGCTTGGCGCAGTAGTTTATGTTTTAACTGAGGTGTGTTTGGGGTCTATCATGTTGGAATATTGCAATGCATCCCGTTTCCAAAGGAAGGATAATTTTTCATATGTATTCATTTTTGTTGCCAAAGTTTAGACATTACATGGAGGTTTAATAAAAGTTATTATTATTAAAATGGTGATACTTTTGCCCGAACCAATCAGATATTATTTAACATTTCAAAGCTAACAATCTGATTGTTGGGCAAAATTAGCACCATTTTTGACAATTAGAACTCTTATTGAATTACCCTGTTAATGGTTGTGCATAAAGTTATTTGTGGGAACAGCGATTACACATGATGTTCACTGACTATTATACATTGTATCAAAGTCATATGTTCAATATTGTCCCATGAAATGGTATAATAAAATATTTACAAAAATGTGAGGGTGACACATATATAATAATTGCCTAATAAAGGAGTACTCAAAGGACTTCAAATTGTAATTTATTTAATGCATTTCTAACCACAGGGCCCACCTGATGTGATAAATAAATCACAGTTGGAATTTACTGATATTCAGCTAATCCTGTTAGATATTGGGAACTTGTATAGATAGAGCCTAATGCCAACAAACAACCACTGTCAGCATCAAGACCTATTGGCCCTGATAGAAATTTCTGTTTTCTTTACTATAGTAGAGGGAGACGATAACATGACACTGAGTGCCTGGTCATATTAAATGATTGCTCCGTATTAAGATTATGTAGAAGGATCATTTCTTTGTATTTGTGAATTTCACACATTCACAATAGGTGGAAGTGTAGTAAACTAATACTCATTTTGGGATTTTGGAAAAAATTGGATTTTTTTAGCTGCAGGCCACATGTTTTAGTTCTTTTTCGAAAACTAATGGAAAATATTCCAGTTACATTCTTAGGGCTAGGCCACAGTTTCACATTTTATGTGCGATCCAATCACACGTTAAAAAGCGCACGCTAGAGTTGGCTAACTGCTCTGGCCAAACTGAGTGCACTGTGTTGCGATTGCATGTGAGCACCAATTTTTTTGCAATTCACACTTTTCCACAAGTTACAGTGTGTCCTAGTGTGGCATCAGCCTTAAGGAAATAAAGTAAACTGACAGTTCAATTGCAATTGGTCACCTTAATTGCAAACACATACAACCATCTCACAGTGGAGACATGCATTTAGATTTGATCCTCTCATTTCAGACATGCAAAAAATCCATGAATGAATATACTTATTTACTGTATATAATTCTATAGAATGCAGTGATGTTTATTCTTACAATACATGGAGTTCCAGCATTAAGGGCAAGTCAGCCCAAATGAAAACTTACATACAGGTAAATCACCCCCCAAAACCCTAAACGGTAATAGTTTGAAATCTGAAATATAAAGGTCTACCTGAAATCCTGCACAATGTCCTGTTTCCCGTTCTGCTTCCTGGTCTTCCAGTTAGAACTGTCAGTATGGATTTGACAGTTGACATCACAGCCAATGACTGAATGTAATCCCTATCTGCCTCTTCTGAGCATGCCCAGGCTCGGTATAGGCTGAGTAAGGTTTCTAAACCAAAGGGGGTTTCAAGTGGACTGAAGGTGTTATGGGGGCTCAAGAGGAGGAGACACAGGGATGGGACTGTCACATGGTTTCAGAGCAAGGGAGGAAGAAGAAGTGTAGAGAGGAAGAGGTAAAAAGAGGAGAAAAAAGAAAAAAAAAAGACATAGAAGAGAAGAAGGATAGAAAGAAAGAAGACGAAGGAGAGAAGATAGAGAAGTAGAAGAAGAAGAACAAGGAAAAGGGTAAAGAAGAGAGAAGAAGGAGAGAGAGAATGAGAGTGTAGGAGAAGAGGAGAGAGACGAGAGAAGAAAAGAAGGTTAACTAGAAGAAGGAATGAGAGGAACAGAGAGGAGAAGAAAGGAAGAAGGAGAGAAAGAAGGAAGAAGGAAGAAGAAAAAAAAGAAAGGGGAGGAGAAGCTATAAAGTGCCAGTTTAAGTAGGTTCTTAGTAGTACGTGTCAAAGTAGAAGATTGACAGGACAAGACAGCACAAGATAGAATGTTGAACCTAGCTTTAAGAAGGAAAAGAACATGAACGGTCAAGAGAAGGTAAAGAGAAGAAGTACAGAGTTAACTAAAAAAGAGAAAAGGGACAAAGGGAGAGCAGAGAGAAGGGAGAAGTGAGAAGAAAACAGAAAGCAAGAAGGTAGTTATGGAGAAGGGGAGCAAGATAGAAACGAAGAGAGAAGAGGAGAGAACAGGGAGATAAGAAGAAGAGACGTCACATAGAATGGCAAGAAAGAGAAAGAAAAGGAAGAGAGAGAAAGGAGAAGAGCGAAAAGAAGAAGAGAGAAAGAAGGAAAAGTTGTAGGGAGATCTTGTGATGCTACTACCATATCACACATAAAAATGTAAATATCTTTAAAACTATGTAAAAATTAAAAAAAAAAAAAAAATGTAATTGCAAAAAAACACTAGGAAAGCAATTCCCGTCAATTTACAAGTCATTTTGGACCACAGTTACCCTTTACTTTACCAGTTTAAACAGTCTTGAAAATGTAATCAAAAATAATCTCACAACGAGAAGTTATGGCAGAAATTTAGAGCACCAAATCAGCTTCCTTTTGCTGAGTGAACAAGGTTTTTATACTGTTGAAAAGCTAAAAAAAAAAAAAAAAGTTTTCTAATTATCAGCTTGGCATGATCCATATACTACTAAGTATTTGGACAGGAATACATCCTCACAGGAGATGTCCACAAAATGACTTGGGGAAAGGAAATTCAGTAAAGGTGACAATTCCAATAACCCTTTATAATTGTTTAAGAATTCCCAATGTAAAAGACAAATAAAACTTTCATGGGGAGCCGGGAAAATATTCTTTTCTTCTATTATTTTCTTTAAATTCATTACCAAACTGATTCGGATTTTGTTCTCAGCAATTTTGCAATAAAAGTGGAATAAGTTCGGACAGATTTATCTTTTTTTTTTTTTTTTCAAAAACAATGCCATTTGGGGGAGGTGAGCAGACTTTTTTGTCCATTTTTATATAATATACAAGTGCGTACTGAGTTCTATGACCTGAGGATATTGAGAATCACAAGGAGTTCCCCCGGACATGTATAAGAGCACTTAGCCTTCAGCCTAATGCTTTATATAGTCAAGGAGCTCCTTGTTGATTCTGAAATTCAATATCACACACAATAAGTGAACATTATTTCTTATTCATCCTCATTCATACCTTCTGATCAACCTTTTTTTGGAACAGTTGAACAATGGTCGGTTTTAGCCTTTAACAGTGTGAGAAGAATTAATGATTAGAATCTAAGTGCCTGGAAAATGAAGCCAACTAGGAAGGGATCAGAAGCTGGGTAGGTATACAGATCTTTGAAACTTTTTTTGAAATAACCTTCATCATGTGACAGCCGAATCTTCAGTCTTTCTCCTTTCTCCTGTGCATATGGAGTCACCCATTGCATGTATATTTTTATTTATATAGCGCCACTATGTTCACACTACGGACTGCACCAATGAAGTGGAAACATCGCACTTGCATTATAGTTCGATGTTTCCCCTGCATTGAGCATTGCCAGTGCCATTGTTTAACTACTGAATACAACTGCTGCATGAGGTGCTTTTTTTTAATACACCGCAATGTACCAAATCGCCCCAAGTGTGAAAACACAAAAAGAGCAATTACTTGGGGCAAACTGTTTTGGGGTGATTTCGAATCTGAAAGCAAAATGTACAGGAGTGATGCTCTCGCTACTTCTGGCAGATGATCCACAGCGGAGGAGGGATGGGAGGACTGCTAAGAAGGAGTAAGAGCAGCACTCGCAGGAAGGTTACCTCTGCCATGCTTCAATTATACAGAACAATCTCCCTGTGTATTAAGGGATGCTTAGGGGATGCTGGGAGTTGTAGTTAGCAAAATAAGGTATTATATCTAAAATATTATTGAATCAGGAGAGAAAGGGAAAGTTCTTTTGTGGAAAATATCAATATTTTAAAAATCTTGGTTTGAATTATACCTACACATTCTCCTCCATTGTAAAAACATAACTGATTTCATAGCCTTTTGCTGTTCCCTGTGTTAGTGAGCTGCCCATTCCAGGTTCTAGCGGTCCTTCTTCTTCCCAGGATGGCCCACACTTCCTTGGAATGTTCCTAAAAGTTATTTCTAATGATTGCTGTTGGATGGGTCAAACATGCTCAGATCTCTATGAGCAACTGAATCAACCAGGCGCTGGGTCAAGGGCAAAACCATACCGGTCTCTACTAGGGGTCCTGCAAACAGTCAGTATTTCAATTGCATTTATTTTACACAGACAAAATATGAGGGCAGGTTAAGCTCATTGGGATTGAAAAATTAATGTTCATGTTTTCTTAAAAGCAATTGTAATGTATATGCACCGAACTTCCCCTTTAAGGATCACACCGCTCCACTACCCATTACAGCAATCAAAATGTGTGGACTCTGATGTGAAATCACACACCTAGGTTACTTTAGTGGTAAAAGAATGCAGGGAGTTGTAGTTTATTAACAGCTAGGGGAAAAGAAGAAAACAGTGCAGTAACTGTCCCTAGATATTCATTACATTTTTGATCGCAATGCAGCGCACCAATGTGGCCAGACGATTGGCCGACCACTAGCGTGCACTTTTAATCGCGATTGGATGGCACGTTAATATGTAAGTAAAAGGAAGTATTGGCCTAGCCCTTAGGGCACCGCCACAAATGCAATCGCACACAAATCCAGTTCCTGCGATTCCTTTGCATTTGCGCATGCGATTTGCTCTTTTTGAGATACAATTGCGCATAAAATGGTGATGCATATAATTGCGTATTGGAAACGGATACGCAATCGCACCCAAAAACGCAAATTTTGTGTGTGTGTTGCCGCGATTGCAATGTTATATATATATATATATATATATATATATAGATAATAAGTACCAAACATATATGTATCTTCTGGATAACCATGGAGAAAGTATTTGTTTTGAAATGAATATAACTACCTTTTTTTTACATTTTATTTAAAGAAGTGGCCAAACCACCACTTGGCTTTCAAATAGGCTCCATCGCCAGTTACACTTCCGCTTTCTTTGTTTAACATAGTAACACAAAGCTCCTGCCTGCCAATGTTTCCTCTGGACTGCTGACAACAGCACTTCCTGGATACCACTGCAATAGCAACAGCAAACGAGCAACAAGTGGGAAATCCTGGGGAATACAACAGAGACAGATTTGGAGTAGAAATATCCATCACAGACAAACCAGTCCTGGTATTATCGCAGGTATCATTCACTGATATATAATAGTATCATAATACACCATGTGCTCCCCCAATCATTAGACTGTTGGTAAATATATTTATAGGAATCAAGGAAGGATTCATGTAATGATTGTATTCATGTAATTAACAGACCTGCAATATAATGTGAACTACATAATGTCACTAACAGCCGTGGGTATTTTCATTCAAATATCTATCTAGGGTATATCTGTCTGTCTGTCTATCTATGGTATATCTGTCTGTCTCTCTATGGTATATCTGTCTGTCTCTCTACGGTAATCTGTCATCTATGGTTATCTGTCTATCTACGGTATATCTGTTCTATCTACGGTATATATGTCTGTCATCTACGGTATATCTGTCGTCTATGGTATATGTCTGTGTCTATGGATATCTGTCTCTCGATGGTATATATGTCTGTCTGTCATCTATGGTATATCTGTCTGTCTATCTACTGTATATATGTCTGTCTGTATCTGGTATATATGTCTGTTCTATCTATGGTATATATGTTGTCTGGTCTATCTATGGTATATCGTCTGTCTATCTATGGTATATCTGTCTGTCATCTATGGTATAATGTCTGTTGTCTATGGTAATGTATCTGTCCTCTATGGTATATATGTTGTCTTGTCTTTATTTGGTATATACTGTCTGTCTATCTATGGTTATAGAGTCTGTCTTCTGTCTATCTATGGTATATTGTCTGTCTATCTGGTATATCGTCTGTCTATCTATGGTATATATGTTAGTCTATGGTAATCTGTCTGTCTATCACGGTATATAGGTCTGCCTATGGTATATCTGTTGTCTGTCGTCTGGTCTATCTATGGTATATCTGTTTGTCCATGGTATATATCTGTCCTGTCTAGTAATATATGTCTGTTATGGTATTATGTCGATCTATGGTATATATGTCTGTCTTTATATATGGTTATTCTATGGCTGTCTAGCTAGGTAATATGTCTGTCTGCTATATGGTATATATGTCTGTCTGTCTATGGTATATATGTCTGTCTAGTTAGGGTAAAGTCTGTGTCTGTCTATGGTATACAGTATATGTCTGTCTATCTATAGTATATATGTCTGTCTATACTGGTATATATCGTCTATGGTATATGTCTGTCTATCTATGGTATACAGTATATGTCTGTCTGTCTATAGTTATATATGTCTGTCTATCTATCTATGGTATATATGTCTGTCTATCTATGTATATCTGTCGTCTGTCTATGGTATATATATCTGTTATTATGGTATGAATATCTGTCTGTAAGTCTATGGTAAATGTCTGTCTATTTATGGTATATATGTCTGTTATGGTATATATGTCTGCTGTCTTATGGTATATATGTATGGTCTATATATGATATAATGTTGTCTATGGTATATCTGTCTGTCTGTCTGTCTGTATGATCTGTCTGTCCATGGTATATATTGTCTGTCTATCTATGGTTTATATGTATGTATATGGTATATAGATGTCTGTCTATATATGGTATATATGTCTGTTCTGTCTATCTATGGTATTTATGTCTGTCTAGCTATGGTATATATGCTGTCTGTCTATCTATGGTATTAGATATATCTGTCTGTCTATCTATAGTTATATGTCTGTCTATCTATAGTATAATCTGTCTATCTATTGTATATATGTCTGTCTATCTATGATATATATGGTCTGTCTCTCATCTATGGTATATGTCTGTCTATCTATGGTATATATGGTCTGTTGTACTATGGTATATATGTCTGTCTGTCTATGGTATCTGTCTGTCTGTCTATCTATGTTTATACAGTATAGTCTGTCTAGCTATGGTATGATTGTCATCTATGGTATACAGTATATATCTGTCTGTTTATCTATAGATATATGTCGCTTTATGGTATATATCTGTATATCTATGGTATACAGTATATATCTGTTTGTCTATCTATAGTATATATGTCTGTCTATCTATGGTATATATGGAATGTCTGTCTATCTATGGTATATATGGAATGTCTGTGTATTATGGTATTATGTCTGTCTTGGTATATTGTTATGTATGGTATATATATATAGTCTGTATATGTCGTTATCTATGTATATATGTTGTCTATCTATGGTATACAGTATTATGTCTGTCTATGGTATATATGTCTGTCTATCTATATGAATATTCTGTATGTCTGTCTATCTATGGTATATATGTCTGTCTATCTATGTTATATTATGTCTATTTGTGGTATATCTCTGTCTGTCTATCTATGGTATATATGGCTGTCTATCTATAGTATGTCTATCTATGGTATAGATGTAGTCTGTCTATCAGTGGTATAGCTGTCTGTCTGTCTATGTTATATCTGTTGTTATGGTATATCTGTCTGTCTATCTATGGTATATATGTCTGCCTGTCTATCTTTGTATATATGTATGTCTATCTATGGTATATATGTCTATCTAAGTATATCTGTCTGTCTGTCTATCTATGGTATGTAGTCTGTCTATCTATGGTATATCTGTATAGCTAAGGTATATCTGGTCTGTCTGTCGTCTATGGTATATAGTCTGTTCTCTATGGTATATCTGTCTCTCTATGGTATATATGTCTGTCTATCTATGGTTATATGTCTCTCTATCTATGGTATATCTATCTATGGTTATATATGTCTGTTGTCTATCTATGGTATATATGTCTGTCTAGCTATTGATATATATATATCTGTCTGTATAGCTATGGTATATGTGTCTGCCTTACTATGGTATATATGTCGTCTATGGTATATATGTCTGGTCTATCCATGGTATATATGTCTATCTGTCTCTCTATGGTTATATATGTCTGTCTTCTCTATGGTATATAGTCTGTCTGTGTATCTATGGTATATATGTCTGTCTATATCTGGTCTATGGTATATCTGTCTGTCTATGTATGGTATATATATATGTCTATGGTATATATGTCTGTCTATCTATGGTATACAATATATGTCTGTCTATCTATAGTATATCTGTCTATCTATGGAATATATGTCTGTCTATCTATCGTATATATATGTCTGCCTATCTATGCTATATATGTCTGTCTATCTATGGTATATATGTGTGTCTGTCTATCTTGATATACAGTATATGTCTGCCTGTCTATCTAGGTATTTATGTCTGTATATATGGTATATATGTCTGTTTGTCTATGGTATATATGTTTCTGGTCATCTAGGTATATATGTCTGTCTATCTATGGTCTATATGTCTATCATGGTATATATGTCTGTCTGTCTACTGTATACAGTATATGTTTGTCTGTCTATCTATGGTATATATGTCTGCCTGTCTTCTATGGTATATATGTCTGTCTATCTATGTTATATATGTCTGTCCATCTATGGATATATATATCTGTCTGTCTAGCTATGGTATACAGTATATGTCCCGTCTGTCTATCTATGGTATATATGTCTGTCTGTCTATGGTAAAATATCTGTCTATATGGTATATAGTCTATCTATCTATGGTATATAGTCTGTCTATGCTATATATGTCTGTCTGTCTATCTATGGTATATATGTCTGTCTGTCTTTCATGGTATACAGTATATATCGTCTGTCTACTATGGTAGTTCAGTATATGTCTGTCTATATGATGTATACAGTATATGTCTGTCTATCTGTGTATACAGTATATGTCTGTCTGTCTATTTTATAAAAGATCTATTGATTAACTATCTGTTTTCTGTCTGCCTGATTCTTTATGTTTCTATCTGTCTCTGTGTGTTATCTATCTATCTATCTATCGTATCATGATCTATCTACTGTCTATCTATTTATCTATCATCTATATCTATTATCTATCTATCTATATATTTCTATTATCTATCTATATTATCTATCTATCTATCATCTATCTATCTATCTATCTATATCTGTCTATTATCATATCTATCTATATCTATTGTCTATCATCTATATATCTATCTATGATCTATGTACTATCTATCTATATCTATTTATCTATCGTCTATATCTATTTGTCTACTATCTATCTATCTATCTATCTATCTATCTATCTATCTATCTATCTGTCTATTATCTATCTATCTGTCTATTATCTATCGTTATATCTATCTATGGTATATCTATCTATGGTTATATGTTGTTGCTATCTATGGTATATATGTCTGTCTAGCTATGATATATATATCTGTCTGTCTAGCTATGGTATATGTGTCTGCCTTACTATGGTATATATGTCTGTCTATGGTATATATGTCTGTCTATCCATGGTATATATGTCTATCTGTCTCTCTATGGTATATATGTCTGTCTTTCTATGGTATATATGTCTGTCTGTGTATCTATGGTATATATGTCTGTCTGTGTATCTATGGTATATATGTCTGTCTATGGTATATCTGTCTGTCTATGTATGGTATATATATATGTCTATGGTATATATGTCTGTCTATCTATGGTATACAATATATGTCTGTCTATCTATAGTATATCTGTCTATCTATGGAATATATGTCTGTCTATCTATCGTATATATATGTCTGTCTATCTATGCTATATATGTCTGTCTATCTATGGTATATATGTGTGTCTGTCTATCTATGATATACAGTATATGTCTGTCTGTCTATCTATAGTATATCTGTCTATCTATGGTATTTATGTCTGTATCTATGGTATATATGTCTGTCTGTCTATGGTATATAAAACTTTTTTAGTCGTGCATCAATGCGTTTCGGCTATCCAAAAAGACTTTATATAATTTTTAATGGGTGGTCAACAGGCATGTTGTTGACCACCCATTAAAATTATATAAAGTCCTTTGGGAGTGCTCTATACCTTTATACTTTTGTTTATTGCATCCTGTAGTAGCACCCAGGCTAGTTTGTATATACCTTGGCAGGAGTGACGTTTTCTGTAAGTCCTGAAGATGGCTACGAGTAACCGGAATGCATTGACTCGCAGAAAAATAAAAGTTAAGTTTTAAGGTTTAAAGCAGAGCTGGCAATACCATTTATTCTCCTTGTTTTCTTTTTATATTTGTTCTCTGTATTAAAGGGTATCTGCACCATCGATATAAATTTTTGATATATTGCAGAGCATCCCCTCCGCAATGTTTAATGTGTAAAAATAGAATCCAAACTCTACTTACAGACCCTTGCTCCAGCGTTGTTCTGATCCGGCTGTTTGCCGGAAGTACATGCAGCGGGCCGGACTGGCAGCCATGGGTGTGATTGGCTGCCAGCAGTAGAGAACTCCGTGGGAGTGAAGATCTGTAAGTACAGTTCGGATTTTATTTTTATAGCGGTTGGGGGTGGGGGGGCAGATGCCCTGCAATATATATATAAAAAATGTAACACTATATGAAGGGCAGCCAAGTTGGGATCAGGAGGGTGGGAGGGAGGGGGGAAAAGCTCCCCTGCGCACCCCACTGTCCTCTCAGACAGAAAGGAGGAGGCAGAAACCTTTTGGACAGGAAGACAGCTACTACTCCTCCTGGACTTTGGACAAGCACAACAAGGGAACCATAAGGAGCAGAGATGTAGGGCAAGGATTTTTTTAAACTAGTCAATGGGGCCAGTAGTTCATTAAAGTTTAGTTTGGGGGTGGACATTCCCTTTAAGCTTCTACTGATAGTATTGATTTCAATCCTCCTGTCCTTGTACCTGCAGATGAAATGCCCCATTTAGACTCAGTAGCTCTACCAGGCCCAATTGCCAAACCTTTTTATAAACCTGATCCAATCAGTATCCTGTGCTCCCAAGTCGTAACATAAGTGGCTTTAAATATGGCACTTGCTGTGGTGAATACAAATAAGTATGAACATAGCATGTTCAGGTTGAACCACATAGTGTGGCAGGATTGCCTGGGTCTATTCTCAGACCTGCAGGAATATCCTATTTGCTTCCACTGGGTGCTGGTGACTGTCTGATTAACAGTTTAAAACATACCTGTGTAAAGATTCTATATCCACTCCACTGTATCAACACATACCAAAACATACACACACATAATTTCCACTGTGCACCAACGGGCACAATTTTTCTAGTATATATATATATATATATATATATATATATATATATACACATAGAAGTTGGGTAAGTGTGCACGCAGTCTTTATGAACTTCAATTACCTGGTGCTGCCGACTATATCCAAGATATATAAATACCGTAAATGTTCCACAGTGTCAGCGCTACTCAGGTTCTTCAATCAGTGCTTTATTTAAAGTGCTTTTTTAGACAAACATTCTATAAGTGCAATAATAAGCAACGTTTCAGCCGTTATCTATTGGCCTTTATCAAGCTCAAAGTATTAGTGCATTTGTACATCATTATATATCCTTTCTCATTAGTGGTTAATTGTAAAACACACCTTTACATGACATCATCTCCAAGATTTAAAGTGACAGTGCTATATTAACATGTTAAAATCCGGTGATCCTTAGCTAAGTGCTCTTGTGCTTACTTATAAAAAATACTCGTTATACACAAACTTTTAAAAATGAATTCCACATTTCTATATAATACATCATTAAATTATATTGAAGTATATTAGAATACATTAAAATATATTAGCCATATCCCATAGAGCACTTAGCTAAGGATCACCGGATTTTGACATGTTAATATAGCACTGTCACTTTAAATCTTGGAGATGATGTCATGTAAAGGTGTGTTTTACAATTAATTATGTGGAGAACCTGTTTATGTGCACTGTCTGCTTTGTGCCACACCACCAGAGTAACCCACTGTGTGCCATAATCATTCCATAAAGCAGTGATCTGGTACAAATTGGTGGCAGCGGTGCTGGTAATACCATTAATTCTCCCTGTTTTCTTTGTATGTTTGTTCCCTGTATTAAGCTATGGAGGCTGCTACTGAAAGCATTGATTTAAATCCTCCTGTCCTTGTACCTGCAGATGAAATTCCCCAATTAGACTCAGTAGCTGTACCAGACCCAATTGCCAAACCTATTTTTAAACGTGATCCATTTGATAGGGTAACTAGGTAGTGGACTGATTGGCTAGAACAATTTGAATTGGCAGCCACTATTAATGATTGGGATGAAGGTGCTCGCTTGCAAGTCCTTAGCCTTTTTACTTAGTTGTAAAGCCAGGCAGGTATACCAAGGATGTACAGTAATACTGAAATAAATCAGTTATTAAAAATTGCTCTGAAGCAATTTTTTTAAAATTAGATCTGTATAAAAGAGTATATAAAGGATAAATCCATTTCTTTAATATAAAGGATAAATCCATTTCTTTAGGTAAACTGGGAATGAGAGATGTTTGTTTATACGTTAGATTATTAGGGCAATGCTATTATAATAACATGATGCGGTGAGGTACCTTTTGTTATACTATATGAGGTACCATCACCACTTGCCGTGGTGAATACTAATAAGTAATAACCTAGCATGTTTAGTTTCAACCACACAACGTGGTAGGATTGCCTGGGTCTACTCTCAGACCTGCAGGATTATCCTATTTGGTTCCTCTGGAAGCTGGGGACTGTCTGAGTAACATTTTAAAACATACCTATGTAAAGATTCTATATCCACTATATCCACACATAGCAAAACATACACACACATAATTTCCATTGTGTACCAATGTGCACACTTTTGCTAGTGCTGTGGGGAGAACATGTTGATTGCAACTGAATACTGCAGTACTTGAGTGTCTGACTGGCGTCAATGTCTCTGACACATGTGACTTGCAGGATCTTTGTCTGTAATGATAATGGCTTCATTATGTGGGGCATGTCTGCAATGTTGCAGTGGGCGGGGGCACGGCATTCTAGGGCTGTACCAGGCTTGGACATGACATTTGGTTTGTTGCGATATTTGGGGGCATGGCCATGCCATTTAGGGTTGTAGGTATGATGTTTTGGGGCGTGGATGTCAAGTTTGTGGGTGTGGTGTTTGAGGGTGTGCCTGTGATATTTGGGGGCATGGACAGTATGTGTGTGGATGTAGACATGATTCTGGAATGTACCTGTGATGTTTGAGGTCATAGCTATGATGTATGGGGGCGGACCGTAAATTGTTATCACCAATATATATCACCAATAGTAACATAGTCTTTGCAGGGTTTATATTTGTACTAGACATTAAGCCCGCTACAATAACGGGCGCTAGAAGCACAGAGTGCCCCCTTAGTGTCCCAAGGCCATAGTCCTCCTCCATGTCCCAAGGCCAGAGTACCCTCTTAGTGTCCCAAGGCCAGAGTCCCCCCTCTGTCCAAGGCCAGGGGCCCCCTCTGTCCCAAATCCAGAGGCCCCCCTCTGTCCCAAATCCAGCCCCCCCCCTCTGTCCCAAATCCAGGGCTCCCCCTCTGTACCAAATCCAGCCCCCCCCCTCTGTCCCAAATCCAGGGGCCCCCTGTCTGTCCAAAATACAGGGGCCCCCCGTCTGTCCCAAATCCAAGGGTCCCCCGTCTGTCCCGAATCCAGGTCCCTCCTCTGTTCAAATTCCAGGGGCCCCTGTCCCAAGCAACCTTACCTGCAGTCTGTTTAATTGCTGTTCTCCCTCCTGTGTGTTTCCTGTGTTTCTCCCTCTAGTGGTGAGTCAATAGGAACTGTAGACACTCTCCCTCTAGTGGTGAGTCAATAGGAAATGCAGAGACTCTCCCTCTAGTGGTGAGTCAATAGGAACTGCAGAGACTCTCCCTCTAGTGGTGAGTCAATAGGAACTGCAGACTCTCCCTCTAGTGGTTAATCAATAGGAACTGCAGAGACTCTCCCTCTAGTGGTGAGTCCATAGGAACTGCAGTGACACACACACAGACACAGGGACACACACTTAGGGTTTTATTATATATGATATAAATGTGATTCATATCACCAATAGGAACATAGACTTTCCAGGGTTTATATTTGTATATAAATGTGATTCATATCAACAATAGTAACATAGTCTTTCCAGGGTTTATATTTGTATATAAATGTGATTCAGATCACCAATAGTAACATAGTATTTCCAGGGTTTATATCTGTATATAAATGTGGTTCATATCACCAATAGTAACATAGTCTTTCAAGGGTTAAAGGGACAGTTCAGTGGAAATTATCAATATTTGTTAAATTGTTAATTTGTGTAATGACTTCTTAGTTATTCTACATATTCTCTCCCATTTTGAAAAATCAGTTGATTTCATACCCTTTGCTATTCCATGCTGTTGACATTAGTGAGCTGACATTTTAGGTTCTAACGGACCTTCTTCTTTCCAGAATGCACCTCTTCCTTGGAATGTTCCTAACAGTAATTTCTACTGATTGGCTGTTGGATGGGTCAAACATGCTCAGATCTCTAATGAGCAACTGAATCAACCCAGGCGCTGGGTCAAGGGCAAGACCATAATGGTCTCTATTAGGGGTCCTGCAAACAGGAAGTCAGTATTTCGGTTGCATTTATTTATATAAAGACAAAATGCTGAATGGACAGATTAAGGTCATTGGGATGGAAAAAATACTGCTCTTTTTTCTTAAAAGTACATGTATTTGCACTGAACTTGCCTTTAATATTTGAAACCTTCCAGGAGCAAATTGTAATGTGTTACAGACCTTAAGGGAAATGTCTCGTTCCCTCTGTTATAGAAACTGTTGTTCTGTGTGTGCAGCTCTCTGAGTTGTGTAGTCGGGCGGCACATGGAGCCCAGGCCCTTCATCTGAATTACTGAGTTGGTACACAAAAGGGGGGCTGTGGGAGCACTCCTGTGGCAAAATTACTTTATAACAAATAGTGGAAGTGCTACTGATCTGACCAAAACATTAGAACAAACAAGAAAAGTGATGATCAATGCACATCCATGGGCCCCATATATCATAATATCTATGCTAGTGCAAACAGTAAAAACATGCGGGTTTTTAATTACAATGTTATGCATAAAAGTGAAAAGCCTTCCAACCACGTCAAGGTAACCCCAGTATAGAAGGTCCTAACAGTTTACCTTGGGTCATTTATCTGAGCTGACACTCCCTGCTTGGTTGCATTTTCGTGGGAAGGTTGTCTCCCTGACCTTACATTGGATTAGTATTACAGGCTATCACTTCCCCCCGCCTACTGGCTTTAACAAGGAGGGAAGAGGCCTCTCATCCAATGCTTAGTATTCAAGGCATTAGACCTCCAATTAAAGGGACGTGTTGGGGGTGCTACTACCACATGGAAGCTTGGTCAATCTTCCTGCAGAGAAAATCTGCTACAGTATATACACAAAAGGGGGGCTGTGGGAGCACTCCTGTGGCAAAATTACTTTACAACAAATAGTGGAAGTGCTACTGATCTGACCAAAACATTAGAACAAACAAGAAAAGAAATGATCAATGCACATTCCTGGGCCCCATATATCATAATATCTATGCTAGTGCAAACAGTAAAAACATGGGGGTTTTTAGTTACAACTTTATGCATAAAAGTGAAAAGTTACTGAATTGGGTTATCACACTCTGCTAGTGACGTGCAGGCTTTTTATTGTTCAAACTGGACTTCACGGGCCCTTTCAGAGGCACTAACCTGGAATATAGTATATGTAAGGATATTTCAGTAATCATGGCTTTTTTATTTTTCAGGACAAAGCCTGACCACTCATAGTTGCACAGATTGCATTTAAACGGCATAAAGCTTTATACACACATTATATAATTGTTGTACAATATAACCGACGAACGACATATCACATGGTAGACTTGCCAGATTCTTTCTGCCAGTTATCATATGTGTGTACAGAATCGTTAGATTATCGTTAGACTGCAATGTATAATGCACATGCGCAGCATTATGAGAACACACAATATTATCAGTGTAACTTTTCTCTTGTTTGAAACCATTTACCAGCTATCATTCATGCACAAACGTAGTATGTACAGGTATCGGTGGAACTACAGTAAAAAAAACCTGTTCACTGAAAGTTCGTTTGTCACATCGTGCAACCAAAATCTGTGTGTACGTGTAAAACGTGTGTCCGAAGCTTTACATGCAGCCTCACTATGTTTTTAATACTCCACCTCGGATTTTTCACTGATCTGGCAAACCTAATTTGGCATCACATGGAAAATTATGCAAATTCAGGGAAATGAATAAATTGGTCCCTTGTTGCCTAAAATGTGATTTCAGATTATGAAGGATGAACAGTGCATTTCTTCTGATATACAGTAAGATTATTATTATAATTATGGATTTATATAGCACCAACATCTTCCGTGGCGCTTTACATTTACATTAACATAATCATACATTACATACAAGGGTAATACTTATTATACATACATATTACATACAAAGGTAAAGCATACATTGTAAGTACACAGCATGATAATTTATTTACAGTAACGTAATACAATAGAAATGAGGACCCTGCTGTGGTTGTAGGTTCTTAAGACTAAGGCGACGGGTGGATAAGGGAGCAACAGAGTCTAGAGCATTGGAAAACAGTGTTGTGGTAAGGGACGACTGCAAGGCCAGGGTCAGAGAAGGAGATAAGTTGCATGAGACAAGTTGTTGGAGGGGGCCAGAGAGCAAATTGGGGTCGAGATTACATAAGTCTCTGCATCTGAGGAAAGGTAGAGTTGGAGAAACTGCGAGTGAAAACCAGATCCAGTGTATGCCCATTGCAATGTGTCTGTGCAGAGACCATTGAGAAAGGCTAAGGGAGGGGGTAAGGCTCATTCACACTACCTCAGCTTGTATCAGTGAAGTGCAGTGAAACCCCCATTGTATTCTTTTCCATTCTAGTCTGTTTAAAAAAAACGCACTGCTGCACGTATTTCTGTCCGTCTAAAATGCATGAAAACGTGGTACAATGGACAACAACAGATTTTTTGCATTTTGCATGTCTGTCCATTTTTCGAAAAGGATGCCTGGGAGTTCCTGAGATTTCATTTCAGTGTTCTTTGGTCCTGCCCCCTTAAACATGAAAAAATTGCGTTCAAACGCAATGGACAGAAATGCAGAAAAATACGGACACAAATGAATGAAAACGCACATGCAAACGGTTAGCAATGGATACAAAAACTTGTCAAAGCATTGTATTTTAACACGTTCCGTTAAGTTGTGTATTTTTTCTGTTCCTAGTGTGAACGAGCCCTAAGAGACAGAGGTGTAGTGTCAGATACTGCATGTTATCGCTATACTTTTTTTATTTGAGATCGTAAAAGGTCATTTTTTTACTCTTGCACTCCTTCCTAATTTTGTGAAATAAATCTGCACAACTTTATATAATAAGCAAGTCTGCAGTGTAGGTTTTTTCAATGGCGTAGCATCAGGGCCTGTGACTGCGGGGGGGGGCGGGAGGTAAGATGTCTCACAATTCCCTCCAGATGTTCCCTGTCTTTTAAACAGCTGATCGCGCGTATCTTCTGGGGAGGGGGTTGTGTTAGCATCCAATCGCGTTAGCGTCCCAGGCCCCTGCAGTTATGTCCCTGTTACATTTTATTGTTACCTTCCCAGCACCAAACCTTTAGCTCAGGGATGCTCAACCTGCAGCCCTGAAAACTGCTGGTTGGAAATCTCTAATATTACTTTTGCCATTATAAGTAAATATTGCAGAATATGTATCATAGTAACAAATGCAGAAAATGTAAGACTATGCTCTTTTTTGCAATGCGTATTTAAAAAGTATATGTAACTGCAGAACTGTATGGATTTGTAATGTGCATTTTTAATGTATATTTTTTGTTTCTGTAGCATTAAGGATGCCTTTTAGAAGAACTACATCTAGTGCTCGAACTGACAGCAGTGATGTTGACATAGAAGGAATAGGTAAGTTTGTTGAGTATCAAAGGGTCTTCACTTTAAAGGGCATGTCCACCCCAAAAACTAATACTTAACCCACTTAACTGGTCCCACTGTGTAGTGTTAAAAAACCCTTACCTTACATCTCTGCCCCTTATGGTTCTCCTGTAGTATCTGTCTAAATTCCAAAAAGTGAAGAGTATGATCTGTCTGTGAGTTATCCAGTGCCTGCTGCTTCCTTAACCTCAATAAGGACAGTGACATGCGCAGGGGAGCCCTTTCCCCCTCCGATAAAGGGTGTGTAATTTAAGACTGGGTGGGTGGGATACCTAGGCTCATACATGCATTCGCAGAGTACGACCCACAATGCAAGATGTGTATGAGCGCCCGTTTAGGCCGACATTCGTGCCATTCAGTTGAGGCTCGTTGCCCGTTCCATGGATCATACATTAGTCGGCCATCTGATGTTTTATCACAAATAATGATCCTTTGGGATAGTCAGTAGGTAATAACAGCAGTGTGCTCAACATGACAGTTTTAACAATTATACACTGAACCAATTTAATGTTGAACCAGTATACCCAACTAGATGTATGTTTGCATTTTATTTCTTATATAGCGCTACATATTCCGCAGTGCTTTACAACTATTTACTTAATTTACATCAGGCCCTGCCCTGAAGAGCTTACAATCTAATGGGCCGATTATCGGCCGAAACGAACGTTCGGACACATCGTGTGTCGCGGGTCGAGACCCGCGATCGCACGTGTGTACGAGGCTTAACAGTGAATATGGCTCATATGTCACTTATCTGATTATGTATTCCTTTGTTCTTTTAAGTCAAACATTCATACAAACATAGAAAAGATAATCAATGCACATTCCTAGGCCCAATAAACCTACAGGTATATACAGAGTTCTCCTAACCCACGTCTAGTCTTAAAACCTGCCCTGTTTTTAGATATTCCATAATGCTACTACACATTCTAAAGGAAACAGCTTAGTAAGAACTGCCCATTAAGGCCCTTTGGAGACAGTGTTCCAAATTTTTTAATCCAGAAGGCCTCATGCTGGAGTAAGCGCTAGCCCTTTTCGATTGCATTGTAAGGCCATCCACCTTAACGTGGCTAGAGATTGGCCCTTTTCCCTGAAATGACGGGCCACTGACAGATTCCTTTACTGAATCTGTCCCTGTAGTCAGGGCAGAACGAATTGATGAGCGATGGTTCGCCATCCTCTCCCTTAGTGTAGTAGTGGTTTTGCCCACATAATACAAACCACAGGGGCATGTAATGAAGTATATGGTGTCAGTGCTTTGACATGATAATTTATGTTAAATCTTAAAGGGGAAGTTCAGTGCAAATACATATGCTTTTCAGAAAAAAGAGCAGCATTTTTCCATCCCAATAACCTTAAAGGAACACTAAACCCAAAAAATTAACTAAGTGGCATCTGTTTCTATTATTCACAGGGAGGTGAGAACGCTTATTCTCACCTCCCTGTGAATAATAGGACGATCGGGGGACCTGGAACTTACCTTACACGCCGCTCCACTCGCAGCCGCTCCTGCTGTAACAGCTGTTCTGTCCCGATCGCGCGCCCTATCTTTTGAATTGGCGCGCATTTTTGCACGAAAACTAAAGCCTTTTCAATTGTGGCTTTAAAGTCATGCAAAAGATCACAACTTACTACTCGCATTCACATAATGTAATAATGGTCGCAGAGTCCCTACTACATTGTGGGAATGAATTCAGGTAACTTATTTTTGTAAGATCCCCTGATGTAGTAAATCCATTTGTGCAAAACTTAAAGCTGCCTATAAAACATAGTCTCCACTATTTAGCTTTTAGCCTGGGTTCTATTTAATTTTGACAATTAGATATTGCATTGCCCTGCATGTTCCTTAGTGAAACCCAGGCTAGCACAGGGCAAACAATACAGGTGTAGCTGAGATGTTAAGCTACCATGCTGCCAAAAGTAGATCTTGCAATGCCAGAATTGTTTCTGCAAGTCTGCAACTAAGTAATGAAGCATTAAACATTGTTCTGTTCTTTAAAAAGAGGTCACTTGCTTACCAAACTATACAGGTGGATTTCAAAAGGATTTTTGTGGCACAGCAACAGTTGGAATGGAACAGTTTAGTTGCCCATAAATACATTTTACATAAAGCCCAAGCCTTAGCATTATCTATCATTAGCTACCATCAGAATCCCAGTTAGTCCACTACTAGGCCCTATTTCAGTGACATGTAATTTTCATTTACATTCCCCTATAAATTAACATTTTTATTACATTTTTAGCATCTTACAAAGAATGACCTGTGAGCAGTATAAACATTTGCATGGATTTAACACCACTGTACAGCAGATTTTGAAAAACAGGTTGTTTAGATTTCACATTGTGAAATTTCCAGGACGCAGCATTTACCAAATCCCATAAAAGGACCATAGGAATTTTCTTTTGGTAAACAAAGACCAGAAAACGAGTTTTCCATCAAATGGCTTGGCAGTTGGCCAGGGACAGAGACTATTTCTGCTTTTTCCAGTGAGCTGACAAATACCCCAAGGTACTTGCCATGTGTCCATGGTTTGGCAGATGTTTTAGCTGCTAAAATTACAGATGAGAAGTCTAAATCTGCAAGGATTGTGGAGAAACAGAAATGCAACATTTAAATCCACTTTAATACCATAAACAGCTGTTACTACGTCTGCTACTAATACTGCTACTACTATTGCTACTAATACTACTACTGTTACTGTTGCTACTAATACTACTACTGCTTTTACTACTACTGTTACTATTGCTGCTAATACTACTACTACCACTACTACTTTTACTGCTACTGTTACTATTGCTACTACTGCTAATATTTCTACTGCCATTACTTCTTTTTCTACTGCTGCTGCTTCTACTATTACCACTACTACAATTGCTATTGCTACTACTACCACTATTACTACTACTGCCACTACTATTTTTACTACTATTTCTGCTTCTACTGCTATTGCTACTTATACTGCTGCTGCTGCTACTACTACTGCTGCTGCAGATACTAGTTCTAATGCTACTACTGCAAATTTGAATTATTGATCTTCCATTCAGAGTAAGTCCAGCATATAAACTGGGTGCACAAAAAGACACTTGTCAGGGGATAGTGTCCATTTGAGTTAGCAAATACAACTTAATTGGAAAATCTGCTATATTTAGCCCTTAAAAAGAATGTACATTAGGTTAAGTCAAATAAAATCAAAGGTGAGAGACAATTCAGTAAATTTAGAATTCATACAAATCAAATGTATGAAACTCAGTTGAGAGGATGTACCATAGGACATCCATGCAGAATGTAATTGCAACTAGTTGATTAGAATACGTCCAACATTGAACTTTGTGGTCCTATATCAAGTTTCACCATCTTATCCTACAGAAAAAGAAGGTAAAAGGAGCACACTACTAAGGTTTATCACCATTCATTGTTAGTATATTATTTGAGGTTAACTAAAAATCTTATTTTCTTCAAGTCTTAAGGGATGTTTGCTTGTCCTCCAACATTTTCTATTGGTGAACAATGTCCCGTATATATTATTTTATGTTTCATTAATGTATTTATACACAGTAATCATATCTCCACACATGTGCCTTTTCTCTAGCATACATAATTGTAACTTATCCAATCTGTCTTTATTTTCAAGCTCCCCCATTCCCTTTGTTATTTTAGTTGCCCTTCTCTGAGCCCTTCCCATTTCCAAGATTGCACTGCATATTCCAAATGAGGCCTTACCAATGCTTTGTGAAGAGGGAGAATAACTTTTTTCTCCCTTGAATCCATACCTCTCTTTATACAAGCCAATATTTTGCAATAATTTGTCTCATTTTACAAAATGTATTGCATCAGAAAAATGTTGCGAAATGGCTCCATGCCAGCAGTACCAAACCCTTGTTAACCCGACAATACATTGGTTGGCGTGTGTTTTGCACTTATTTTCCTGTTTGCGTGGGATATTGCATCTCCCTGAAAGTTTCAAATTTGTTGAGAAAATCTGCCTATTAGAAAATCTGGAATGTGTATGACCAGCTCTACTCTATTACAATTACAATCTATTACAATCGTAGCTCATGCACATTTTCTTTTGATTTGTTTCGGTAATAATTAACACACACTAAAGGTGGCCATACTCATGCGATTTACATTGCAATGTGCCGACAGATCACATTGGTATCTGTCGGCGCATTGTGAAGGGAACCTGCACACATGGAACCGACCGATCCCCATACGCGGTATGGCCATACACCGCACAATCGTTATTGGCTCCCTCTATTAAAGTAAAGGGGGGTGATGCCGGCCAACGGAAATCTTCAATCTTTCCCGATCGATCGGAGTGCTGACTAGTCATTTGTCGGCACTCCGATCGGTCGGGAATATCCCCTACACACGAGCAATAATAGATAAATCCTGTCGTTCCACAATGGGATTTACCTATTATCGCTTGTGTGTATGGCCACCTTTATTTGTGATTTTATATAAACCATAGAACAGTGTTTTATATCAAAATAACATTCAGACACTGGAGGATAATCCAAACTTTAATGGGGAAATAAACGCATTGTCTTTGGCAGGTTTCTATTTGTCTTAGTAATTTATTTTAGCATAGAAATCCCCAAACCCACTGTTTTCCATTTAAGTTTAAAGGTCTTGTCCTAGCACAATATTCACTCCAAGCTGTTGTCTGAACTAAAATACTTTGCCATATTACACGTATTACCATTCTTGTGCAGACTTTTAGTTTTTTTTGTTTTGCAGCAGACAGTGAACTGGCCAAGCTACAGCGCATGTTTCGCTTGAAGGAGGTAGCTCATCAAGAATTTTCCACCAAGGAACAAGAGAAAATCAGGCGGCACAAGTATGTATTCCTACCTAACATTTATACAACTAATCTGCTTTAGTCTGACATCTTCTATCAGACAGCGCTCTGCCTAAGGCACTGTTTTCCTAATGTCATTTTATTAGCACAATAAAGTACTTTGGGATGTGCTGTCTGAAAATATGAAGCATCAAAAGACACATTCCATTTCTGTCATCTTCCGTTACATGAGAAACGATCAAATATTCATTGTTTGCTTAAATTAGTGTCTAAAGGGCAACTGTGGTCTCCAAACAAGTTAGGGTTAAATGAAAGCCTGCATTATTTTCTTTATAATGAGCCGACAATCACATCCATGGCTTCACTCAGTGAGAAATGATATTGAGGTGAATGTTCAAACATCCTGCTTCCAGTAGGTTGACTGACATCACCTTACCTCTGCTAGACCTTCTGCCCCGGGGGAGAAGCATGCTCAGTAAAGACTTAATGCTGGGAAAAACAGGAAGTACCTGGGGGAGAAATTGACAGTCTGGTCTGCAGACAGGCTGGTCACATGACTTCAAGCTGGTCACATGGCTGAAAACAGGAAGTGTTCAAGCAGGAAGTAATATTACTGAACCTTTCCAGCAATAACTTCTCACAAATTGTATCTAGAGATGTGATTTCGGTTTTATTTTGAAGGTACGATGGAAGGCTTTTTATATAATTCTTACTAGTTTGGAACAATTCAAGGCCACAGTTACCCTTTAAAGTTCACCCAAAGCAAAGCCAACTTTCATTTTGATCTCTGAAGATCCATACAGTTATTTTACAGGATGCAAATCATTAATGTGCTAAACTCTGAATAGATGTTGTTCAGAAATACCCTGTGTTGGATTAACATGTATGTACATGTTACACATGTTGTGTGTATGTTTCAGTATACCGTATAACCATAATATGTGATCTGTTAAGTCACTCTGCTGTGCCATTTACTTTCAACAGACTGATATAAACTGCCTATTGCTAAAAAGATGTATTTGAAATAGTATCCTAATTCTATCAGGGAGATAAAAGGTCTTATCGTTAAAATGGTGCTAATTGTGCCCCAACCAATATGATATTTTTAACATTTGAAAGCTGATCTGATTGGTTGGGTCAAAATTAACTCCATTTCCATGATAAGAACTTTTACTGAATAACCCTGTATGTGTTTAGAAAGTTAACCTTTTTTTTTCTGAAAACAATCAGGGAGATGCAGAGTTCTAAAAGTCACGCTAAATGATGTAACATCACTTAGCACGGATTTTTGATTTTTTTTTTTGGCTGTTGTTAAAACTCCTACTAATGTAACATTGGTTTACAATACAGTTACCAAATTACATCACAGGTACCACTGCACCAGGGACCCGATAGCAGCTCTCTGTGCTTCTCCCTAAATGTTCTGTATTTTAATAAAATATTGTTTTACTTTAATAGGGTGTTATATTTCCTGCTGCAAGTAAAAACTGTTTTTGTTTTGGCTAATGTTTTTGCTGTTTCAACAGAGCATTTTATTAGAAGCTTACGGTAGTCATTGTTCCAGTAATTTTAGGTTTTAGAACTTTAAAGGAAAACTTAACCAACATTTTTAATCTTAAAATATCACACCAAAAACGCAAGTAAGCTGCTTCAGTAAATGGGATTAAAGGAAATTTAAGCCCCTGAAGAACTCATTAAACTGTTTGTATGTGCAGTGACTGGCCACACCTCCTGACCTCAGTCACATGCTTCCTTGACTAATCTGTCCTGTAAAAAGATTGTGTAAAGAACATAATGACCATTGACCATGTTGTGTAATACTGAAATGCTCGGAAATAAAGCACAAACCCCAAATTAGTAAGATAATGTTGCAGCAACCATATTAAAATAAGAGCTGACACAGATTACTGCATAGTGGTCACTGTAGCAGTGATCAAGCAAGTTCTAATTAAGTATTTTTCTGAGGCTTTTGTTGTCCTTTAAGCCCGGGAACAGGTGAATACTGTATATAGTATCTCAAACTGTTCTATAGTATAGTATAGTATTTGAGGTTGAATAAAGACATACGTCCATCCAGTTCAACCCATCTAGCAATATCCTCATTTCCTGCCTAACTGTTGATCCAGAGGAAGGCAAAAAAAAACCACCAAATTTATGAAGGGGGAAAAAATTCCTTCCTGACTCGGAAATTTCCCTGGATCAACTCTACTTTATGTATCAATACCAGTAACTTGCAACATTCCTTGTTTACAGAAACTCATCCAGCTTTTTTTTTAAACTGACCAATGAACCTGCCATAACAATGTCCACTGGAAGACAGTTCCATAGCTTTACTGTTCTCACAGTGAGAAACCCTTTCCGAGCTTGAAGCCTAAACCTTTTTTCTTCAAGTCTTAAGGGATGTCCTCGTGTCCTTTGACTTGTTCTATTGGTGAACAATGCCCCAGATAGTTTATTGTATGGCCCGTTAATGTATTTATACACAGTAATCATATCCCCATGCAAGCGCCTTTTCTCCAGCGTACATAATTGTAACTTTTCCAGTCTCTCTTCATATTCAAGCTCCCCCAATCCCCTTATTAATTTAGTTGCCCTTCTCTGAACCCTTTCCATTTCAAAGATGTCCTTTTTGTACACAGGATTCCAAAATTGCACTGCATATTCCAAATTAGGCCTTACCAATGCTTTGTAAAGAGGGAGAATTATATTTTCCTCCCTTGAATCCATACTTCTCTTTATACAAGACAATACCATGCTGGCTCTGGCTGTTGGTGCCTGGCACTGCTTGCTACCTTTAAGTTTGTTATCCACCAAAACTCCAAGATCCCTTTCCAACAGGGATTCACTTAACACAGAGCCATTTATAGTATAAGTAGCACAAGGATTTTTAAGTCCAAAATGCATCACCTTACATTTATCAACATTGAATTTCATCTGCCACTTAGCAGCCCAATGTGACAATCTATCTAGATGCCCTTGCAACGATTGCACATCCTCTGAAGTTTTTAATGGTCGACAAAGTTTTTTGTCGTCAGTAAACACAGAAACCTTGCTGACAATACCCACTTCCAAATCATTAATTAATAGATTAAATAGAAGCGGCCCCAGCACAGAACCCTGTGGCACCCCACTTAGCACTTTAGTCCATAATGATGAAGCCCCATTAACAACTACTCTCTGCATTCTATTCATTAACTAATTTTCTATCCATGTACAAATGTGACTCCCCAGACCAACAGACCTTAGCTTATACATTAGTCGCCTATGGGGGACTGTATCAAAAGCCTTTGCAAAATCCAAGTAAACTACATCTACTGCTATGCCAGAGTCTAAATTTCTACTTACTTCCTCATAAAAGCCAAGCAAATTAGTTTGACAAGATTTATTCCTCCTAAATCCATGCTGGTTACTACTTATAACGTCAGTCCTTGAAACATACTCTAGAACATGTTCCCTTATTAAACTTTCCAGGATCTTCCCCACCACTGAAGTTAAACTTACAGGCCTGTAATTACCCGGCTGTGAACGACTACCCTTTTTGAATATTGGAATAACATCAGCCTTTTTCCAATCCAGAGGCACACCACCGGACATGAGGGAATCAGCAAAAATAAGAAACAATGGCCTAGATAAAACTGAACTTAGCTCCTTAAGTACCCGAGGATGTATTTTATCCGGTTCTTTTTATCCGTTCTGCAATACCTAATAGCAATGTCCATTAGCTATGAGCACCTATGTTGACCAAACCTTAGTAAGGGGCTGAACAACATAACTAAGGTTTCATTCCCACATGGGTTATTGCACACATCTTCATGTGTTTTGACCAATCCCCCTATACTTCAGTACAGGGAAATGTTCGGTCTTTTCCGAACAGCCGCGAGGCCGACGGGAACGTTTGGCGTTATGTTGGGCAGCAGCGAACTGTTGCTAATCCCTGATTTCTTTCACCTTAAATTATTCTAGAAATATAATGGTTTTATGTTGCAATATCTGCAACAACCTGCATTTCTTCCTTTCCACTGTAATACGGGTCTTTTATGTTACTTTATGCAGGCTAACAATAGAAGCACTGGAAAAGGAACAAGAGGAGCATGTCAAGTATTTAATGGTCTCAGAAAGTCGCAGAAACCAGATCAGAGACCAGGGGAGCAAAGATAAACTGCACTCTTTGCTCGGGCAAAAGGATGATTTAGATGAGCAGCTAGCATCAGAGAAACATACAATTGCTAACCTGGAGCAAGAGGTATGAACATTTTTCCATTGCATAAAGGTGTGTTCAGAATGTTATCATATTTATTTTTTGGAAGCTAGTAAGCACAAGTGTATAACACCAGTGGAGTAAAAAAGATCCCATGATGCTGCATGACTAGCAAGTGTGGTTTCTTGCAAAGTTATATCTACGTCAATTGTCCCAATTTATATAATTTCCTAGAAAGGTGTCACCCAATACTCACCACACTAACCATTATGCAATCACAGTTGTTACTTAGACTACTAGTACATGATGCTTTTACCTATCCTGTAATAAGCCAGTGAGTTAACTAATTGGTTTAATGGAGTTGACCTATCATGTGATGGTCACTGTGCTATGATCCACCATGCAATGCACCTTTACTTATTGTTGGGAGCTTTACTCTTTGCCAGTGGAGACTGTAATGGCTGACAGGCTACTGGTGCCTTCATTGTACTGATTATTGATTTAACTTGCTGTTCACTGCTACTGATCTACTGGCTTCTGTTGTGATGAGCCAAAGCTGAGAGTAAATGCTAACTGCTGGTTACATCCATTGGCAGACAGGCCATTCATTCTCAGATAGGAGTAGGGATGTACATCTGCCTGCCTGCTACCACCCATTAACTTGCAAACTTTTCCTCCAGCAGCAAATTAGCATGAGAAAACTATACCAGCATCTTGATGACATGTGATACAAAACAGAAATTCTCTAACATGCATGGTTGACCAAACAATTGACTGTCATATGATGATGGTTTTTGGGAATGGTTGTTTTTAATTATAAAAGCTGCAGTGTGTTCTATATGACTGTATCTGTGTATGGCCACCTTTAGTAATTATACCTTAACATCTTCATTTACTGAACCAGCCAATGGCAAAAAGCAGGACTATTGCTGGCCACACACGCACTAAGGGGCATATTTATAAACGACTTTCCCAGCACTTTTTGCCAAATCGCTATTAACACGATTTATAAAAGGGAGAAACCCGGTCGCGAAAAGTTAACGCCTCATTAACTTTTCACGCATCAGTTACCGCTCGCTTCTATTTATAAAGCGGCAGTAACTGATGGGCTGCGTTAATCTCGGCCGTTCCACTTTGCACACTTTGCGGCAATACTGCGACCACCTGCCGAGACCCCTTCCCGGCAGCCCTTCCCAGCCTCCTCTATAAAGGGATTTTCAACTGCCCTAAGTGCAGTATCGCCGCAAAGAGAACTCAAATCACCTCCGCACATCGCCACGGCGATACTTTTTGTGGCGTTGCTGCTCGCCATTACAAGTATGGCGAAGCAGTATTTTTTCCCGCATCGATGTGCGGCAGTAATTTCAAGCCGCTATTTTCGGTCCTTTATAAATATGGCCCTAAGTATAGTTTTGTTTGTTTAATTAGATGTAGAAAGCTCTTATTCTAATTTGAATGGATATTTTATTCATAAGACAATATAGAAAGTCTGATTACAAGATAAATGTATAATAAAACAACTGTGACTAAGCACCAAATAATAACATCAATTTTAATACAAATATTGCAAAACACATTTTAAAACATTATCAACACCCAAAGTATTTTACAGAAACGTATTTAATTGCCATTAATATATTTTAAAATTTGATCTTTCACATTTAACAAGAATATTTTGTGTTGCTTTCTTTTGTTGTGTAGATTAAAAGTTGGGAGAGAAAGCAATCACAACAGAGAAAGCTCGTGAAAGATACGAATGGAACTTCACAGCGAAGTGCCCAAGCACAGAGACACATAAAAGTTATGGAAAACAGACTGGACAGGGTAAATATTAACCTTTTTCTTTTATATAATAAAGAAAATATTCTTATTTCATATTTGTGTGTGTGCATGGGGTTGTTTTATCTATTGGAATGCCATATTTATCATACTGATTGGCTTCTGTTCCAACTGTTAAATTAAATATTCCTTAAGAAACATGTTGATCTCAACATAGTTACATACTGTTGAAATTGAGGTTGAATAAAGACATACATCCATCTAGTCCAAACTTTACATTCTCTTTAACCCTACATAACAGTTGATCTAGCAAGATGTGGCTATTAGCCACTAAAATGTTTCAGTTCTAGCTGTTTGAAACAGAATTGGATATTGATTCTTAGGCTGGGTACACACAGGACAAGATTTTTCACGACAGTTACACACTAGCGAACAGTCAGCAGGGACAAATCACTGTGGGTCGTGGCAAAAGTAGCTGAGGCAGACAGTTTCCCCCGACCAATCGGTGGTCCCCAGGGGTGCCCCTACCATGAAGCAAAGTGAAACATTTGCTAAGGGCGCGCCCCTGCGGAACACTTAATAGGCGGCAGTAAAAAAAATAAAATCCTTCCTGCAATAAAGCATTTCAGCACCAGTCCACAAATCAGTGTTAACTCAGCCCTCCAGTTCACCAGTCATTATAAGCAAGCCCACCATACCCACCTCCACAAGCAACGTCTATGTTCCATGATGAAGCCACTCCCGCTTCATGTGCCCCCCCCCCATCTGCCGATAGGTGGTCTTTAAAAGTTGTTTCAGGTGTCAAAAATTCTAGGAACCCCTGGTGGTCCCAGTCGTTATTTAGCTATATACCAAATTGGACGAACAGGAATCTGAGATTGGTCGTGGTCGCCCCAACCTACACAATATTTCCGATATGTATGATATGTATGTGAAAATGGCAATTTACTTGTAAGGGGCATCTAAATAATTAGATTATTAGCTGCCTGTGGAGGGAATTTACTAAATAAGCACTCTCATGCACTTTAAATTCACCTCAATATTTATAAATTTGCCAGTTAATATTCCAGAAAATAAACCACTTTCTTCAGCTCAATGTTTGAACATAAAGTTGGGATTCTGAAGTGATTATACTGGGCCTTATAAAATGAAAAATCTCTCATTGATAAAACTTCAAACACTGTAATGTTTAACTAGTGTGACTGCATACTAACTAATGACATATACTATCTGTTAAGTGTGGAAGTATACCTAGGCCAAGAATACAATATCAGCATATTGCTTCCACATCTGGAACTCTCTTAACAAAATATTGTATTTTATTTATAAAGTGCCACTCGGGTACACAACACTTTACTAATTAGGGGATAAGTGCAAGCCATTATAGAGATAAATAAAAATGAAATAAAGTTTCATACTTAGGTTTTATGGATAAATATATATAAGTGTATAAGCCTTGACACATTAGAGATCCCTGCCCGAAGAGCTTATAATCTAAGTGGGTGGGACAATATACAGACACAAGCAGGGGGATATATAAATATAGAGCTAATGAGATATAGGATTATGACTTCAAATTGTGGGTTGAGTTTTTACATTATTTGTAGGTTATGTCTACCAGTATGTGTCAATATTTCATAAAACCTACTTGTCCTGTACTAAAGAAATAAATATTTATTGTCCAAGTCAGGTCTCTCAATTTCTCTTCCTTTGTGAAAACGATGCAGTTGTGTTTAAATCATTTTCAGGATAGACCAATTATGGCAATACCTTCAGCATGACCATTTCCTGTATCTCTAACAATGAGCAAGATAGTCATGCAAGCTAACTAAACAGCTTGCATGAGCGGTACTTTAAAAGATCATTGCTCCTGCAAATGGCCAACCATGGAGTTGGGAATAGGATTTCCTACTTCTTTAGGATAGGAACTTTAAAATGTGAAACTTGTTGTGTGACTTTTTTAAAGCATAGTTGCCTTTAAAGGATAACTTGCAATTTACTTTCATTTTTTATTTTACATAGTTTTGAAGATATTTACATTTTTATGTGTGATATGGTAGCAGCATCACCAGATCCCCTGAACTTCCTGCTTCCTGCTCTGAAACCATGTAACAATCCTTCTTCCCTTTGTCTCCTTCTCCTTGTGGGCCCCTATGGCCCCTCCCCTTGCAGCTCCCTTGAAACCATCTGGCCCCTCCCATGCCTCCTTAAGTCCCTTTAACTTGATCTTTAACTGGTTTCTTCTGCTTTCTTCTGCACTGAGCATGTGCCAACCGCAGATTAGAAGGAGGAAGTAGTATTGTGACCGCAGATTCAAAACCTCCCACCCCCTTACTTTCTGATCAGTGATTTCCTCATATCTTGGGCTGTGCAGCATGTAGAGAGGTGGTTGATGGCTCATTTTAAAGGTAGGAACCTGGCCTTTCGTTTAAAATCAACTTGTTTGGAGACCACAGTTCCCCTTTAAAATGAAAAGTATTAGGGACAGGGTTATAGGACTGGTAATTCCTACCTCCCAATATTGTTTCTCTGAGGAGCACCAACCCAAAGTAAACTGTTTCTACCAGTCTTCCTCCTGGCTTCAGCACTATCTAAAGGAATAGTCCAGGACTAATTTGGCAAATGAAAACTGTACGTGCTGTAGCTCCTCAACAAAACAATATTGTGAGGTGGGAATAATCAATCCAACCTCCCAGCCCCAGGTACTTTCCATTTATAAAAAGTTACATTTTAGAGTATGGTTAGCCTTTAAGCTTTGTACACACATTCCGATAATTCAACCTTTGAAATTTTGAAAGATTGGGACAATTTTGAAAATAAATTTGTCCACAACCAACCGATGTTGGTCGAATGTATGTCCAGATCGGAATTCAGCTCGAAATATTGGCTCATGTGTATCCAGCTTTAGATTTGATCAACAGGACTGATTTACAATCGGTTACCGCAACTTTAAGTCTCGGTTTGGGGCAGCTGTGCGAGTACCGGAAGAGGCACTCGCACAGCCGTCGCAAGCCTATTTACCAGCTTCTGGGAAATCCTCTGTCGCGCAGCCTCTGGGAAATCCGCTACGGGTGATTTCCCAGCGCACTTGCTGTTCCCTGTAGAACTCTTGTCCAAACTAGACTGTAAGAATAATTGAATTTGTCTTACCTGGGCATTGTGAGAGAATGAGGGACATTGCAAACTGTTGCAATGGTTATAGCTAGCTCCCCTATAAACCCTATAGCCCTGTATTGTGATAATTTAGTCTTTTTAAGCTATAGTAAAATGGTTGTTTTGAGTTCGACTGGCTATAATGGCATTTTAAAGGATATGAAATATGCTTAACACAGAAGAGACATGAATGAATAAGTGGATAATATATTAAGGTACCAATCAGGTGATGTTAGTGGTAGAAGAAAGGGGTAAGCTATATTTTGCTGTCTTAGATACTAATACAAGTGATTTTCTTGACTTTTCAATAAATTGCCTTTTTCTCTCTCTGTTTTATATTGTCCATTTTCTGACACAGATTGAGGTCCCAGTATCTCCTGATATTGCATGTTTGTAAATGTATTGTGTATTCATATCATCCTTATTGTTCCTTTTTGTATTAATATGCTTCTGTCAATAAGTTATTTACTAGAACACAATACTCTAGGTGAGGTTGCTTAGTGATCTATAAAAATCACAACCTCTCTACTCCAACTGATAATGTATTTTGAATGCAACATGGTATCCTGCTGACTTCTGATATTGCTTGACTGAATTGCTTTTCTACTTTTATCCAATATGAAGAAATAACCTCCAAGTCCCATAGCTCAGTTGTTTGTACAGTGCCTTGAATACTATAATTTGCTTTGGATTATTATACCTTAAATACTGTATTATTTTAATGTTGCAGTCGTTTTTCATAAACAAGGTTGCCTAGTTTCAATCCTCTTGATCTGCCAGCAACTCAGATATTCAGTTTAACTGACAGCGAAATACACTTTTCAATATGAAGTCTGTATTAGGTTAATGAAAAATAAATATTTAAACTGACATTTACATCAGGGAAACCAAATGGAGCCCCCACCCCAATCTACATTATTTTTCAGTTTGAAGTCATGAATTTGAAAATTATCCCTTTAATAAAAGCTATAAAATCCACAGCATTGTTAGAATAAAAGCAAGAAATACAGAAATGTTTAACATATATTTGGATGCTTTTGAAGGTTCTCATTCATCCAGGTCATGGTATATCTGTTGTATTCAATTAGATCAACTGGACTTGAAGTTTGGTTCTTGTAGAGGTTTCGCTAGTCATCTGACTGGCTTTCTCAATTCAGAATGACTTGTATAAAGATCTGTGGCAATTATGTACCCTGGAAAATCCCAATTAACATATCTCAGCCAGGTGTCTTAGCCACTATGCAATCACGCCCTTAACACCTAGGCTGTGATATGCTAATTGGGATTTTCCGGGGTACATAATTGCCACAGATTCTTGTACAAGTCATTCTTAATTGAGAAAGCCAGTTGGATGACTAGCGAAACGTCTTCAAGAACTAAACTTCAAGTCCAGTTGATCTAATTGAATACAACAGATAAATTTCCCAGCACAAGCATATGTGATGTAAGAACCACAAATAACTTGTGTATATAATTACTAGCCAACAGAAGAATTTATATATATATATCTAATTGAATACAATAGATATATATTTGGATGGAAGAAAATATTGCATAAATTCTGCTAATTATACAGCACAGTATCAGATTGGATTCTCCGATAAGTTTATCGAGTAACTAGAAATGATCAGTCATTGTTTTTAGCTGGAAGTTAGAAGTGTATCCACACAGATAATACGGTATATAATAATTGAAACATTTAAGGGGCTGATGCAATAAAAGGTACAAATATTTTCCTGTGCTATAAATTTTCATTAACCAATCAGCTGTATTTTTACATTGTCAGGTAAATCTGCTTCACCACTCGACATTATAATCGAAGTGACATTCATCTTGGATGGAATGTTGAATGAGTGTAATGTCGAGGTAATGTATAGCCAACTTTAGGAGTGAGGATTTGTAAATAAATAAAATATGAAGACTTGGTTTATAAAACCAAAATGTTGTTGGGTTAATTACCAATAATCCATTGCATTCTTAGCAGACTATAGGCTCTGGGGCTGCAGACTGGACATTCACAAGGCCTTTTAATACAGTAGCATTAATTAATGTAAATGAAGCTTAACAGGACAATATCTTTATTGTTTGTTTCTATGAGTGAATCATAACTCGGAACGTTTGACAGTCCAACAGTTAAGGAAGTCAGCCGGTTAAGGCAATGCATTGCCCAAATGTTATTGTTACCTCTGATGTAATTTCCTCTCACTTGTAATGAGGAATCATGATTTTATCATACATGATAATTTTACCTTTTCTTTTTAATCTTAACTGATTCAATCTTTTAAATCTTGATTTGTTAGGCTGTAACTCGATTCAACACTCAGCTAGGAAAAAATGGCAAAATGCGAGAAAAAATTGAAATCTTTCGAATTGAGAAATCCCGATTTGAGCAGCTCTATAAAAAGCTAGAAAAGGTAAGAAATACTTCACAAAATAAATGAAAATTAAACGTGAACAAACTGCTGAAGTTTATCTGTAGTAGAAGAGAGAGAGATTTTCGTAGTTCATTACAAATTTATTTCAGTGAGGCAGGAGGACTAAGTTCCTGCTTCACTGAGTAGAGAGCAGTACAAAGCTCCAAGAAACTCATCACGTTTTTTAAAACAAGAAATTGATCTGTGTGTTACAGTTAAGCCACCCGAGAGTAGAAATGTGGCCTTGTGATTCATTTCATATATTTTTAAACATTTTGAAAAAGTCTATAATAGTGCATCAAGACCGCCACACACCATTGCACAACTGCAACACCACATTGGTTTGAATTTTTAATAAAGCCTAAATTTATCATGCCCGAGGAAGGTCTGTGTTAGCATAACATAGCAATTACAGCTCATTACTTTCATTACAGTTACTGAATTTCATAAATAAGGGTGGCAAAGTCCTGCTAAGTATAAACAAAAAATATATATATACTGTTAATATCCCCATTTTTGCAACTGCCTCATGGAAGCTATTGGCAATATGCAAGAGCACACACATACACTAACCCGACAGACCTCCCAAACCCTGCATGGGAATCGGCCAGTGGGGCCCTCTTACATGTAACAATGTATCAGCTCCCTCTACCTGATATAAAGGAAGATAATACTGACAGGTGGGAAGTTTTCATCCATCCACAGGATTTGTAAAATACCATCAAGTTGTATGGCTATTTAGTGACCAATGACTCTTCCTTAGTTAATTACCTGCTCATTGCTCCCACCAGTAGAATTGTGCCATTCTTTTGTTTAAATTGCACAGATCAGTAATCATTTTCCCCTGTACCGTATACCTAGCCTTTTGACTTAAAAAAGCTAACATGATGTAGGTAAAATTAGTCTGTAGTAGGAGGCTTTTCTTCTTTAAAACAATTTTGGATGACAACCAGGTATTGGTGAAAGCTATCAGTATCCTAGCCTGATTGTAGAGAGGCAAACAGCTTTGATGTCCAAGGTAATAAGGAACTATTAGCTGTATACATTTTACACTTTTTAAAAAGCCTCTGGCATTTTGCTGAAAATGCATGTTTTCAGGCTTGTGGCTAGCTTTAAAAATGATTTAGAAGTTCGGAAGCTTATGATACAGCTGATGATGTTCTGTCCCTGCAGAGTGGGCATGCTCCAACCTGAGGCTTGGGGGCAAAGCAGTGGTGCTGGTGATGTCATAGCTCACAGTACTAGCAGGAAATACCACCTTTTTATTAGATTAAACTTTGGATAGACTGCAACTAAAATCATAATCCTGTAATTTTAAAAGTAGGAGTGTGCTCTTTTTAATAAAGTTCCCCTACACTGTATAAAAAACAGCACAAGCATATGTGATGTAAGAACCACACCTTGTGTATATAAATTACTAGCCAACATTTCTAAAGCCTCTTACAGCTGCACTGAGAGAGAGTGATCTACTATCATTAATTTCCCATACTTTGGTTTGTTCTATATTCAGGAATTACACCAGATCCGAAAGGATATTGGCGCTGTTATTGATGACTCATCAGCAGCATATGATGCCAGGTATTCTAAATGTTTAGTTTTATAGTTATATAATAAATTATATTTTTATTCCCAGTTGTTTGAAGAATTATGTATTTTGCCTACTTCTCTACATATGTATATCCTTTATATTGTATAAAAATATTTATATTTTTATGGAGATTGCATGGAGTTTTTGGAGCAACTAATTAGGTGGGGGTATATAACACAATTACATGTGTGTAAATATTACTATTTAATTAAAATCACCATAAGATATTACACTATAAAAAGTTTAGTACTACTATTGACTTATAATTGAATTTATATTTATACTTAGAAAACAAATTCTATACTATTAAAAAAGATACTTGCTGACCCTTCCTCAAAATGGAAGGTTTGCCAAACCTCTAAGAATCATTTTGTTCAAGCACGTGGTACTGTTAACAAATTAAAAAAGTTATCTATGCTATAGACATTGTACAAGAGCGATCCCCTTTTTTTACTTTGTAATATAGGATACACGTTATCATGAGCTTGCAGGTGAGCGTTATGGGCATTTCACACCTGCCCACTATATAGTGTGATAATTATAGTTGTTGTGGAGACTGTGTTCCTCAACTGCTGATTCCTAAACTATAAATTTTTAATCTGCGTGCTGCGGTGCTGTAATATTTGAGTCATGTTATTTACCATTTTTTATTTTGTGGTGTACGTCCAATTAATCTCTCCAATTGGCCCATAGCTAAACATACACACACATAATTCCCAATGTGCAAATGTGGCACACTTTTGCTAATATATATATACTCGAGTATAAGTCGCTCCGAGTATACCTAAGTCGAGGTACCTATTTTTACCTGAAAAATCAGTAAAACATGATTGACTCGAGTATAAGTTGAGTGTAGAAATTATGACCACTACTGCCTTTTGATTCTGTATTGTTTTGAGGCTTTATTTGCCCTTTAAATGGTCAGCAGAATTCCCATACAGTAGTCCCATACAGTAATAGCCAAATCAGTAGTCTTTGGTTTTTACGTGTTTTACTGTTTTAGGGCATTAGTTGCCCTTTAAATGGAATCCCACACACTAACCTCTTGCCACTGAAGATGTTTGGAAACTACAACTCCCAGCATGCTTTACTTGCTGGGCGTTGTAGTTTCCAAACAACTCCAGTGGCAAGCACTGACCCCCCCCCCCCCCCCCAGTGGAGGAGAGGACTTGCCTTTATATTCTGCTGCTTCTTCAGACCTTGAATACTGGTTTCCTCGGCTTTCTGCAGTAACTTTGTAATTAGTGCGTCGCTACATTCTCTTTATTTTTTTGCTTTACTATTTCCGCATCCAGTTCAGAGTGTATGTCACTAAATAAAATGTACAAGCCTGAGCTGTCCAAAAATATGTGTCCCAACAACAACCCAAAAAGCCGGATGCTCTTGTTAGCATCTGTAACCCAAGTGACTATACGTTACCGCCTCCTGTGCAGTGCTGACAGTTCCGATCCTGAAGGGGTAACTGAGGTTAAGGTCCACTACAGAAATCCCACAGTGTCGAGACCGGCACTCTACCATGGGTCCCGGTCCTACAGATATCCTGGATTCTTGGGCTCTGTGCGGTCCACATGCAAAATGTATAGTTTAAACGGCCGCCAAGTAGTGAGACCGGCGCCAAGTAGTGGCAACATCCCCCTGCTAAGTGGATGCGGAAGAGAGCAGAAAGGAAGCATTCGGCTGCTGTACTAAAGGATAGTGACCTGAGTATAAGTTGAGGTAGGATTTTTAGGCTTTTTTTAAAGCCTAAAAACCTTGGCTTATATGCGAGTATATACGGTATATAATTCAAACAAAGTGGTAGGCACTCAACTTACAAATATAGAGTCTTAACACCCTGGTGCTACTAGTAGATTGGATAGATACAAAGTTCAAAAGGATCCAGTGCACACAGGGATTTATATAATAAATTTAAAGCTTTTTAAAGGCAACTACTTAAGGCAATGTTCGGCTCTTTTTCAGTGCCTTTCTAGAAGACTGCAGCTAAAATAATATCGTAATTTTTAAAGTAGGAGTGTGCTTTTAAAAGTTCCCCTATATAAAAAACAGCACAAGCATAGTGATGTGAGAGAACCACAAATACCTGGTACATAAATTACTAGCCAACAGTTCTAAAGCCTTAATGTAGCATGCACCATAAAAAATATATATCAATCATTAAAATGGGTGAAAGATGTCATACTGATGACATATCATCCATCCCATGGAACACAGTGTGTGTGGCGAAATCACAGTTGTAAATTAGTACTACTGTTGTACTACCCTGTCCTCCAGTTGGAAAAGTTCAGTTACATGGTAGAGCCTGAACTGACCCCTTTTAGATTCCATTTATGTTATGGACCAGATGGTAAAAAAAATTTTTTTTTAGGATGGAAATCAGTTTCACCTTCCTGGATTATGTCACTGGTTAGATTCTGAATTTTTGTAAACTGTTAAGGATCTTCAGGGAGAGCCCCAGCAAACCTCTCATGGACGCAAGGTCTAAGTGTCTGTTGGTCTTCCAGAGCCTCTGATGGTGAGGATGTTAGCTGCTGGACAGACACAGGTTGCAGTTCCAGATTAAGGTCTACCGAGACCAACCCACAGTGTAGAGAGGCAGGTGGTAACGGGAGAGGAGGGAGTACGGGCAAGAGCACGAGGTTAAACTGGAAACAGACGCTGACTGGGACAATAGATTGATTGAAGGCGTTGACTGGAAACAGAAGTGGCTGTAGGAATATGGATGCTGAAGGCTGTACTGGAAACAGAAGTGGCTGTAGGAATATGGATGCTGAAGGCTGTACTGGAAACAGAAGCTGGCTGTAGGAATATGGATGCTGAAGGCTATACTGGAAAAGAAGCTGGGTCGTTCCTGGTTAGGCATCTGGGATGATGAAGGCGTTCTTTATGTACTGGAAACAGAAGCTGGCTGTAGGAATATGGATGCTGAAGGCTGTACTGGAAACAGAAGCTGGCTGTAGGAATAGAGTCAGGAACAAACTGGGCAGAGCAAATACAACAAGCAGGAGCTGAAGAACAGATACAGCTATACTGAACTGGCAGCAAGATCTCACCACGTGGGGAGGCTTATGAAGGCCCCCCTCACGTCATCGCCCTGCGTCGGAGCGTGTCCATGCGCACGTTTGAAAGGAGTCCCAGCCGACTCATGTTCCGGCCGCCGGACTCCATGCCCCCCGTGCGTCCTGTCGTGCGCGCACACGGGGTGCCTGCGGCACGCACACCCGTGCGGCAGCGAAGGAGCGTGGCCCCAGGTAAGACCCGAACCCTTACAATAACCTTATGTCTTGATCTGCAAGAAGACGGAATTATGCCTTTAGAGAAGCTATTGAAACTCATATGTATAAACAATTATATACAAACTCCAAGTATGCATGCCTTGGCACTCCGCATTAATGGCCAACAATATCCTAACAAGCCTAAGCCCTGGGATTGCTTTTGTTTGCCCAAATAAATCCATGAAAGACTGGGCAGCTTCCATGCAGGAATCCAGACTTTCCAATGGGATGATGCACTCCGTGCAGATTGTTTCGTCCCATTGATAATGTGTGTCTTTCACGGCTTTGTTTGGTCAAACTACAGCAAACCCAGGTGGGAGGTACTAGTGGTTTATGTCCTCACCCTGGGTACTATTAGAGGAGGGGGTTGGTTTTGGAGGACTTATGCTAGTATTTTTGTACATTAAGAAATTCTGCAAAGACTTTAAGATGGTAATTATCACAGTGTACTTTTTCCTAAAGGCTATATTTTTCCCCAAACAGTCCTTAATTCTAAAAAGCTTATGGGGCAATTTACAGAGAGGCGCAAGTGATCTACAATCAGGGGTTTAATATTACCTTCGTGGCACTAATGGGGAGATTCAATAAAAGTTCTTATCATTAAAAATGGTGCTAATTTTGCCCCAACCAATCAGATGTTAGCTTTCAAATGGTAAATAACATCTGATTGGTTGGGGCAAAATTAGCACCATTTTAAACGATAAGAAATTTTATTGAATTACCCTTTAAGTGTGAACCCTGATTGGGTCTTGCCCCCTGCATGATTTTAACTTAAAAAAATATTGCAAGCGCATTATTAAAATTGGTTTGCATGACTTTAGCATAGGAGTCTTATGCTGGCCATACACATTGCAATATTATTGCTATAAGCACTAGATGTATTCCTGTTAGTTGGTTGACCCCTGCTTTATATGAAAATAAACTGTAATGATTTTGCATTCTTCTTTCATTCTTACTACAATAACGAAGAGATGAGGCCCAGACAAAAATGTTGCAATCAAAGGAGAAGGCTGAGAAGGACTTGAACCAGCACACAGCTGAAATCAAGGAGCTTCAGCGCATTATTGATCATGACCGCAGACTTAAGGAGTTCATGGGAGCCAAGACTCAGGAACGAACTATTAGCGAGGAGGTTATCAATGCAAGGCGTAAGAGAGGTAAGAGAGGACTTATGTCTGTCTAATGACAACCTTTGAAGAATGCAACAGTTTTATTCTGTATTTGGAATTAAATAGTTAAACACACAGGAGAACTACATTTATTTTTGTTTTATCATTAATGTGAAAACTTTGTTCCCCAGAACACCTACCATATGGATTGTAAGTTGTTTTTGCTTATATAGAAGGATTGTTTTCTACAACTATAAAAGTGTTCCATGTTGTTTTCAGTATGTCTCTATGACTTGAAAAGTGAACTATTCCTTTGATGTATTGATTGAAGACCGGGAGGTTAAGGAGCTATGCCTTACCTTCCTTTCTCCAATCAATATCTCAGGAGCCAAGAGACTAAGGTGAGTATATTTACCTTTCGTGCAATCCACCGCAGCAGAACTGACAGGTCCAGACCGTTTCCTGGTCCTAATCAACTATAGCACACATGAACAATAATGTGCGTTATAGTTAGTCTGAACCAGGAAGCGTTCGGGAATTTTCAGTGCTGCTACGGTGGATCGTGCAAAAAGTAAATAATAGTTCCTTAACCTCCATGTCTTCAATCAATGCATTAGAGGAATAGTTCGCTTGAACCTTTGCAGCATAATTAATCAAGAATTCTACTGAAAACCAGATGTATAGTTTTTACATGTGTCATTATACAGTAGGTCGCTGCAGCTCTTGATAACCCAACTATATGCTTATCTATTTGCCTGCAACAGAGAAAGATCAACTGGAGAAGAAGAAGCGAGACCCAACAGAAGAAACCATAGAGATGTATCAACAGGCATTCCAACAGATTCAGGCTGTAACGGGAGAAGATAACCTGGATATTCTTGTGACCAAGTTTATTGAGGGTATGGAAGGGTCAGGAGAGAAGCAGGCGGTGTTTTGGGTTTTTTTTTATTTGTTTTTTTTTGCTACTTTAACTAATGTTTTTAGTATCATTGACCTGACTGTTTATTCTATTGTGTCGGTTACTCATTTCTTCAAACTTCAACAGATTTGGTAGTAGTTAAATTTGTCGTTTTTCTCGATGATGGAATTATTTCCATTAAATGTTGAAATACATTGAAATTGTTAATCAAGGGATGAAGAAGCCAAGGTTATAGTGACAAATTTGTATTAAGTATGGGGAATATACAGAGATTTAATAATATCACAATTTCACAATTGCAGCTGTCGGTATATACTGTATATATATATGTACTAATGGTATGTCTTGGACATAATATAATAGATCAGTAGTTGTTGTAATGGATCTATTAATGTTATCTAGAGCGCAAATACCTCATAATATTAATAATACTGATCTTCATAACACTTTTCACTTAAAAGGAAATTTACTCCCTCCTCTGATTCCTTAAAGCTGTCCCTTTATGTAGTAAGATGTCTGCAATCAATCTGAGATTTTTGTTACCTCCTGCATTTTGGAGTGGAGAGTTAAAGCTATAAAATGATAAAATGGCTTTTTGCACACACTAAAATTGCAAAAAGCAGTCTCTGTATATTTATTGTATTGTTATGCTAGTGACTGGGAATTTCAAAGCCCACAAGGGCTTACACTTTGCATAGCTGATAGTTTTTTCATAGTCTGCATTAGACAAGGGGCACTCAGCTAAACATTAGTATGTACTAAGCCATAGAGAATACTAGTTTAAATGTGTTTACCTGTCATTTTAATTTAAAGTGTCAGATTCCATTTCTGAACTGCTTTGCCCTAGGCTTGTTTAAATCTCTTTTGTTGTAGTAAAGACAGTTCCCTAAAGCTGAAGCAATGAAAGAAGAATTAAGATATTTTTTTTAAAAATTTACATTTCTAAATAGTTTTGTATTATCAAGTAATTTAGCTTGTCACAACTATATAAAGCCAAATAAAACCTACCCCCCCCCACACACACTAATTTTACTAAGAAAATTAATTCTCCTCGTGCTAAAAATGGTCTGCTCAAATGTTTGCAAAGGAATTACATTTCTAGAAGGTCCTATTAACTATAATGGGGTTAAATTATTATAGGGAATATTTGAATCTATGACAATAAATGTAAAATAAAACCAAACATGTTACTAAATGAATATTTAGAATTAGGGGCCAACTACAATCAACTTTTAATGCTTCCCCATCCATTAGAATTAAGGTAAGGCTGGGCACACATGGCTGGACTATTTTTTTTTTCCCGACCGAGCGCTCGCTCTGCCGGGACAAATGTCCGATGGTCGCTGCAAATTCGGCTACGGGCAAATTCCCATAGGGAACCGGACGATCAGTAGGAATTTTCCGACACATCCGATGGTTTGTTAGTTCGTTCCGGACGAACGAACGATCGATGTCAATCGCGGCTGGCTGCCCCAGACCAGCTGATATTCTCGGGCAACAGACTGAAAGTGCCGTGAAATGGTCGGTCGGCCAAAAATATCGGCTGGTGTATACCCAGCCTTATTTACAACCATCTGACCAACCTCCAATAGTTTTTGTACAAAATTGTATTTAAAAATAAGGACTAATATTTTCAAGACCGGTAGGTAATTAATGCAAATGCATTTTTCATGCATTCTTTAGTGTAAAGGTGCCCATACACTAGGCTAATATTACGATGAATCTGCAAGTAGACATTTCCATTGATTGGACCAAAAATGTTACATTTTGCCAATCTTATTATGCCAATATTCGATTACAATATAATATTAAATTTTTTTAGAGGATTAGTTCATTTAAAAAGTGAACTATTCCTTTAATGTATTAATTGAGGACCGGGAGGTTAAGGAGCTATGCCTTACCTTCCATTCTTCAATCAATTGACCAGGAGCCACGGACGAAGATAGCAGCACTGATAGGTCGGGGGGGACCTATCAGTGCTGCTGCTGTGGATCACGTGTAAGGTAAATATCTGTTTTCTTTTTCCATGGCTCCTGGTCAATTGATTGAAAATGGATGGTAAGGCATAGCTTTTCAAGTGAACTATTCCTTTATGCGGAGAAGTCATTTCCCTCTTTTCTCCCTTCTAAACTACTGAATAGATCTGTATTATTTGTTTAACTACTACCAAAAATGATGGCTTATACAGTATCTCATTTATGTGTTTAACAGTCGAGGATCGAAATTTTGCCCTGTTCAATTTCGTTAATGAGCAGAATAATGAGATAGAAAGGCTGATGGGACACATTTCAGAGGTGAGAACATATCATTTCATGTAAATTGATAAAACAAAGTATTTGCTGCTTCTCCCTCATACAGTAGCCCCTTGCAGTGATGTAAATTGAACCAGGTAGAGAATACATTCAGATCTTGTTTCCAAGATTGCACAATATAAATACTTGTACTGTAAGCGGATTTCTGAAACATACGGTAACTTCATACATTCAGCACAATGCAAGGCAGTTGTTCGTGGTGCTAGATTCTGACAGTACATTTAAATGCCTGTACGGTTATGCTAATAAACAGGAGTTTACATTTTGCAACATTGATCGGGTGAGCAAGGATTTTCACGCGGGTCGCACCATTTCTTAAAATATTTGGAAATAGCGCAACTAAAGGCTTAGCTAAGATTAGCACAACAATTTTTAGCTATTTAATTACTTTATGCTATTTAATGCCATTACTACTGTGGCAGACATGGCCATTGTAGTAAAAAAAAAAGTTATGTTTTCTTTATTACTATATTGGCCCGTAAATGTTTTTAAAATACTCATTTATTGGTATGTTTATTTGCGTTAATCTGCCTTAATCTTACAGTAAAATGTTTTAATTCAGTAACTGTGACAAAGTGGTTACTGCATCACGGAACAGAGGTTAGGTGAGGTGCGCTTCTTTGCACTATGACATCACCACTTTATGTTTCAAAATGTACATAATGCTATTTGTCACTTACCCAAGATAATCATTGGATCACTGCCTCTTGTTTTTGTCTTTATCCATCTGTGCATTACGGTACCTGGGTAAATTTTACTTTAGGGCAATAAGGCAATGTCACTAATATGTAATGTAGGTAAGTATCTATGTATATTTTAAATCATATACTACCACTCAAGTACACTGTGCTCAGTGCTTTACATTTAAACAAATCACAACAATGCAGACAAGACAATAAGTTCAATTAAATTCATAAATAATTATATAAATAGGCAATGAATATGAAGTTGACAACAGGTTATATGCTTAAAACTTGTCATTGGGGGATTTCAGGTGCCTGGAATTTCCCCTTTCTGCTGACTCTAGTTACCTGCAGTGCTGGCACTCTGAGGTCATAAAAGAGATTTATCAGGGAGATTTAACCAGAGCTGCATGCTCTCTGGGCAAATCTCCCATAACAGATTTACCAGAGGCGTCTCTGGGTGAATCACACCCGCACATAAGTATTTAACACCAGCGCACAGTACGTGCGCATAGCCTCTGGTAATTAGGCCTGCGACGGCTGCGTAAGTGCCTCTTCCAGTATGAATTATATGGATCCTACTTTTATATGGACATGGAACTGCTTAGTGACTTCTAACATCATTTTATTATAAAATATAATGGTGTTAGAAGTATTATTTGTCCAGCCAAAAGTATAGGGGCTTGGAAAGTATAATATGCTGAACATAGGAGTGGCCTTTAAAAGTGGGCGTGGATAAAATGATGGTAATGCGCTGATAAAAAATTTTCAGGAATTCCTCCCTTGCCCCTGCCAGGACCAGACTGTATCACAGGAGGGCAACAGAAACCACTTATGCTATTATCACACAAAGCATATCGTATATACTTGAGTATAAGCCAAGGTTTATAGGTTTTAAAATAAACCTAAAAACCTTACCTCGGCTTTTACTCGAGTCAAGGTCCTTCCTTACTGCGATCGATGTTGCTCAGACTACAAATCCGGCTGCCGCACACTATGTAAATCCTGTGGGTTTGCTGGGCAGTGAGAGGCACCGAGTAGTGACGTCAGCCAGCAAATCCACAGGACTTACATAGCATGCGGCAGACAGATTCAGGGTCTGAGCAAGATTGATCGCGGTAAGGACCAACTTGCTGGGGGGACTCTCCAGGGAGGGAGGGAGGGAGGGAGGGGGGCTCTACACTGCAGGCTTAAGTTGCAGGCTACACTGGGGGCTCAACACTGCAGGCTTAAGTTGCCTTTTAACTGCAGAATTCCCATACAGCCTCAAAACAATACAGAATCAGAAGGCAATCTTCTGCATTAGATACCTTCTTCCTTCTGATTCTGTATTGTTTTGAGGCTTAATTTGCCCTTTAAATGGACAGCAGAATTCCCCTACAGATGTTTGGAAACTACAACTTCCAGCATTCTTTAGTTGCTGGAAGTTGTAGTTTCCAAACATCTGTATGGGAATTCTGCTGTCCATTTAAAGGACAACTTAAGCCTCAAAACAATACTGAATCAGAAGTCAGTAGTGGTCATATTTTCTACCCCCATACTCAAGTCAATCATTTTTTCCTAATTTTTCATGTAAAACGGGTACCTCGGCTTATACTCGAGTATATTTCGGTACTCACAACAAGTGTCTCATTACTGCAGAAGTGTAGCAGGAAGTTGTCCATGAATGGACTTAATGTGTCACTTTTCTTCTTGGTATCCTATGCATATGTCAGGTCACCCATGCTATCTATTGTGTTGTCTGGTGCTGTGCTGAATCACATGCAGTGAGCATATTTTTTGTAATGCAGCCAGGATAAGTAACACATGGCATTGTTTGTAATATGGAAACTCCTATACATATTATGACACAGTATAGGTATCTGATATGTAATTTATATCTTGTAGATTAAGAAAGAAATTCAAGATTTTAAAGCACAACGAGTGCGTTTGGACCACGAGCACCAAGCAATCCTGAAGAACATTGAGGACAAGCAAGAAGAAGTTTTGCAGAGAGCTGATAGCTACCAGCAGCAGCTAAAAATAGTCATGAAAGTCTTAGATCAGCTTAAAACAGGTAGGAATCTCAAAGAAGCCGCAACAGATCCTCGTTGCCAATTTGACTGGATCGTGGAATTGTTGTTTTATTTAAAAAGTGTTTCAAAAACCAAGATACAACATCTTGGTTATATATATAGAGGGCATAAAGAGGGCATCTATACCGGAAAATAGGTTATTTTAAATTGACCATAACTGGAAACTATAATTCTTCCCAACCACCACTGTATAATTTTTTTGTTGATCTGCCCCCTATTTCTTTAGATATCCAATCTAAAACTTTTTATATTTCAGCTGTCAATCAAGTTCCTTGCTCTCAAAAACTATTCTTCTGTGAGTAGTTTTACTGTAGCTGGAATGGTGACAGAGTTTTGACAGTTGGAATGCTGTATGCTATGTGCAGGCTTGACAGTTGGTTTGTGGGGAAAAAGTCAGGTTGGATGGAAGTGGGAGTGGTTAAAAGAGGGAGGAGGGATACTGCTCCTAAACAAAATGTGTGCTGGATTGAAGGCATGCAGCAACACACGCAAAACAGAGTAAGTGCTACTTACATGTATTCAATTATAGATTAAGATGAGGCCAAGTCATTTTTTCAGTATAGTGTCCCTTTAAATAAATGGTTTTAGGAAAAACTCAGGACAAGACTCCTGCAATGCGTATAAAATGTTATTATTGTCAGGAACCATTATTTAATTACAGCTTGCAGAAAGAATACACAAAATTATTTGTGTAAAATGTACATAAACCCTACATAGTGGAATGGTATTATATAATCTATATTAGGTTTGTTACATAGGAACAGTGTTTCCTTCTGAAAATTACAGTCCATAAAAATGCTATTGAAGGCACGAGAGCAAGTGGTCTGTATGGAAGCAGAGATAGTTTGTCACATTGTGCATAATAAAGTCTTAAGATACTAGAAATATGTATAGCTGACAGTTACCGTAAGCAGAAAACATTAGATTGTTATCTTCCTTATGCAGTAAGTGTGTGTATATACAGTACCTGATCTGTATTCATGTAGCTATATGGCTAGAGCAAACCCACCAGCATACAAAGCATTTTGACCTTCAGTAATACATACTGTGAATTGGAAAGTACATTTCTCAGATTTGTATTCAGTAAGACTTTGTGCTGAATTTGCAGGCCTTGGTGCCTTGATTATTAACTGGAGACCATTATATCAGTATACTGATACTCTACAAGGCAATGAATGAGACAGTTTGTACCCAACAATAACTTTAATAATGGTCATCTCTGATTCCATCTAAATCCCAGGTCATTCGCATGCAGTAAATATTAGGCATTTAAAAATGAAAATCATGCTGAAATATTAGTGACAAGCTGTTACCCTTCAAGCTGTTATTAGTAAAAATAATGCATTTCATAACCTTTAAAAAGGCCCATGAAGCCTTCACCATAGCAAACAAAAACAGAATAAGTATATATAGTAAAATGCTTGTGAAGGTTCTCATTCATCCAGGTCATGGTATATCTGATGTATTCAATTAGATCAACTGGACTTGAAGATGTTTCGCTAGTCATCCGACTGGCTTTCTTAATTCAGAATGACTTGTACAAGAATCTGTGGCAATTATGTACCCTGGAAAATCCCAATTAGCATATCACAGCCAAGTGTTAAGGGCGGGATTGCATAGTGGCTAAGAGGTGTTATAAGAATGCCCAGGGTAAGGTGTCAAAACAGCATTGTACATGGCAGACAGTTGGTGTCGAACCCCCCCACCTCTATTTAGGCTTGGTTTCTTTATTTTCACATAAATGGCCTCCTTAACACCTCTCTTGAACCAGTCACGTTCCTTTGCCAATATGTTAACATTACAATCTTCAAAGGTATGTCCTTTATCCTTAAGATGCAGGTACACGGCTGAGTCCTGACCCGAGGAATTGGCTCTTCTGTGCTGGGCCATACGTTGATGCAGTTGCTGTTTGGTCTCCCCCACATACAAACCAGAGCATTCTTCACTGCACTGCACTGCATATATGATGTCGCTTTTCTTGTGTTTCGGTATTGGGTCTTTCGGATGTACCAATTGCTGCCTCAGTGTTTGTTGTTCGGTTTAAAGCAGACAGGGATACGGTGCTTTTTGAAAATTCTTCTTAATTTCTCGGAGACCCCTGCTACATATGGGATGACCATGTTCTTTCTCCTGTCTTGCTTTTCTCCTTTACTGTTGGTATCCGTGTTCTTTTCTTTCCTTCTACTTCTTTTGACAAAGGCCCAGTCTGGATATCCACAAGTTGTGGATGACACCTGGGTTAAAATCCACCAGAAGGAAGTACAAGCTTTCAAAGAACACATTAATGCGGTAGACCAAAACATCAAATTTACAAGGGAAGAGGTAAAAAACAACAAACTGGCTTTCTTGGCCTGTTTGGTAGAAGTTAAGGAAAATGGTAAACTGAAAGTAGAGGTTTACAGAAAACCAACACACACAGATTAGTATTTGATGTTTGATTCCCACCACCCTTTAGATCACAAGCTGGGTGTCATCAGAACCCTGCAACACAGAGCAGCGAACATCCCCACTAGCACAGAGGCGGAGGCTAAAGAAATGAAACATCTCAGAGGAGCCCTTAAAACTTGTGGATATCCAGACTGGGCCTTTGTCAAAAGAAGTAGAAGGAAAGAAAAGAACACGAATACCGACAGTGAAGGGGAAAAGCAAGACAGGAGAAAGAACATGGTCATCCCATATATAGCCTAATGGCTGTCAGCTTTTTAATTATTGTTTCTGGGTTGGGGGGTGGGGTAATTTCAGAGCAGAATCCACAGGCACCTGCCAAGGGCCCAGGAAACTTCAGGACACCCTTTAGATCACAAGCTGGGTGTCATCAGAACCCTGCAACACAGAACTGAGAACATCCCCACTAGCACAGAGGCAAAGGCGAAAGAAATGAAACATCTGAGAGGAGCCCTTAAAACTTGTGGATATCCAGACTGGGCCTTTGTCAAAAGAAGTAGAAGGAAAGAAAAGAACACGAATACCAACAGTGAACACATCTTAGCCACTATGCAATCCCGCCCTTAACACTTGGCTGTGATATGCTAATTGGGATTTTCCAAGTCATTCTGAATTGAGAAAGCCAGTCGGATGACTATCGAAACGTCTTCAAGAACTAAACTTCAAGTCCAGTTGATCTAATTGAATACATCAGATATATATAGTAAAATCCTACAAATCACAACACCACATGGGCAAAAATCCTAGCGCGTGTTGGAGAGTCTGACAATGTTAACAGATATTTATGGGACTTATTTTATAACATGTGCTATTAATGTGCATCCAATGTTTTCTCTTATAAGGTTTAGTGGAGAAATGCATTCTTTAAAATTTTTATTGTGACATGCTGGTGTGCACGATGTTTCAGGGTCGTCCCCATCCTCAGGTGCACCTGAGGAAGAGGTAGGACCCCGAAACGTCGTGCACACCAGCATGTCACAATAAAAATGAGCAAATTTGAAAGAGTGCATTTCTCCACTAAACCATATAAGAATAAGCATTAACTGCAGGTGGTTGACAGTTTGAGTGATACAGCACCATCAAACACAGGTAATCTAGGAGTGCGTGGGACAATAGAATATAAAAATCCAATGTTTTCTAACTGTAGTAGTCACAAATAAGAGCTTTTGTGTCAATGCCCCTAGATTTTGCCAAATCGAAGCAAACACATTTCTAAATCTATAATATTCACTGAGAGGCAGGAGATAATATTTCTACCTCTCATTCTCCTTTATCTTATAAGTTAGTAGTGGCAGCATTCCGTCTCCCTAGTTGGAATCAAAGAAAAATATTGTTACACATATTGTAAGGTATCAGGTATGCCATTTCCTTGTCTGACACTCAAGGGAGAACTAAAGTGCATATAGTAGGATTGATGATTAGTACCTCCCAGTGTTGTTTATGTAAGAATCCCCGGCACAAAGAAAACTGCTTCTGCCAGGCTTCCTTAGTGCTTCAGCACAATTTTTAATACAGGAAAGTTCAGGACACTAACCTGGCAGATATAAACAGTACAGTACCTGCTGGTATTCCTCAGTTAAATGGTAAAGAGTTTTAAAAAAACACAGTGTAGTTGTCCTTTAAAGGGACAGTTCAGTGGAAATTATGAATATTTGTTAAATTGTTAGTGTGTGTAATGCCTTCTTAGTTATTCTACATATTCTCTCCCATTTTGAAAAATCAGTTGATTTCATCCCTTTGCTGTTCCCTGCTGTTGACATTAGTGAGCTGACATTTCAGGTTCTAATGGTCCTTCTTCCTAGAATGCACCACTTCCTTGGAATGTTCCTAACAGCAATTTCTACTGATTGGCTGTTGAATGGGTCAAACATGATTAGATCTCTACTGAGCAACTGAATCAACCCAGACGCTGGGTCATGGGCAAGACCATAACGGTCTCTAATAGGGGTGCTGCAAACAGGAAGTCAGTATTTAGGTTGCATTTATTTATATACAGACACAATGCTGAATGGGCAGGTTAAGGTCATTGGGATGAAAAATTACTGCTCTTTTTTTCTGAAAAGTATATGTATTTGCACTGAACTTCCCCTTTAACAATATTTGTAGCAACTTTTTTCTTTCAACTCAGCTAGGGAGATTGAAATTTGCAAGCAGTGCAAAACTTCTAAAGCAAACTTGTTACTATCCCTATAATAGAATAATAGATGCGGGAGAGGAGGGTTGTTTTTAGGGTATTCTTGCCATTTAACCCATGCATACCCTATAATAAACCTTCTTAAATTTAGCCCTTGTTTAGAAAAATAAATTTGATCTGTGACATTTTTGGGAGAAATAACGTTATTCTTAATTAATGTTAAATATCCGTTTCAGAACACATGATAGTGTAGTCCCAACATATGCAAAATGGGCTTTAAGTGAGAAACTTTATTGAACATATTTTTGGATAGGTTTTCCAAACTTCATAAATATGTCCCTTAATGTCATGTATGGTATTAATTAGAACTAGCACCTCACCACTACATAACTCTTCTTGTCAGCCACGACCTTTGTTTAAAAAATTAAGGCAATAGAAACTGGAATCACTCCAGAACATTCCTGGCTGCCAAAGTGTGCGTTCCATATATATAGATCTTATTTGTTACTTGCTAAGATGTATTGCTATCTCCTGCAAGGGTTCAGTAATAAATGATGTGCAAAGCTTCTCTTCCAGTCACATCCTGTTGATTTCTAATTCACAATTTCTCACTGTAACCCAGCAAGCTGATATTCCACAATTTTAAATTGATCTGTACTGGGCACAAATTGTCTGCAGTGACCCAGATTCTGTCACAGAGCAGATAATAAAGGAATAGTACACTGAAAAAATGACTTTGCCTCATTTCAATCTACTATAGATGAATACATGTAAGTAGCACTTACTCTGATGTGTTCGTGTTGCTTCATGACTTTAATCCAGCACTTGTTTTGCTCTGGCTCAGTCCCTTAGTCCCCCAGCCAGACTATCTGACTCTTTGTGAGGGCAAGCATGCTCAGTAATCCCTATGAAGGAGCATTGGGAGAGGGAATTTCCCACCATGCCGTTCTCATACCAACAACAGACAGTGGTGATGTTGTGTTTGGCACATATGTATGTTACTCTGTAAATAATGTTTGCAAAAAGAAATAACAAATATGCTCTGAAGGCTGAAGAAGATTTTGATCTAAGACGGGAAACACTGGCAGCATTTTTAAAGAATCAAATATTTTAAGAATGATTATTGGCGGTATATCAGATTCACTGTAAAATAGTTGCTGGTAATCTTCAGAATTTACCAAAAGAATCACATTGCGACCATTTTCCACAGTTTGGGCCTAACCCCTAGTGAGAAGTTTGCTTGTCTAATAAATTAATTTTAATGTAATAATATGGTCACATTTATATAGGGTAGCACGTGATTATTTCATCCTGTAAATTATATCCTAATAAATAGTGCTTACCATGTCATCAGTGGTTGGCTATCACTGCCATATTATTTACTGAAGTTTGCATATAATAGGAATTAATGTACATTTACTATTATATGTATTTTAGACATACCCATTCAACTTTTGATCCTCTCCTGTCACAGGATCCTGACATACCGTATATACTCGAGTATAAGCCAAGGTTTTTATTTTTTAAAATGAACCTGAAAAGCTAACCTCGGCTTATACTCGAATCACAACACTTTTGCTGCATACTGCCCCTTTTAGGGCAGCTAGGGGCAATTTGGGGGCAGCATTCAAGTGCCCCCTTAGCCCCCTCGATCCCCCATCGGTTTGGTCCATATCTGATGTGGGGATTGGGAGCTAGCAGCCTTAGAAGCCATGGCCGCATAATGGAAGCCGGTCCCAGGAAGAGAAGTTCTGTGATAAGGGAGACCCCGGTGATGACACAGGACTTCACCAGGGTCTTCTTTCTTCACCAGAGTCTTCCCTTAGGCTTCCCCCGTGCTGCCACTGGTGGTCACTCATGTACCCCTGGGGTCTATATGTTCAACAGACAGTTAAACACCTTCCCACAGATCAATAAATTGAGACTGGATTGAAGTCTGTAGCTTTATTAAGGAATGGGTAAACTGAAGAAAAACAGTAGATACAGTATAGGAAATACATTAATTGTATAAAAATAATATGCATATCAAGTGGCATCAATAACTGTGCATACTTATAACAACAACACGGCTGCCAGACTAAGCAAATGCAGTAAGGTACATGTAACAACCGACATAGAATTACAATCTAAAAAGTCTATACCTCTAATAGGAGTAAATTGCAATACACATCTAACAAATATTAAGCACTGTACCCCAAGTACTATCCTTAGTCTAGACTGTAGAAACAGCAGGTATCCCACCCCTCTTGGATTGTCCGGGAGTCTCCCTCATTCTGGGGTGACTACCCCAGACTCCCGGACTTAAGAGGTGACTTGAGTCTCCTCCCAAGTCACTCCCACTTTGCAAGGCCATGCCCTGGGATGCCCCTAACCCCTCCCTAACCTGCCTCCCACCACCCTAGAACACTGGCCACACCTCATGTGACGTCATACACCCTCATGATGCCACACACCCTTTTCCCACCCTGCCTGGAAGCCTGAAGGGGCAGGGTGGGATGTCTGAAATAACAGTACCTGGAATAGCATTAAAAAATGGAAATATAAACTAACTATAACATATCAAGCAGTTAGAAGGCAATAATAAAATAAAAAGTGAAATCCAGTTATAAAGTTTCAACAGGGAACACATTACATATAGCTGTCTCTGCTACCATGAGGCTGAAGTGTAATGGTGGCCTCTTTCTACCTATAAACTATTGTGCTCTAGTAGAGGGGAGGTGCTTAATACCTTAAAGCTATATTAAACCCTGTGGTATTATCGACTTTGGCCACTAGATGGCATAAGAAATAAACTGTTAATTTATATAACAACATACATTAGAAACAAATAACAGAAATATCTTGGCTTTTGTCCATTGGACATGACAGACAGGTCAGGAGTTCCATTCACAAATAGGATTTTTTTCTAAGCCTTTGATACAGTTCTTAATCACCTAATTATTGATCTTTGCCAATGAACAAAAAATCACTTTCTGGAAAATTTGTTCCAGGAAGTGGTTTTCTCGATTGGATTTGGACTTGGAAAACCTCATTTATGCCATTTTCCAAGTTTCTTATCATTCCCTAAGATGTTCTGATGACTATCTTTGGGAATGATAAAAAAAAAAAATTAAATGAAAAGCACATACAGAAAAATCTTAAAGTGATTCAGACCCCTTTTTCCCCCCTACAATAAAGCTATACCGTATGTGATCATGGGGGCAGTAGAGGTCCTCATTTCTACCCTTGGCTTATAGGGCCATATTTATAAACCAATACCGCGGGTTAGTTAATTTACGATCGCTGTCGTAAATGCGTGATCATAGATTTACAACCGAACATTTATTTATTAACAAATGTTCGATTGTAGAATACCGTGCGGTAGTAAACTACCGCAATAGTATTCTATGGGGATAGATTTAGTTATCATAGATCATAACTACAATTTAGTTATCATAGATTTCAGTATCATAAATTTACGATCGGTATCATAAATTTACCATTGTTAAACTGATCGTTAATCTCCAATCGGTTTAACGATCGTAAATTTATGATACTGGCTTTATAAATATGGCCCATCAATCAGTTTTACTTGGTTTTTAGGTAAAAATAAATACCTCGGCTTATACTCGGATCGACTTATATTCGAGTATATATGGTAATATATAGTGTTAGAAGTCTCATTATTAATGATTTTTAGTTTTCTTTCTTTGTAGTCCATACATAGTTTATCATAATCTCTGTCCTTTTCTCAAGTTTCATAAGAATAAACATTGTAAGGCCAAAAGAGTTTATTACTTTAGCTGTTTAGTGATGTTTCTATTATATGTCCTGGGAACTTTCCCTATGCTGGCTATATCTCCAGTTAGTCATGTCTAAATTGCTTGATTCTGGTTGCCTTGCTATCTATTAACAAAGTGGTACTTATTCTCTAGGAATTGATTCTTTGTTCAAGAAGATGAATTGCGACCGCTCCGTCTTGGATGAAATGTTGGGTTCTTCTTCCAGTATCCGTGAGACAAACATAATGCAGTACCTTGGTCTTATTGAGCAGAAAACTAATGAGCTTCTAGCTGCTCAGTCCTTCCTTGACTCAAAGGTAGGAGAAATACACCTTCTGTGTCCATCATTCAGTTCAAGGCATGGCTAGAATGGATAATGTTGGATCAGCAAGGCAGCTTGTTTAACTCAGCCTAATATATCCCCCCCACAGTATAGAACCGTCTGCAGAATGCAGATACTACAGAGGTGCGAGAATGCAATCTCAATTCAATTTCTAAAGCAATATATTGAAGAGGGTTCTCTGGTATTCTCTTTGTCAAGGTCAAATAAACTATTTTAAAAAATGTTTGCTAGATTTCAAATTACCTTGTTTGTTTCACTGGAGTCATTTATTTTTAAAGAAGGGATAGAATGCAAACACTGATGGTTAATGAAACTCATGTATAAGAACTCCCACTGATTCAATTTCAGCTCCATTATTACTGCTGGGTTGGTGCTATACTACATGTTGTGCTAGCATTAGAAAGAATGACAACTTGCTTTTGTTGTTGTTTATATCCAGTGACATTCCAAAGTTTATTTATTTTTTGTTGCCTTGAGAGTCCTATTTGAGCCTTATTTAGTCTCTGGTCTGCAGTGACAGAGAAAATACATGTCCTTAGCTAAAAAGTATATAGCATGACTTTCTACAGACTTTCTATTTTCTTACAGAAAATGCAATCTTGTCCAAGCAAATATTACAATAACAATATAATGGAATCTGTAATTCACTAGCGGTTTTAAACAGTGCTGGCATAATTGTGTAAGAAATATGTTAAAGGGATCATTTTGGCTAAAATATTTGTTACCTGAGTTAAAACCTAAAAATTGCAGAATAAAATGATGTGTCACTTGCCTTACTGTTGTTTTTAGAGAAATACACAGGGATGCCCCTACCATGATGCAAACTGAAACATTTGCTCAGGGCATACCCCTGCGGGAAAAACGGTGAGATGTCACGTTGCATGCGCTGTGACACCATGTGCACGGAGCGCCCGGGTACGTGAGGCTGACAAAGCAGGAGCGAGCTGAGTGGCAGAGCTAACTAGTCAACTGAACACAAACAAGATGTCAGCAACTTTAAAGCTAATAAGTTAGGCTCTGGAGGGGCTTAGGGTAAAAAAAAATATGGCAAATGTATTTTTAAAGCTGCAGTATCCAATTGAGCAAAACTTCATTTTACAGTGCACTTATCCTTTAATATTTAGGGGCCCAGGGAAAAAGCCTAAGTGAATCTGTGTATAAATGGATATACAAATTAAAGTTTTACATAAATTACATTGCAGAATTCAATGGGTTATTACTGTGATTGTTATTGGCTCCCTATACTTTTAAAATGGGAGCTCACTAAAGACCAATGGTAATCTTCCATCCAGCAAGCCCTTGGCTGACAGGGTTAGTTTGTATGTGTTGGGATTGGTTGGCTTGGACCCATACACATATCCCTTCCTGTCTGACATAATTTTCCCTTTATCGTGCATCTGTATATCCAACATTACAATGCAGTAAGGATGTTCAGCAGTAGAAGCTCTCTGTTTACCCTGTCTTTAGATACTGTATGGACTTGCCAAACCTAAAGTGTGTTGTGATGTATTAATGAGAACCCAGAAACAAATATCTGTTTTTATTTTCTTTTCTACATTTTCCCTAGAATTATGACAAACCATATGACCCTCAAGAAACAGCCCGTTTTCTCCTAGGCCAGTTGACCGATATGCAGCCGCCTGTGTTTCAGATAAAGCTGCCTACCACAGGGTAAGGGTTCAGTATTATTACAACAGGTTTCTGGTTTCTATTCTCTTAAGCTAGGTACACACTGTACAGATTTCTGAAAGATGACAGACAGGATCTGCAAGATCCTGTCTGTCATCTTTCAAAGATCTGCATACACACAGTCCCGAGCGTTCTCCTATGTGAGAACGCTCGGGACTGTGTGTTTCCATCGGCCGCGCTAGACTCCTCTATAGGGAGTCTAGCGCGGCCGATGGAAATTTTCGGCCTTTCCCGAACGAGCGTTCGGCCGACCCGATCGTTTGGCGGCCGCGCGCTCGTTCGGGAAACTAACGTACACACGTAACGATTAAGCCCCGATATATCGGGGCTTAATCGTTAATGTGTGTACCCAGCTTAAAAATGATTTTCCTTTCTTTATCCTTGTCTCCATCCTCTTCAATTAACTCATGTAGTTTGTGAGTTTTAGTTAAACCGAGTTTACAGGGAGATGCAATATCCTGTGCTAAGAGGAAAAAAGGTGCTAAATCTCAGGCTAACCAATGTATGAATGTGTTAGCGAGGGTTTTGCGCTGCCTCCACTATGATTTTCTTTACTTTGCGCAGCACAAGCAATGCAATAAATTTTGCACTGTTTTTTTTTAGAGGAAAATTAACACCTTTTCTAAAGCCGTGCAAAAGGTTGCAACATACTGCTTGCGTTTGCACAGTGTATTAATGGTCGCAAAGTGGTTAATACATCTCAGCAACGAGTGCAGGTAGGTTGCGATTGTGAAATTTATTGCATATCCCCCTTAGTGCCTTAAGGGCCATTTTTGGACATCAATAAATACAATGCCTGCAAGATCTGTCATGCGGACAGTTTTACAGTGTTGACATAGCAAAGAAAGTGCACAGCTAAATCACAATCTTTACCTGGAACAAAACAGCAGCAGAAAGAATTAAGGGACGAGAAAATACTCCCAACGAATCCCTATTAGGTTTTTCAGTTTTTGGCCATACAGAGAAACCAAACAGTCATCATTATCATTGATCTACTGTAATTTACCTGGAGCAAAATATAGATTTCTGCTAATCATTATAAAGACAGTGTATCTTCCCCTGTGGATACCTGCTAATATGAATCAGAAGTCAAGAAATTTGGATGCTGAATAATACAGTGCCATCTATTGTTGACTTTTTATCTCTATCTTTATTTAGTTAATCATGTTAATTAGGGGAAAGTGTTCTAATAGATAAAGTGCAAGCTATTCAACATACATTATATAATTAAAGAAATAACATTCATTAACAAGCTTTAAAGGGCATGTCCACCCCCAAAAGTAAAATTTAACCCACTACTGGCCCCACTGTGTCATGTAAAAAAAACCCCTTACCTTACATCTCTGCTCCTTATGGTTCTCCTGCAGTGACTGCCCTAAGATCAGGAAACTAGAGAGTAGGAGCTGTCTTCCTGTCAAAAGTTTTCTGCCTCCTCCTTGTCCTCCAGGATGGATTGTGACATGCTCAGGGGAGCCCTTTCTCCCCCTCCCTCCCACCCGCCGGATCCCTTCCTGGCTACATAGCTGCCTAGCATTTTTTCTGTAGTGTAGGGCACCCCAGCCCACACCCAACCGCCATGTTAGGTTACTAAAAAAAAAGCTTTAGAAACATACTTGCAGCCCTTCGCTCCCGCAGCATTCTGCATTGCCGCTGCTGCCGGATCAGAGTTTCGCAGGAGCGAAGGGCTGTAGGTAGATTTTTGATGCTTTTTTCAGTAATCTAACATGGCAATTAAAAACCTTTTGGAGGTACCCTTTAAACAGTTGTTGCAATACACTACTACACTGTGAATGCACAGATGCATGTTCTCTATTAACCTTATTTACTGTTGTGCACATACATATATACATTAGCATAGAAGCACTCACAGTTACAGTATATCAAATAAAATCAAGTCGAATTGGACTTCATGTTTTCAGAAATACAAGAGTGATTTTCATCATATCAAGATGTGCACCTGTGTCAAAGGCAGCCAATGAAGTGCAAAAGCTGTGCTGTCTGTGGTATACTGCCTAATTGAAATAATGATGTATGATTTTATCCTACGGACATATTGTACTTCCCCAACATAAGTAAAGTAAATATGTATTAAATATAAGGTTCAATTGACGGGATATTTTAATTACTTTGATGCCCTTTACTGCCTACTTGCTACTGCTTCCTATTTTTGCAGACATGTGTGTTCTTATTCTTATTTAGATAGTTCTGTTCTGTTCTAAATGCAACATATACATTAGGCAAGCGCAATATGACTTTTAAACTACAGTAATGAGATCCCTGCACCATATTCACAGTCTACAACTGTAAGTTGCGCTTGTGCTCTTTTCGATTTTAGCGCTTCTGGGTGAAACATAAACTAAAAGAGCACAGAGCAAATGTTAACAGCTGTCTGCAACTAGCCTACCTCCCAGAACATAAACCAACATTGGTATGTTTTTACCAGTAAAATGCAGATTGTCAGTAAAATGGTCCTATAAAACAATGATCATAGATACATGCTAGGTCCTCACCCTTGGGAGTTCATCAGGCCATTTGAATGCTTATGTTCTAGCTGCCCTCGCAGCCATTCCAGGGTTTAGTTAGCCAGACTGGGCCAACCAATGATAGGACAAGCCCTGCAAGGAGCACTTCCTCCCATTGGTGGCGCATACAAAGAATTCATGGCGGTGTGGAGGGGGCAGGAATGGAGAGAAGGCAAGTACCTAAACTACCAGTTGTACCCCCAGGGATGAGGGCATAAAACAATAGGTCCCGATTACAGCTACATTTTGCAAGTATTGCTTTAAATTAAATTTGTAGACCAACCTGTTAGTTAAAAAATGTAGACTGAACTAAAGTCATTAGTTATTAGGTGCAACATGTGTATACCTTAAAATGTGGTGGGATGATATTTACATATTGTTATTTGTTCCTTTAACAGTTTTGATACTTGTACTACATACTTTTTGTCGATGACGGATAATGTCTCAAAATAAGCATAAATATATCCCGTCTGTGAATGAATTTCCTCATTTTCAGTACTTGATGAATTTGCAGTTATGATTTATGAAGCTGAGAAGTTATTGTTGTAGAGGCGCATTATAATTATAGTTTACATTTAGAATGTGCAGACTTGAGGATCACAGCTGCCTCTGAAATTAATGGCATTAATTTTGTACATGGCTGCTTCTGCTTTTATGTAGCAAAATAAGAATTTAAACACTACATTCATGGAACCAGGCAGATAATATAATCATAGTACCTCTATTTTTAAAAATATATTATTTGTTGCTGATTAGTAGTGTTTTTTTTTTCTCAGAATACATACCTTGAGACTAGCTAGTCACACTGTAAACACCCCCCCACCTTGTAAAAGCACCACCCCCAAAACAAGTATGACATTCCCTTTAATTATCAGTGTAAGAACACCATCTAGTGGTTTAAATGGATGAATAAGACTGTTGAAGTAAGACCATAGTTTCAAAATCTACAGCCTCGAAACTACAACTCCCAGCATTTGGTGACTGACTTCTCCTATTGAAGAGTACTTGTAGAGAAATGCTGGTAGATGAAGTTTTCAAACTTTGAGGCCTGCAGGTTGGTGACCTCTGCCATAGCTAATGTAAAAAATGTGGTCATTGCTGGTCACATGGCCCATATTCAGTAAATGCCATTTGTTTAAAGCAGGGATCCTCAAAGTACGGCTCTCCAGATGTTTGAAAACTACAACTCCCAGCATTCCTAAGCTTTCCTCTGTATTCGAGGAATGCTGAGAGACGTACTTTGAGGATTACCGGTTTAATATCATGAACGTTTATGGATAGATCCCAAATCCAGCCACTGCCATCATCATTGGGAAGTATCGAGCAGCACTAATCATTCCAATATAAATCACACAAATTCACAATGAGATTCTAATGATATCTGCTGTAAATTTGTGAAGAAAGCCGCATTTGTATAGACAACTTGTGGTATTAATCAGTCTGGAAGAATAAGTGGCAGACTTGTCCACCACGTTAAAGGCGAATCTACCGGTGGGCCCACAGCTCATTCACCTTAAAAACCTGCAGGGTTGCCATATTTCCGAAGCAGGGGAGGTGTAATGGGGGGGGGGGGGGGTGAGCGTAATGGGGCGGGGCTGCCAGGGCCAGTATTTGAACAGGATTTCAGCCCTGACTGCGGGACTCGAGCTTTCAGCCCTGCAGTCGGGACAATATGGCCAAATAGGGATGCCTGGCAACCCTGGCCCCTTGTCTCCAATTTCCTGGTGGGCCCCAACACCCAGTCTGAAACTGGGAATAGCATTTTATATAAAAAAATATAAAGCCATTTCAAATTGGGAGAACTAAAATAGTGGTTAGATCCACACCCCTTTTTATTAAGTGATATATATTTAGTAATGTCGCATCTGTTTGGTCAGGGCTGAAAGTCAGAGAGTAATAAAAAAGCATGTTAGATGTCTAGGCCTCTATGCAAAGTACTAAAATTAAAATAGCTTTGTAAGGTGACCATAGAGTAGTGTATTAGCTACTGTAGTGTTTACAAAATGTGTTATCAACTTAAAACACAATTGTCCTTGGTTTGAGAGAAGAGATGCAACATTTTTCACCTAATCTGACCGAATTAGTCAAATAGGGCCATGTTGCTTGCTTAAGGACAGGGACAGTTTTACCATTATATACAGTAGGCACTCAACTGGGTGGTTTTCAATCTCACAATTCTAATCCCACTGTTGGCAATTTATTTTGAAGCAGATCCGGTTATAAAAAGCATCAGGCTGTGCCGTTTCCTTGTATCTGGTGCTGTATCTGGTGCTAAAGGACAATTATACTCACCTTTTCCGCATTCCATAGCTGTATAGTACCCAGGGTGAGGACCTAAATTACTAGTCCTTAGCCCTTGGTATTAGCTGTTACTTTGCCTAACAGCTGATATACTTACTCAAAGTTTTCTGTTCTGTTCCTCCCCTCTGCCATTGACAGAGCATGTCTACCGATCGGCTACATTGTGGACTGCGGAAGAGGGCTGGAATGCAATGAGAAACTTAAGTAAGTAAGTTCAGCTGTTAGTATCCAGGCGTAAGGACTTTGCTTTGTAGGACCTTACCCTGGGATGGGTACTACTAATAGGAGGAACAAGAGGAGTGGGGGGGGGTGAGTATAATTGTTTGCAACGACACTGAAATCTTTGTTCTGTGTCAGAGAGAGGCAAGATCTCTGAACTGAGCTGTGACATGATTTGTTGTCAGTTTCTAGTAGGCAAGGTTGCTGCTTCCTGTGAAGTGTGCTGCAAACACTTATCTGGGCAGGACTTCCAGCTAATGATAGAAGTGGGTAATGGGTGCTAACTCCTCAGGTCATTATTACCCAGCAGCTACAGCAAAGGGAGAGGTGATTCACCCTTCTTGTACCATTTGAATGTGCTTTGTTTATTGGGACAATGTAGTCTGGTGACTTTAGTTTCCCTTAAAGGACAACTCCACCCTCATAATAACATCTTTTAGAAAGAATGGCCTCTTTAAAATATGTTGATATATCATAGTTTGTCCTATGAATTCATAACTGTATGCCTGCTATGCTTCTGGATGCCTCATGGAAACTGAGCAATTTAGAAACCTGTACTGAGCCTGTACTAAGCCTGGGCATGCTCAGAAGAGGCAGCTAGGGGATTTGCGTTCAATCATTGGCTGTGATGTCAACTGTCAAATCCATAACTGACAGTTACGAATTGGAAGAACCAGGAAGCAGAAACAGGGGAAACAGGACATTGTGCAGGATTTCAGATTAGACTTACACCTTTCAGATTTCAAACTATTACCGTTTAGGGTTTTGGGGGGTGATTTACCTCTATGTAAGTTTTCATTTTAGGGCTGGACTTGCCCTTTAAATATATGTAACATATTATGTAATAAAGGCAATTTTAAACCAAGGAAATTAAGTTATTATGCCTCACGATTTGCTTAAGTGATTTTTTTCATAAACATGGGTGCATAAATACATCTAAAGTTCTGACTTCCTGTATTCAGGACCCAGGGGCATAGCTACCAGGGGTGGCGACCACACCAGTGCCCTTGGCCAAGAAGGGGCCCCATTTTGTGCTAAGTTTCCAAAACTACCAGTCTGTGTGCCAACTGTTTTGCCAGTTTCGTTCCTTTTTTGGATTCCCAGTTTCGTTTCTTTTTTGGATTCCCAGATCACAGGAAAATCCCAAAAATTTAAAAAACGGAAGGAATTTTAGATTATTATCGAATGTTTGAGGTTATTTTCGTAGATTATCGAAAATAGCCTAGAACGATTGATAACCCTCGAAAATACGATCAGAGACTACTTCTGAGTTTTCGATAGTATTTTTGAGGATTATCGAACGTTCGAGGCTATTTTCGATAATCCTCAAACGTTCGATTATTATAGAAACCGAGGGGTTCCGTGTCGGATCCGGGTCCGATAAGGAACCGGATCCCATCTCTACACCTCACTACTGCCAACAAAAAAACATAGAAAAGGGTGTGAAATCAATTGATTTTTTTTAAAAAAATTAAGACAGTATGTAGAATACCTAAGCATGTGTCATATAGATAAATAATTAAAATATTAATGATACATAGGTATACATTCTCTTCCTGAGACAATAGAGCTTAGTTTTATCCAATGTATTATTACTGGGCCTTGTTACCAGACAACAGAAAATAAGAAGAAAAATGCTGTGTGTATGACTTATTTATTGTTTCAAGAAACTGCATTAACTGTTTAGCCTGTATTATTTACATTTCCAGAAGCACATACACATGTGTTCACATTCTCTAAAACAGGTAAGTGGTTTGGACAGGAAATTACCTACATGAATGACAGATGAAACAGTTTAGCATGACATCCATATGACAAATTTATATACTTTGCTTACTGATTTCCCTAGGGATGATCGTGACAGTGACATTGAATTCCAATCAGTAGAAGAGGAAGAGAGACCCCTAACACATGCAGAACTCCGGGAAAGAATAATGAAGGGGGTAAGTGAAAATAAGACAGCATAGCATTTTAACAGCTTTCTGTCAACAAACTGTGTACATGTGTTTATTTGTGAGATGCTTATGAATTATGTAGTTAGTACGCTCCAAGGGAACTTGCTTCCTTTCCCTGCATTCAATTACAAAGTCTAAATTACTCCACCGATGGTCCTACGAGCTCAGGTGGGTATACACTAATTAATAATACATAATAACATTTACAGAGCTTTGCATGGCAGTCATGTGATCAAGTAGGTACAATCCATTTAAAGGATTAGTTCACTGGGAAATAAAGCAGCGTTCTAACAGCATTAAGTGAAGAACGGGAGGTAAACTAGCCATGTTTTGCCTCCCATTCTTTGCTTAATGCACCAGGTCCCAACTGCTTCCAGCTGTAAGTGAGCTATAGTTTACTTACAGCCAGAAGCAGTCATTACCTGTCAGAGGTTCCAGGGGTGGATTGCGCTGCGGGTAAGTTCGCTCCTCTCTCCTGTGGCATTAAGTGAAGAATGGGAGGTAAGACATGGCTTGTTCACCTCCCATTCTTCACTTAATGCTGTTAGAACGGAGCTTTATTTCCCAGTGAACTAATCCTTTAATGTTTTTTTCCCCCAACATCTGTGGTGCATATAAATATGTTATAGTAAATGTGATTTAATTGAACAATAATAGAGTGAAAATTGATTTTGTAATAACACATTAAACATTAAAACTTTGAGTGCATTCATACATAAGATATTTCCTTTAATTAAAAATGAAAAAAAGTATACCATTGGCAGTAATACCTGGTTTTAACCACCTTAGCAGAAACAATCTCAAATATGCGTTTTTTTGACATTGACTAGAATAAAGTTATTGCCCACTCTATGCACAGATCATTTTATATTTCCTCCACAGCAATACCAGAGGATTTTAGGCTTTGGCTTGATCATTCCTAAGGTGGCCATACATGGATCAATATTATTGGCCGATCGCAAACAATTATATCAATCAGACAAAATTTAGGCATGCCTATTAACGTAAATGGGTCAATTTTGTTGGTGGACACCAGACACAAAGCACTATCGGCCAATCGTATTGCTGCGTCTATGGCCCCACACAAGGAGCACTATTGGCCAATAGTATCGCTACATCTTTTACCACCATCTCTTGGTCTATTTACTGGAATGTTGGACAGAAGTGCCCAATACAGTAGATGAGCTTCTAGATGGTGGAGTGATTTTCTGTTTAAATCTTTGTATTTTCTTTTCCATAGTTCTTTAACCTTCTTTATAAACATCGGAATCAGTCAATGACAGAACAAACTAAATGAAATGTGAAACGTTTAACAGGTCCCACCAGTATCCTCTTTAATGATCTTGTAATTATTGGCATCTGATAAGGTGCACCTGATTCTAATTTAATGTAGTGATATTCCATTAAAAACGGAACATCAAAAATTATACATTAAACTAACAAGTATAAAGCGTGTTTAAAATGTATTTACCTTATGGCTGTATTAGTTATTGTATTGTTTTATTTCTTATGTGACCAGTACACTGGTAAAAGGAATGGCATTTCAGGTGTTTCAATGAATTATCATGCAGTGTCTGTTTTTCAATGGCTATATCTGATGTATTCAATTAGATCAACTGGACTTGAAGTTTAGTTCTTGAAGACGTTTCGCTAGTCATCCGACTGGCTTTCTCAATTCAGACTAGCGAAACGTCTTTAAGAACTAAACTTCAAGTCCAGTTGATCTAATTGAATACAACATATATACCATGACCTGGATGAATGAGAACCTTCACAAGCATTTTTCAATGGCTGTTTGGCTCACCAGCAACATCAGTTCGAGACTTACAACAAATATGGAACCGGATTTTTAGCACTTGTGTCTACTTTGAAGACTTTTAAGAGTTAATATTGTAACGTACAATTGAAGTTGCACCTCAAATGAAAATGTAAAAACGTTGGGAAATGACATTATTATGGTTAAAAGGGTTTCTAGGGTCTGAAATGTTTGTGATTACTCAGCGCAACTGAAAAGCCTGGCCTTTGACATCCCAGACAGATAAGGCTGATATGCAGCCCTAGATTAACAACTTTGAAACTTAAACCCAGGAGATTAATTTCCTACAATGGAAAAAAAATCAGACTACCACCCCCATATGTTCCTGGACATTCAGCTAATGATAATAGACATTAATGTGCAATTCGTCCTCCTGTGCTGCCTTCAGCTTGAGAAGGTTTGTATATTGTCTTGCTGGAAAAATGAAAAAGTGTAGGAACAGGCTGTAAAATCACTAAGGGGGAGATGCAATATATTTCACTATCGCAACCTACTTGCACTTGTTTCCGCAATGTATTAACCACTTTGCGACTGTTAATACATTGCGAAAACGCTAGCGGTAAGTTGCGACCTTTTGCGCATATTTTAAAAACACCATTGAAGAGGCGTTAATTGTCGAGCAAAAAACTAGCACAAAAAACGGCGCAAAATTTATTGCATCGCTTTGCTCTGCGCAAAGAAAAAAAAATTGCGACATGGCGCAGGCAGTGCAAAACCTTCTCTAACACGTTAGTACGTGATCTTAGCGCATATTTTCTCGTTAGCGCGGGATATTGCATTTCCCTGTAAGTTTTAAAGGAAAAGTTCAGTGCAAAAATATATAGTTTTAGGAATAAAAAGAGCAGTATTTTTCCATCCTAATGACCTTAACCTACCCAATTAGCATTTTGTCTGTGTATAAATAAATGCTTCCTGAAATACTGACTTACTGTTTGCAGGACCCCTAATAGAGACCGTTATGGTCTTGCCCTTGACCCAGCGCCTGGGTTGATTCAATTGCTCAGCAGAGACCTGAACACTATTGAACATTCCACGTTAGTTTGCATTCCGGGAATAGGAAGGGCCTTTTCAGGACTTGAAATGTCAGCAGCAGGGAATAGCAAAGTGTATACATTCAAACAATTTTTTAAAACAGAAGAGAATATGTAGAATAACTAGGCATGCATAATATAAACTAAAAAGGTTTTTATTTATCACCGCAAATGAAATCTATAAAATTCCAACATACTAGATCAAAAATGAAAAGAGTTACACTAGGAAACTGTAAGATGGTGTTCTCTTCAGTTGTATGACTTCTAATATTCTGGCCATTGAAGTAACCTGTTTACATGAAAATAAGGTATGAAAGCAAATATATTAAGACTTGATGGCTTGTAACAGTCCCACAAGTAAAAGCCCCAGGCTGTGTAGCTGCTGTCATCTCCAATAAGAAAATCTTTTGCTTTTTGTGTTGACCTTTCTGCTTTGATTTCTTGGGGCAATTTTATTCTGAGTGTCCCATAGAAAGGTAGAATGTGGGAAAGCCTTTCAAACAGAGCAAAACAACCTTTCACACAAATTCTAATTACCCTCAGGCTTTCAAAGATGCCGCTGGGCAGTTTGGCTGGAATCCATGCAAAATTTATTAGCAACTATCAACAGATTTAAGGATACAGCCCAAAGTAAACACAAAATTATTTAAAGACCCAAAGTCAACAGAAATACAAACAGATTTATCTAAACTCATCTGTTTCAGAAAAGCTTACTGGTTATGACAAGTGTGCATTCCGGAAATGCTATTGTTTTTCTAGCTTAAGACCACAATGCACACTTTAGGTCCTACATCCAGGAAGTCAGTACTTTTTTATGCACAAAGTAATTGCTGGATGGACAGGTTATGGAATGTGTAATTAGGGCATGTCTATCCCCACTTCAGAAGTTTAACATTGTTTTGGCCACAATGTGTACTTTAAAATGATTCCTCCTCTGTGTGGCATCTGCAACTCGGCTGAATAACCTCTTGTCCAAAGTAAAGAGAAGGAGCCAATTACTGGCAAATTGTTTCTGCCTCAGCCATATGCTTAAAGAGATTTAGGACCTATGTAAAAGCCACCAAAGTGTCTCCCTTCCTCTTCATGACGTGGCTTGTGAGAAAAGAACCATGTCATCAGGGGTGCCCCTACCATGAAGCAAACTGAAACATTTGCTCAGGGCATGCCCCTGCAGAACACTTCCTCCTTCCTCCTTCCTGCAATATTGCATTTCAGCACCAGTCCACCAATCAGTTTTTAGTCAGCCCTCCAGTCCACCAATCAGTGTTAAGTCAACCGTCCAGTCCACCAGTCAGTGTTAGCCAGCCCACCACATGCACCTCCACAAGCCACGCCTATGTTCCCTAATGAAGCCACACCCAGTTATCATGCCACCACCTGTCTACTGATAGGTGGCATTAAAAGTTGTTTCAGGTGTCAATAACCCTAGGAACACCCCATGTCATCTCTAACCAGTGAGACAGAGATCTGGGCTTTGCTAGCCAAAGTCGTGTCCTACTTGCAATAATTATTATTATTATGGATTTATATAGCGGCAACATCTTCCTTGGCACTTTACAGTTACATACAGGGTAATATATATTATACATAGTCATACATATTACATACGCAGGTAATAATATAAGTACACAGAGTAATGAGTTTCTTACAGAAATACCGCGATACAATAGGAAAGAAGACCCTGCCCAAAGAGCTTACAGGCTAGAGGAAATGGGGGTGAGACATAAGGTGACGGGAATCGGTAGGCTGTAAATAGATTGGCAGTGGAGTGTGAGAGGCTGTTTGGATCAAGATGTGTCAGTGAGAGGGGTAATGTCTAGGCCAGGTTAAATGCTTGCCTGAAGAGGTGGGTTTTAAGGTTACGTTTGAAGGTATTAAGGGAGGGTGATTGACGGACAGACGGAGGAAGAGAGTTCCACAGCAGAGGGGCAGCACAAGCAAAGTCTTCAATGCAGGCATGGGAAGAGGTGACAAGGGTGGATAAGAGGAGAATATCATTTGCAGAGCAGAGGTTGCGTCTGGGATGTATCTGAGGGGCTGTATTGGATAGGATCCTTTGCGTAATGGGCAGCCAGTAGAGGGACTGACAGAGAGGAGTAGCATTAGAGATGCGATAAAAGAAGTGAATGATCTGGGCAGCAGAGTTTAGGATGGATTAAAGTGGTGGCAGGTTGTTGTTTGGTAACCAAACAAGTTGAAGAGAGCGTTTAGGACTGGTATGAAGGAAGAGGAGACGTGGGGAATGAGATAAGAGAGGATGGTAGTCGAGGGGGCAGGTGGTGAGACGTGGCCTGGATAGGAGAGATAAGAGTCCCTGTTCTGTTATAGTGGCAAAGCTCGTTAGGGGGTAAGTAGAGGGGGTAGCCAATGAAGGGAGGCTAGGCAGTGATAGGTGTATTGATGGATAGAGTGAGCAATGAAGGGAGGCTAGACAGTGCAATGGTAGTGGTTGGAAACTGTAGGGAGGAGCAATATGCTTATATGAAGTATTTTTGTTATCAATAGCGTACATCAGTGTACAATCCATTGTTATGTGCAATCTAAAAACTGGTCATGAATGATTGATCAGCTGGTAATTTTCTTTCAATCTTTACCTTGGTGATCGATAACCCCCAAAATTTGCTTTCTTTGTACCAGCTCTAATAATGGGATTTACAGGTGTCCTCATTAAAAGGGTATCGTCACTGATAATATAAAATTTTTGAATCCAGTTCTATTGAGTAGTCTGACAGGTCCCGATGGACTCTGTCTTCTATGCGCATAAAAGACAAAGTCCGTTTGGACCTGTCAGACTATGCGCCGGGGGAGTGAGCGAGCGGGTAAGTTTCTTAACTTCTCTCCTGGCTCCTGTTTGTTCTATTATCGAACGGGAACTAAGGCACAGCTCCTTTACCTCCCATTCTTCAATAGAACTAGATTCCCAAAATTCGATATTATGAGTGGAGATACCCTTTAAAGCAACTTTATATCCATGCAGTAAGTGGCAGCTCTCTGGCTCTGCCCCTTCACTTCATACACTCTCCAATGTTAGAGTTGGGTTGGGAGAAGTGTCAGGGACACTAACTTGGGGAGGAGCCAGAGAGTAGTCCATTATTACATATAGTTATATAGAGTATAGTTTCCCTTTAACTTGTGAATGAAAAAGTTCAAGGTCTAAGTGCATAATACATATTAAGAAAAATTAGGTGCTGATATATTAAGCTCATCTCATCTGAAATATATTAGCTACTTTGTTCCTTAAATCTACATTCTCTTGTACAAATCATTCATCCAAACTACAGTAAAAGGGAAAATATAATTATAATATGCTTAATTCAATGTAAGCAGTTAAACAAACACATTTACTGTAAACAGCAAATAGCTCATCATTTAAATAAATTCCTTCTATTCTTATGCGTATAGTGTAACCATTGGGAATAGCCATAGAGAATTTAGAAGGAGATATTGGTTTATACATCTGGTAAAACTCTACTTTTTTTCTCAATGCCCCTGGAGCACTAATTCACACAAACATATGGATTTTTTGATGAGCAGAGAAAGAAGCTTGGCAGTACTAGCCAAACCTCAAAAATGTTCACTTTAACAGAGATTTAAAAGTAAACACAAGCTTTGGAGATTTCCCTCTGTTTTGAACTCTATGGGGCATATTTATAAAGAAACGAAAATAGCGCCGAAAAATTACCGCCGCACATCACGGCCGCGAAAATAGCGCTATTGCCGTATTTATAACGGCGAGCGCCATTCCCGCGATATGTATCGTGGCCGCGATGTGTTGCGGTAATTTTAAGCCCCTTCGCGGCGATACTGTATAGTATCGCCGCGAAGGGACTTAAAATCCCTTCCCGACGCCTCTCCTAAGGGGGCGGGGCATACGCCCACCCCGCCCACAACCCCCCCGCGGCGGCGGAGACCACCCGCCGCCGCTTCCCAGCAGTCCCTCCCAACCCGTTCCCCGCTCGCGGCAATCTCGGAACGGGAGGCTAGGAGGGGCTGCCGGGAAGGGGCCGCAGCAGGAGGTCGCGACCACCCGCCGCGCACCCCCTCCCCAGCAAGCCCCCCGCCCCGGCCGCTGGGAGGGGTGGAAGGGAGGGAGCCGCTGGGAGGGGTGGAGGCTCCCTCCAGCGGGGCCCTGAGAAGGGCCTTTTGGGGCTTAAGGGGTCCCGCAGCTCGAACCGGGACCCCCCCTCCCCGGCCCTTGTAAGGGCCTTTGCGGCACTGATAAGTGCCCTTGCGGCTCTGACAAGAGCCCTTTAGGGCCTAAGGGGTCCCGCAGCTCGAACCGGGACCCCCAGTGTGCGGCTCTTAAAAAGCCCTTGGGCGCGTCTTCTTTCTTCCAGTCCCATGTTCTTCTTTCTTCCACCCGGCGACACCAGCTCCGCCGAGGCCGCCGATCCCCGGCGGGCACCGGCAAACTCAACGAGGGCCATGTTGCCGGCGTTTTGACGCAACGTCTTCGGGCTGGCGACACCAACCCCCAGGTCGCCGATGCCAGGCAACTCACTGCGGCCGGCGACCTGAGTCAGAACTTTCCAGAAATCTGATTGGTTAATGTAAAGCAGTAAACCAAGCATTAAATTGACCAATCAAAAACGGATTATGGATTTCTGCAAACCTATATAAGAGGAGCTTTCCGCCGCGAAACTCAGATGCCATCGCAGTAGATGGCTGAAAAAGAAGAAAGAAGCGGCTGGCAACATCGCTCCGCTGAGGCCGGCGGTGCCAACGGGCTCACTGGCGGCCGCAGTGAGTCTGCCTGGCATCGGCGACCTGAGTGGGTTGGTGTCGCCAGCCCGAAGACGTCGCCCAAGGGCTCTTTTAAGAGCCGCACACTGGGGGTCCCGGTACGAGCTGCGGGACCCCCGCCAAAGGCACTTGTCAGTGCCGCAAGGGCCCTTACAAGGGCCGGGGAGGGGGTCCTGGTTCGAGCTGCGGGACCCCTAGCCCCAAAGGGCTCTTGTTAGAGCCGCAGGGCACTTATAAGTGCCGTAAGGGCCCTTACAGGCCGGGGAGGGGGTCCTGGTTCGAGCTGCGGGACCCCTAAGCCCCAAAGGGCTCTTGTTAGAGCCGCAAGGGCACTTATAAGTGCCGCAAGGCCGGGGGGGGGTCCCGGTTCGAGCTGCGGGACCCCTAAGCCCCAAAGGGCTCTTGTCAGAGCCGCAAGGGCACTTGTAAGTGCCGCAAAGGCCCTGATAGGCCGGGGAGGGGGTCCCGGTTCGAGCTGCGGGACCCTTAAGCCCCAAAGGCACTTGTATGCCGCAAGGCCCTTACAAGGGCCGAGAGGGGGGGGCCCGTTCGAGCTGCGGGACCCCTTAAGCCCCAAAAGGCCCTTCTCAGGGCCCTGCTGGAGGAGCCTCTACCCCTCCCAGCGGCTCCCTCCCTTCCCCTCCCCGGGAGCGGCCGGGGTGGGGAGCTTGGAGGGGTTGCTGGGGAGGGGGTGCGCGCGGGTGGTCGCGACCACTGCTGCGGCCCCTTCCCGGCAGCCCCTCCTAACCTCCCGTTCCGAGATTGCCGCGACGGGGAACGGGTTGGGAGGCTGCTGGAAGCGGCGGCGGGTGGTTGTGGGCGGTGGGCGTGTCTCCCAGGGCGGGTGCGACCACCTGCCGCGGTTGCCTGCCCATCCCCGCCGCGGGAGGCTAGTATCGGCTGACTTCGCCACCTTCAAGGTGGCGAAGTAAAACAGCCGATACTAGCAGAGCGAAACCAGTACTGCCGCTTTATAAATAGAAGCGGCGGTAACAGGTAAGTATCGCCGCGAAGGGTTAACGCTTCGTTAACTTTTCGCGCCTTTTTTCTGACATTTATAATCGCGTTAAACACGATTTATGCGTTAATGTCAGTGAAAACGGCCGCGAAAACTAAACGAAGCTTTATAAAATGCCCCTATGAAAGGATGATGTTAGTAAGCTTTCACTTAAAGGAGAAGAAAAACCCAAAGGTTTAAATTTAAGAGAAGACAGGACAACAATTCAGCTCCCTGGATCACTGCATTTTACATTCTAACGTTTCTAGTTCTAGCATTGTTAACTTTCGTGGCCATTTCCCCCGACCTTTCTGCATAAATCGCGTTTAACGCGATTTATTAATGTCGGGAAACAGCCGCGAACAAGCGTTACCTCTTCGCACCGATACTTACCTGTTACTGCCGCTCTTATTTATAAAGCGGTGGTAACTGTTTCGCATTGCTAGTATCGGCTGTTTTACTTCGCCACCTTCACCTTCAGCAGCACCTCCAAGCCCCCTGCCCCGCCGCGGCGGGGAGGGGAAGGACCCCTGGGAGAGGTGGAGGCACCCTCCAGCGGGGCCCTGAGAAGGGCCTTTTGGGGCTTAAGGGGTCCCGCAGCTCGAACCGGGACCCCCTCCCCGGCCCTATCAGTCCTTTGCGGCACTTACAAGTGCCCTTTGGGCTTAGGGATCCCGCAGCTCAAACCGGGACCCCCCTCCCCGGCCCTATCAGGCCTTTGCGCATTTACAAGTGCCCTTGCGGCTCTGACAAGCCCAGCTTGAACCGGGACCCCCCTCCCCGGCCCTTGTAAGGGCCCTTGCGGCACTGACAAGTGCCTTTGGCGGGGGTCCCGCCCTCGAACTGGGACACCCAGTGTGCGGCTCTTAAAAGAGCCCTTGGGCGGCGTCTTCTTTCTTCCGTCCCGCGACACCAGCTCCGCTGAGGCCGCCACCCCGAGAGGTACCCCTGCGGCCGCCGGCGACCTCAACGAGGCCGATGTTGCCGGCATCTTGATCCGACGCGACGTCTTTGGGCTGGCAACACCAACCCCACTCAGGTCGCCGATGCCAGGCAGGCTCACTGCGGCCGCCAGTGAGCCCGATGGCACCGCCTCAGCAGAGCCGATGTTGCCAGCCACTTCTGTCTTCAGCCATTCATGCGATGGCATCTGAGTTCCGCAGCGGAATGCACCTCTTTATATAGGTTTGCAGAAATCCCTAATCCGTTTCTGATTGGTCAATTTTTTAATGCTTGGTTTACATGCATTACATTAACCAATCAGATTTCTGGAAAGTTCTGAAATCTGATTGTTTAATGTAGCATGTAAACCAAGCATTAAAAATTACGGCCCCTTCCCAGCAGCCCCTCCTAGCCTCCTGTTCCGATTGGCGTGAGCGGGCAAGGGGTTGAGGGGCTGCTGGGAAGCGGCGGGTGGTCCCCCGCCACCGCGGGGGGTAGAGGTGGCGGTGACCGCGGGGGGTCGAGGGTGGGCGTATGCCCTGCCCCCTTAGCAGAGGTGCCGGGAAGGGATTTTAAGTCCCTTCGCGGCGATATTGTACTTAGCGCAAATAGCCTTGACTGTGGTAGGTACGTTTTCTAAAGTTTGGCCAGCATGGTTTCATTTGGACAAGGCAAAAACATATTTTTGTGGAGAATGTCCCTGGCTGTCCCAGGGGGTGTGCATACTAATGAGGGAACATGCCCTCGGATTCAGGCCTGATAGATCTGAAAGGTAAAGCTGGATACACATAGTACCTAAAAAAGCCTATCCTGTTGGTCTGAGGGGATTGGTCATGAGATCATTCACAAGTAAAAAATTGTACTGTCAGGCAACCTTAGGGATCTTTAAATTTAGAATCCTGGGAGGAAGGCTGGTTTTAAAACTGCATGTCTTTAAATAACTGAAAATAAAAGTCAGAATATACTTGAGTTTTGTACATAAATTCACTTCCTTTAACATAAATGGCAACAATTTCAGGTTTGATTAGTTACCAATATGAACACCTGACATGAGGCTGGTACAGATGTGCAATTTCACACGTGACTAGTGATGAATAAGCAGCCGATGGAATGGCTGTACCACATGATAACTGCATGTATATGGTTGCTTGGTCGGGCATCGTTTGTTAATACGCCAGCACATAACCACGGGAGACCTGTGCACATTGGTAAGTTTAAATGGCGAGCAGGTGCAGGCAATCCCTCAGACCTCCCTAGGGTCCAACAGACAATCCAGCGAATAATATTTATTCAAAACTTAAAAACTCAAAACTTAATTTATTTCATACCAATGGCACAATCAACTGCACAATGTTTCTGAGGTCTTGATCTTTATGCACCTGAGGAAGGGGTAGGACCCCTGAAACTTTGTACACTGTGATTGTGACATTGGTATGAATTAAATTAAGTTTTGAGTTGCAGTGTGCACTTTCCCCCTGTGTATTATTCACTGAATTGTCCTGTTGATACGACAGGTCAGACCACCAACCAAACTGCCATGCATGTACAATTATCATGTCAGGGTTCATTCGTTGCCTGTCACATGTGTACATCACATAGCTTTAAAATCTTTGGAATGCATAGATACCTGTGGCCAGATATATCGAAGTAAATGCTTCATCCAGTTTATCAGCACAAGACTATATCTTTACATAGCCAGCTTGATTCTGATCTACAGATCCTCAGTCATTTAATTAAAGACAGTGTGAAAACTGCACGTTGTTTAAGATCTTTCCTGCTGAGCATCAAGTTTTCCTGGATCATCTAGCAGAACATTTTTGCCGTTGTGCTCATTTTATCCCTTTTAACAATTCATCCGATAATAAAATATTAACGTGACAATGACACAGATGAGCCGCTTGATTACGGTTATCTATCCTCTTCCTGTAGCCTGAGGAAGGCCCCCCAGTAAAATTCTTTCACAGCTTGATTATGTGATCCTGGTGACTTGCAGAGAATTCTAGCCTGGTTTTACCCCGATTTTTCATATAATTTAAAGAAATGTAAAAACATAACTCAGAAGACACAAAAAAGGAAGAAATAAAAAAATATTAAAAATGAGAATAATCCAAACAACCCACTCATCAGAGAAAATAATCTATGCAGTGCGGATGACCCCTCTCTGGTGTGAAACCATTTTCTTCATATATTCTCCTCATGATCTTTATTCACACTTTCATAAAGTTAATGGGATTTTGTATCACATCTCCAGTGAGTCATATTTCTTGTTCCAATACAAAAATGGAAGGTTCTGTAAACTACTTTTTTTTTAATCATTTAGAAACCTAATTTGTTCTGTGAAAAATGTTCCACGTTTAGTGGCAGTGGAATTAGTTTGCAGATTTTTGTTCTACAGAGAATATCCAGAGCTTTATAGAACCTGTGTTCTTTGTTCAAAAGAATATGGACTGCGACTAAATCAACTGGATAGAAGTATGTAGGCTACGTTTGGGACCTGAGTGTGGTTGGTGCTGGTTGAAACATATTAGTTTGTCAGGCCCAGTCTATGGCCTTGCGTACACAGTCTGATTGTTTTATATTCACAATAACATATTGTACGATTGGTATTGTCCAGTTTTACTTTCTTTAATGTGAGAACATTTATGCTATATGATAATATCCTGATATTGTATGATTGGGATTGCTGCTTGAATGACAACCATAAGTCAAAGGCTAAGATCAAATCTAAACAGCACCAGAAGATAGACAGAGTGTGGTAGCAGTAGAGAGACTGGAAACAAGAGAAGAACTTTCTGTTTCTTCTTAAACTATGATATAGCTTCCTTATCTATAAGTTTTTCTCATACCATCCCAAAACATAAGCAATAGGTTCAGGAATACCCAATACTCACTACTTGAATTACTACCTTAAATAGGGATTTTCATGCTGTGCATGATCCACACATTCCATAGTAATATTTATGTGTGATATGGGGCTGCAGTGATTTCAGCAGAGCTGTCCATAATTAAAATTCAGAAGAGAATATGCAGACCATTTTTTGAACCAAAGTGTCACTAATAGACTTCCCAATACCCCATCATTTTATAGTGTATGGATTAAATCAGGTTTAAACATTTTTTTTAAAAGAATGGCCAGATGTTATCAGATGTTTTCTATAGTAGAGACCAGTACATTTCTGATTGGATGATGCAGATTAATAACACAGGACTTTCTTGGCACCTCTTATTACATAAGCCTCAATGTCTCCTGCCTGTTTGTAGCTGGCTCTATCCTCAAATGACTTTACAGGAATCATATTAAAACGTTTTAACAATGCAGTATCTGAATTACGGACAACATTTCCTTGTGTCATTCTCATTAATTTATATCTCTAAAAGGGTCATGCAACTCAAATGAGTTCCAACACAAATGGTTCATCACAGTAAGTCACTCAGAGACGTGTCTAAAAAAAGAATGACCATCAGACTCCTTTTAAATGTTAGCATTCTGTATCCCCAGTGCCCTCAATGCAAAAAGCTTATTTAGGGCTTGGCCACACAGCGAAATGTTCGCATTCGCCTGCACGATTTTTCAACAAAGCGAAAACGCTGCAACGCACCAAAATAGGGTTGGAATTGCATGACGATTCCGATGTGATGTAGTGTGGCCGTGCCTTACTCATCCAAAAAGCCACAAATATTAATGGAATAGGCAGTGTGGTTGGTGCAATAGAGAGAACAAAGGCTTGCCTGTGCTATTAATTTGCAGCAACCAATCGAGTTTAGCTTTTTACAGGGCTACTGCAGTTAGATAACTTCTGATTGGTTGCTGCAGATTAATAAAACAGGCAACTTTTTTACTTTTTTTTGCATTAGCCCTAGGTTTTTGTAATTGACAAAAAAGTAAAAGAATTTTTAGTGTTCTCCATGTAATATGATGGTTTAACTTTCTTTTTTACTTTGCAGGTGATAAAAAAAGAACAAAAATTAAAAATTCCAACAAAAACAGTGCAGTGAAGATGTATCTACCACCATGAAATAGAGCCGGGAAAGGATAAACTAAAAGATATTTATAAAGCCAGTTATTATATTTTGTTCCCTTTACCATTTGAAATATAAAATGAATATGATTTAGAGCAGGGAAGTCCAACTTGCAGCCCTTCAGATGTTTAAAAACTACAACTCCAGCATTCATCTTGTAGCCAGGAAATGCTGGAGTTGTAGTTTTCAAACATCTGGGGGGCACAATTACTGCTTCCCTGATTTAAAGCAAGGATCCAACCTGTGGCCCTGGGCCATAATGTACCGTTATCTAGATAATCCCTGGAATCAAGCAGTGGGTATTGTGAACAAACAATTTGTTATTCGGAAAGTCATTCTGTTATTTATTTTTGTAGCCTGAGAATACAGTTTGTTCTGTGCTTAATACCCCCTTGGTTCACAGTTTGGCTGGTACAACATGACATCAAGTGGCACTGTCAAAATCTTCTGCTTGTTACCAGTTCCCAACGAACAGAATCACATTTTGCTGTACAAAATGGCTGAATAAATTGATGTGTGTTCACGGGAATGTGGCCCTGAATTAAATATTTGTAATATGATCCTACTGATTGAGATATAGAAATAATACATTTTGCAAATCTATTTAATGTTAAGGAGTTTAATCGCAGAGTTGCAGGGCTCTTGAATGAGTTAGACACGCTAACCAATGAATTGTCAATAACATGGATGTTTACCATGCATCTGCCAAAAGCATGTTATATGGACAAAGTATGTAAACACCAGCTAATGTTTGTCATTAAAGAGCATGGCCACACTTAAAATGAAAACCCCAGCTGCTATTTTTACCACTTAAAGGGCATGTCCACCCTTATACAAACTTTTGACATCTAATAGTATGCCTTCCCCCAGCCCCAACCGCTATAAAATAATTTTAAGAAAGTGCCCAGATCTTTACTTACCTTCCCTCTCTCCTCCGACGCCCGGCCCGGCCTTCTGCTTGCAAGACACTGCAAGCAGTGGCGGGACCGGCAGCCGCGTCCATGATTGGCTGAGAGGCAGCCAATCACGGACGTGGCTGCCGGCTTCTCAGAATGCTGGGGGAGAGAGGAAAGGTAAGTAGAGTTCGGGTGACTTTCTTAAAATTATTTTTTAGCGGTTGTGGCTGGGGAAGAAATACTATATATGCAAGGGTTTTATGGTAGGGGAGGGATCGCAAAACGGGAGGGAGGGGGAGAAGGGCTGCATACGCATGCCAAACTCTCCGGAGGCAAGACAGGAGGCAGAGTGCTATATGGACTCTGCTATCCTCCTGGTGGGGCAGTTTTTGGGACTTTGGGGGGGGGGGGGGCTACAGGAGAACCATATGGAGCTGGGATGTGAGGTAAGGATTTTATTACACTACATGGTGGGGCCATTAGTAGGGGGATTATAGTTTTGGGGGTGGACATGCCCTTTAACACTGTATTTGACTATTGATGCATCAGTAGTTTCATAATAACAATATCTATCTGAAGTTTTTAAGACAGTTGGGGCCTCCATTTTTCAGCAATAGGCTTGCTCTGTAGCTCTAAATTTCCCATAGTGCTTAGTTCCTTAGGGGCCATGAAACATTTTCAATCCGTTACCCACATTTGCAACTTTTCTAATGCATGTTGCAGACTGCACTGGTTTCGATGGAAGTGTAAGTTTTAATTGACTAATTAAATACACCTACAAGGGAGCTGCACAGACTGCAGCTTTAAAGAGGAATTTATATAATTAGAATGTTATTTATTTCAACATCACTGGTGTTGTCAGTTTCAGAGTGTCTAGATTTTATGCAATTTAGCAACTTATAGGGAGTTTCAATAAAAGTTCTTATCGTTTAAAATGGTGCTAATTTTGCCCCAACCAATCAGATCAATTTAACATTTGAAAGCTAACATCTGATTGGTTTGGGGCAAAATTAGCACCATTTTAAACTATAGAACTTTATTGAATAACCCTGATAATGTTAATTAAAACATCAACCTAAAGGGCATGTCCATCCTAATAAAAAACTTTTATATTTTGTAGCACATCACAAGTGCTGCAGGAGAGAAGGGCTGTAAGTAGAGTTCTGAATCTTATTTAAGTAATCTGACACAGCGGTTGGGGTGGGCAGGATACCCTACACTAGAAAAATGTTTTTATGGTAGGTGGATGGCCAGCCAGGGAGTGATCCGAGGGTGGGGAGAAAGGGCTAGCCTGCGCATGTCACACTACCTCCTGGAGGTAAGACAGGGGGCAGAAACCTTTACACGGGAAGACAGCTTCCACTCTCAGTTTCTTGGACTTTGGACAAGTACTGCAGGCCATAAGGAGCAGAGTTGTATGGTAAAAGTTTTTGAAACTACACAGTGGGGCGATTAGTTTGTTAAATTTTAGTTTTGGGTTAGGTGGACATAGTAACATGTAACATAGTAATAGAGGTTGATTAAGACCCCGCATGTCCAGCACTCTCCTTTTACCCTACCTAAAGCTGAACTTGCCATTACCACATCTGCTGGAAGATGTTTCCACTTTTCACCGTTCTCACTGTAAAGAAAACCTTTCCTAACCTGAAGATGAACTTCTTTTCTTCTAATCTTATGGATGTCCACGTGTCCTCTGATATGATCTGTAAACAATCTGGTGCATTGTTTACGGTCGTTGGTACAGAGATCCGACAAGTCGGTAGTTCAACGGTCTCCGAACGAACAACCGTTTCGGCGATAAAGAGCCTACCACGGGCCGATTATCGGCCAAAACGTTCATTCGTACACATCGTGCGTCACGGGTCGGAACCGCGATCGCACGTGTGTACGAGCCTTAAGATTCATTATTCTCCTCTGCAGCTCTGCACCATGTTGTTTCTATAAATGTACCTTGTTGGAGGTTATGCTTCTGCACAATAGTGAATATCTTGCAGCATATGTGATATTAATTTGACATTTAGCCTTAAACATCAACAAACAAAAAAATAATGCTGTGTGCATTATTGTATCGCATGGCCACACTGAAACACACCGGAATCGCACGTGCTATCGTGGGTGATTCTGATTCTGCAGCGGGAGAGATGGGGGGCGATTTACACTGCAGGAGTGAGAGGGACACTGCAGGGGGGTGTTGCCGGTTTTTGAAAGAATCTGGGGGGGTTACTGGTCCATAGAAATCCTACTTATGAATATAACTTTTCTTCTGATTTACAAGTCTTTAGTCCTACTTGATGAAAGATCTGAATATTAATAGTGAAACCTAAACTACATTTTTTTGTATGTGTTTAGAAAGGACCATCCTATCCTATTCTCGCATTCAACTATTTAAAATCCTAACATACTGAAAAATCTATTCCATGTTCAGAAATATACCTTATTAAAGGACATGCCCACCCCTGGCACAAATTTTATACCTGCCTTCCTCACCTCCAAAAAACAGTTACTTCCTTGTCATTTCTAAAACCCAAATTCAGACGACACTGTGCTTCTGTTCGCCAGTACTTCGTATTACTGCATGACAGATGATTCACAGGCAATGAATGCTTCTTACTGGGCCATCTTTTTTTGACCATTTGTGAGCTTGTACAGCTTTAAGGGGTGGGGAAGGTAAGTATGATATTTTGTGAGCATGCCATTAAAGCATAATTATACTTGCCTCCCCCTCACTTCTTTTCTAGCACCTATTATAATACAGAGGGTGAGGACCTGTCTCTAGAGTGTGCCTCTATCGGACGACTCTCGCTGCAAGAAACATGTCTCCAATTGTTCGGTTGCAGACTGTCACTGACAGTAGCTGAGGGGCGGACCAGAGTGGCAAGGGAAATTTCCTATATTGTTACAGCCAATCAGTAAATGGTTTAGGTCCTCACTCTGGGACACTAGCGTGGGTATAATTGTCCTCTAAGAATTTCTACTAATGACTGCAATATAAGCTACCTATAAACAGGCAAATACTAAGATCAACACATTTGGTCATACCCATTGGAGGAGGATTGCAATTCAGCTGGTTATTTATATCTATGCTACATTGGGAATGCACCAAACTGGAGGAAGAACACCAATTAGAACACCATATTGCAAATATCAGTGTTATGGTTTTAATGAGACATGATAAATTCAATTCACCTACGATCTAAACATATCACAAAAGTATGAATTCATTTTTCATTCAAGAATTCTCGCCATATCACATCATATTTAAATTCAATGCACATTCAAAATTCAATCATAAATTCAAAACAACCACACAATCAAATCATCGAAAACAAAGAAAAAGCAACATTCATCAAAAAACGCAAAATCAAACTTCACACAAATCAAATCACAAATCAATCAACATCAAACAAATTCAACAACAAACAACAGACAAACAACATCAATCATCACAAAAGTCCAATTTCCCAACCACGAAAACCTTTTTTTTTTTGACGACTAAATATAGTAAATAATATGATTTTTTCTTTCAGAATGCCTGCAAGGGCTCTAAGTTTCCATCACACTATATTTAAATACCACCGCGCTACTCATATCACGGTGAGTTAATCCTATGTGGGGAATGTACATCGGTTTCTAAATACAGTGCTGTTGTTTTGATTCCTTCTTTCTTCTTTATTTTTTCATCTGAAATATATTAGCTACTTTGTTCTTAAATCTACATTCTCTTGTACAAATCATTCATCCAAACTACAGTAAAAGGGAAAATATAATTATAATATGCTTAATTCAATGTAGACAGTTAAACAAACACATTTACTGTAAACAGCAAATAGCTCATCATTTAAATAAATTCCTTCTATTCTTATGCGTATAGTGTAACATTGGGAATAGCCATAGAGAATTTAGAAGGAGATATTGGTTTTACATCTGGTAAAACTCTACTTTTTTTCTCAATGCCCCTGGAGCACTAATTCACACAAACATATGGATTTTTTGATGAGCAGAGAAAGAAGCTTGGCAGTACTAGCCAAACCTCAAAAATGTTCACTTTAACAGAGATTTAAAAGTAAACACAAGCTTTGGAGATTTCCCTCTGTTTTGAACTCTATGGGATATTTATAAAGAAACGAAAATAGCGCCGAAAAATTACCGCCGCACATCACGGCCGCGAAAATAGCGTATTGCCGTATTTATAACGGCGAGCGCCATTCCCGCGATATGTATCGTGGCCGCGATGTGTTGCGTAATTTTAAGCCCTTCGCGGCGATACTGTATAGTATCGCGCGAGGGACTTAAAATCCCTTCCCGACGCCTCTCCTAAGGGGGCGGGGCATACGCCCACCCCGCCCACAACCCCCCCGCGGCGGCGGAGACCACCCGCGCCGCTTCCCAGCAGTCCCTCCCAACCCGTTCCCCGTCGCGGCAATCTCGGAACGGGAGGCTAGGAGGGCTGCCGGGAAGGGGCCGCAGCAGGAGGTCGCGACCACCCGCCGCGCACCCCCTCCCCAGCAAGCCCCCCGCCCGGCCGCTGGAGGGGTGGAAGGGAGGGAGCCGCTGGGAGGGGTGGAGGCTCCCTCCAGCGGGGCCCTGAGAAGGGCCTTTTGGGGCTTTAAGGGGTCCCGCAGCTCGAACCGGGACCCCCAGTGTGCGGCTCTTAAAAGAGCCCTTGGGCGGCGTCTTCTTTCTTCCAGTCCCGGCGACACCAGCTCCGCCGGGCCCCACGCAAAGGACCCAAGCCATGCCAGCCGATCCCCGGCGGGCACCGGCAAACTCAACGAGGCCGATGTTGCCGGCGTTTTGACGCAACGTCTTCGGGCTGGCGACACCAACCCCACTCAGGTCGCCGATGCCAGGCAGACTCACTGCGGCCGGCGACCTGAGTCAGAACTTTCCAGAAATCTGATTGGTTAATGTAAAGCATGTAAACCAAGCATTAAAAAATTGACCAATCAGAAACGGATTATGGATTTCTGCAAACCTATATAAAGAGGAGCTTTCCGCCGCGGAACTCAGATGCCATCGCAGTAGATGGCTGAAGAAAGAAGAAAGAAGCGGCTGGCAACATCGGCTCCGCTGAGGCCGGCGGTGCCAACGGGCTCACTGGCGGCCGCAGTGAGTCTGCCTGGCATCGGCGACCTGAGTGGGGTTGGTGTCGCCAGCCCGAAGACGTCGCCCAAGGGCTCTTTTAAGAGCCGCACACTGGGGGTCCCGGTACGAGCTGCGGGACCCCCGCCAAAGGCACTTGTCAGTGCCGCAAGGGCCCTTACAAGGGCCGGGGAGGGGGTCCTGGTTCGAGCTGCGGGACCCCTAAGCCCCAAAGGGCTCTTGTTAGAGCCGCAAGGGCACTTATAAGTGCCGCAAGGGCCCTTACAAGGGCCGGGGAGGGGGTCCTGGTTCGAGCTGCGGGACCCCTAAGCCCCAAAGGGCTCTTGTTAGAGCCGCAAGGGCACTTATAAGTGCCGTAAGGGCCCTTACAAGGGCCGGGGAGGGGGTCCTGGTTCGAGCTGCGGGACCCCTAAGCCCCAAAGGGCTCTTGTTAGAGCCGCAAGGGCACTTATAAGTGCCGCAAAGCCCGATAGTGCCGGGGAGGGGGGTCCCGGTTCGAGCTGCGGGACCCTTAAGCCCCAAAGGCACTTGTAGTGCCGCAAAGGCCCTTACAAGGGCCGGAGAGGGGGGGGCCCGTTCGAGCTGCGGGACCCCTTAAGCCCCAAAAGGCCCTTCTCAGGCCCTGCTGGAGGAGCCTCTACCCCTCCAGCGGCTCCCTCCCTTCCCCTCCCCGGGAGCGGCCGGGGTGGGGAGCTTGGAGGGGTTGCCTGGGAGGGGGTGCGCGGCGGGTGGTCGCGACCACCTGCTGCGGCCCCTTCCCGGCAGCCCCTCCTAACCTCCCGTTCCGAGATTGCCGCGAGCGGGGAACGGGTTGGGAGGGGCTGCTGGGAAGCGGCGGCGGGTGGTTGTGGGCGGGGTGGGCGTGTCTCCCAGGGCGGGTGCGACCACCTGCCGCGGGTTGCCTGCCCATCCCCGCCGCGGGAGGCTAGTATCGGCTGACTTCGCCACCTTCAAGGTGGCGAAGTAAAACAGCCGATACTAGCAGAGCGAAACCAGTACTGCCGCTTTATAAATAGAAGCGGCGGTAACAGGTAAGTATCGCCGCGAAGGGTTAACGCTTCGTTAACTTTTCGCGGCCGTTTTCTGACATTTATAAATCGCGTTAAACACGATTTATGCGTTAATGTCAGTGAAAACGGCCGCGAAAACTTAACGAAGCTTTATAAATATGCCCCTATGAAAGGATGATGTTAGTAAGCTTTCACTTAAAGGAGAAGAAAAACCCAAAGGTTTAAATTTAAGAGAAGACAGGACAACAATTCAGCTCCCTGGATCACTGCATTTTACATTCTAACGTTTCTAGTTCTAGCATTGTTAACTTTTCGTGGCCATTTTCCCCGACCTTTCTGCATAAATCGCGTTTAACGCGATTTATTAATGTCGGGAAACAGCCGCGAACAAAGCGTTAACTCTTCGCACCGATACTTACCTGTTACTGCCGCTTCTATTTATAAAGCGGTGGTAACTGTTTCGCATTGCTAGTATCGGCTGTTTTACTTCGCCACCTTCACCTTCAGCAGCACCTCCAAGCCCCCTGCCCCGCCGCTGGCAGGGAGGGGAAGGACCCGCTGGGAGAGGTGGAGGCACCCTCCAGCGGGGCCCTGAGAAGGGCCTTTTGGGGCTTAAGGGGTCCCGCAGCTCGAACCGGGACCCCCCTCCCCGGCCCTATCAGGTCCTTTGCGGCACTTACAAGTGCCCTTTGGGGCTTAGGGATCCCGCAGCTCAAACCGGGACCCCCCTCCCCGGCCCTATCAGGGCCTTTGCGGCATTTACAAGTGCCCTTGCGGCTCTGACAAGCCCAGCTTGAACCGGGACCCCCCTCCCCGGCCCTTGTAAGGGCCCTTGCGGCACTGACAAGTGCCTTTGGCGGGGGTCCCGCAGCTCGAACTGGGACCCCCAGTGTGCGGCTCTTAAAAGAGCCCTTGGGCGGCGTCTTCTTTCTTCCAGTCCCGGCGACACCAGCTCCGCCGAGGCCGCCGATCCCCGGCGGGCACCGGCAAACTCAACGAGGCCGATGTTGCCGGCGTTTTGACGCAACGTCTTCGGGCTGGCGACACCAACCCCACTCAGGTCGCCGATGCCAGGCAGACTCACTGCGGCCGGCGACCTGAGTCAGAACTTTCCAGAAATCTGATTGGTTAATGTAAAGCATGTAAACCAAGCATTAAAAAATTACGGCCCCTTCCCAGCAGCCCCTCCTAGCCTCCTGTTCCGAGATTGGCGTGAGCGGGCAAGGGGTTGGGAGGGGCTGCTGGGAAGCGGCGGGTGGTCACCGCCACCGCGGGGGGTAGAGGTGGCGGTGACCGCGGGGGGTCGAGGGTGGGCGTATGCCCTGCCCCCTTAGCAGAGGTGCCGGGAAGGGATTTTAAGTCCCTTCGCGGCGATATTGTACTTAGCGCAAATAGCCTTGACTGTGGTAGGTACGTTTTCTAAAGTTTGGCCAGCATGGTTTCATTTGGACAAGGCAAAAACATATTTTTGGGGTGAGAATGTCCCTGGCTGTCCCAGGGGGTGTGCATACTAATGAAGGGAACATGCCCTCTGATTCAGGGCCTGATAGATCTGAAAGGTAAAGCTGGATACACATAGTACCTATAAAAAGCCTATCCTGTTGGTCTGAGGGGATTGGTCATGAGATCATTCACAAGTAAAAAATTGTACTGTCAGGCAACCTTAGGGATCTTTAAATTATAGAATCCTGGGAGGAAGGCTGGTTTTAAAACTGCATGTCATTTAAATAACTGAAAAATAAAAGTCAGAATATATCTTGAGTTTTGTACATAAATTCACTTTCCTTTAACATAAAATGGCAACAATTTCAGGTTTGATTAGTTACCAATATGAACACCTGACATGAGGCTGGTACAGATGTGCAATTTCACACGTGACTAGTGATGAATAAGCAGCCGATGGAATGGCTGTACCACATGATAACTGCATGTATATGGTTGCTTGGTCGGGCATCGTTTGTTAATACGCCAGCACATAACCACGGGAGACCTGTGCACATTGGGTAAGTTTAAATGGCGAGCAGGTGCAGGCAATCCCTCAGACCTCCCTAGGGTCCAACATGACAATCCAGCGAATAATATTTATTCAAAACTTAAAAACTCAAAACTTAATTTATTTCATACCAATGGCACAATCAAACGTGCACAATGTTTCTGAGGTCTTGATCTTTATGCACCTGAGGAAGGGGTAGGACCCCTGAAACTTTGTACACTGTGATTGTGACATTGGTATGAATTAAATTAAGTTTTGAGTTGCAGTGTGCACTTTCCCCCTGTGTATTATTCACTGAATTGTCCTGTTGATACGACAGGTCAGACCACCAACCAAACTGCCATGCATGTACAATTATCATGTCATAGGGTTCATTCGTTGCCTGTCACATGTGTACATACATAGCTTTAAAATCTTTGGAATGCATAGATACCTGTGGCCAAGATATATCGAAGTAAATGCTTCATCCAGTTTATCAGCACAAGATCTATATCTTTACATAGCCAGCTTGATTCTGATCTACAGATCCTCAGTCATTTAATTAAAGACAGTGTGAAAACTGCACGTTGTTTAAGATCTTTCCTGCTGAGCATCAAGTTTTCCTGGATCATCTAGCAGAACATTTTTGCCGTTGTAGCTCATTTTATCCCTTTTAACAATTCATCCGATAATAAAATATTAACGTGACAATGACACAGATGAGCCGCTTGATTACGGTTATCTATCCTCTTCCTTGTAGCCTGAGGAAGGCCCCCCAGTAAAATTCTTTCACAGCTTGATTATGTGATCCTGGTGACATTGCAGAGAATTCTAGCCTGGTTTTACCCCGATTTGTCATATAATTTAAAGAAATGTAAAAACATAACTCAGAAGACACAAAAAAGGAAGAATAAAAAAAATATTAAAAATGAGAATAATCCAAACAACCCACTCATCAGAGAAAATAATCTATGCAGTGCGGGATGACCCCTCTCTGTGTGTGAAACCATTTTCTTCATATATTCTCCTCATGATCTTTATTCACTTTCATAAAATGTTAATGGGATTTTGTATCACATCTCCAGTGAGTCATATTTCTTGTTCCAATACAAAAATGGAAGGTTCTGTAAACTACTTATTTTTTAATCATTTAGAAACCTAATTTGTTCTGTGAAAAATGTTCCACGTTTAGTGGCAGTGGAATTATTGTTGCAGATTTTTGTTCTACAGAGAATATCCAGAGCTTTATAGAACCTGTGTTCTTTGTTCAAAAGAATATGGACTGGCGACTAAATCAACTGGATAGAAGTATGTAGGCTACGTTTGGGACCTGAGTGTAGTGTTGGTGCTGGTTGAAACATATTAGTTGTACAGGCCCAGTCTATGGCCTTGCGTACACAGTCTGATTGTGGTTATATTCACAATAACATATTGTACGATTGGTATTGTCCAGTTTTACTTTCTTTAATGGTGAGAACATTTATGCTATATGATAATATCCTGATATTGTATGATTGGGATTGCTGCTTGAATGACAACCATAAGTCAAAGGCTAAGATCAAATCTAAACAGCACCAGAAGATAGACAGGAGAGTGTGGTAGCAGTAGGAGAACTGGAAACAAGAGAAGAAGAACTTTCTGTTTCTTCTTAAACTATGATATAGCTTCCTTAATCTATAAGTTTTTCTCTAACCATCCCAAAACATAAGCAATAGGTTCAGGAATACCCAATACTCACTACTTGAATTACTACCTTAAATAGGGATTTTTCATGCTGTGCATGATCCACACATTCCATAGTAATATTTATGTGTGATATGGGGCTGCAGTGATTTCAGCAGAGCTGTCCATAATTAAAATTCAGAAGAGAATATGCAGACCATTTTTTGAACCAAAGTGTACACTAATAGACATTCCCAATACCCCAGATCATTTTATAGTGTATGGATATAAATGCAGGTTTAAACATTTTTTTTAAAAGAATGGCCAGATGTTATCAGATGTTTTCTATAGTAGACCAGTACATTTCTGATTGGATGATGCAGATTAATAACACAGGACTTCTTTTGCACCTCTTATTACATAAGCCTCAATGTCTCCTGCCTGTTTGGTAGCTGGCTCTATCCTCAAATGACTTTACAGGGAATCATATTAAAACGTTTTAACAATGCAGTATCTGAATTACGGACAGACTACATTTCCTTGTGTCATTCTCATTAATTTATATCTCTAAAAGGGTCATGCAACTCAAATGAGTTCCAACACAAATGGTTCATCACAGTAAGTCACTCAGAGACTGTGCTAAAAAAAGAATGACCATCAGACTCCTTTTAAATGTTAGCATTCTGTATCCCCAGTGCCCTCAATGCAAAAAGCTTATTTAGGGCTTGGCCACACTAGCGAAATGTTCGTGCATTCGCCTGCACGATTTTTCAACAAAGCGAAAAACGCTGCAACGCACCAAAATAGGGTTGGAATTGCATGAGCGATTCCGATGTGATGTAGTGTGGCCGTGCCCTTACTCATCCAAAAAGCCACAAATATTAATGGAATAGGCAGTGTGGTTGGTGCAATAAGAGGAACAAAGGCTTGCCTGTGCTATTAATTTGCAGCAACCAATCAGATGTTAGCTTTTTACAGGGCTACTGCAGTTAGATAACTTCTGATTGGTTGCTGCAGATTAATAAAACAGGCAACTTTTTTACTTTTTTTTGCATTAGCCCTAGGTATTTTGTAATTTGACAAAAAAAGTAAAAGAATTTTTAGTGTTGTCTCCATGTAATATGATGGTTTAACTTTCTTTTTTTACTTTGCAGGTGATAAAAAAAGAACAAAAATTAAAAATTCCAACAAAAACAGTGCAGTGAAGATGGTATCTACCACCATGAAATAAGAGCCGGGAAAGGATAAAACATAAAGATATTTATAAAGCCAGTTAATTATATTTTGTTCCCTTTACCATTTGAAATATAAAATGAATATGATTTAGAGCAGGGAAGTCCAACTTGCAGCCCTTCAGATGTTTAAAAACTACAACTTCCAGCATTCATACTTGTAGCCAGGAAATGCTGGGAGTTGTAGTTTTCAAACATCTGGGGGGACACAATTACTGCTTCCCTGATTTAAAGCAAGGATGTCCAACCTGTGGCCCTGGGCCATAATGTAACCGTTATCTAGATAATCCCTGGAATCAAGCAGTGGGTATTGTGAAACAAAACAATTTGTTATTCGGAAAGTCATTCTGTTATTTATTTTTGTAGCCTGAGCAATACAGTTTGTTCTGTGCTTTAATAACACCTTGGTTCACAGTGTGGCTGGTACAACAGTGACATCAAGTGGCACTGTCAAAATCTTCTGCTTGTTACCAGCTTCCCAACAGAACAGAATACATTTTGCTGTACAAAATGGCTGAATAAATTGATGTGTGTTCACGGGAATGTGGCCCTGAATTAAATATTTGTAATATGATCCTACTGAGTGAGATATAGAAATAATACATTTTGCAAATCTATTTAATGTTAAGGAGTTTTAATCGCAGAGTTGCAGGGCTCTTGAATGAGTTAGACACGCTAACCAATGAATTGTCAATAACATGGATGTTTACCATGCATCTGCCAAAAGCATTGTTATATGGACAAAGTATTGTAAACACCAGCTAATGTTTGTCATTAAAGAGCATGGCCACACTTAAAATGAAAAACCCCAGCTGCTATTTTTACCACTTAAAGGGCATGTCCACCCTTATACAACACTTTTGACATCTAATAGTATGCCTTCCCCCAGCCCCAACCGCTATAAAATAATTTTAAGAAAGTGCCCAGATCTTTACTTACCTTCCCTCTCTCCTCCGACGCCCGGCCCGGCCTTCTGCTTGCAAGACACTGCAAGCAGGTGGCGGGACCGGCAGCCGCGTCCATGATTGGCTGAGAGGCAGCCAATCACGGACGTGGCTGCCGGCTTCTCAGAATGCTGGGGGAGAGAGGAAAGGTAAGTAGAGTTCGGGTGACTTTCTTAAAATTATTTTTTAGCGGTTGTGGCTGGGGGAAGAAATACTATTATATGGGCAAGGGGTTTTATGGTAGGGGGAGGGATCGCAAAACGGGAGGGAGGGGGAGAAGGGCTGCAGTACGCATGCCAAACTTCTCCCGGAGGCAAGACAGGAGGCAGAGTGCTATATGGACTCTGCTATCCTCCTGGTGGGCAGTTTTTGGGACTTTGGGGGGGGGGGGGGGGCACGGGGGAACCATATGGGGCTGGGATGTGAGGTAAGGATTTTATTACACTACATGGTGGGGCCATTAGTAGGGGGGATTATAGTTTTGGGGGTGGACATGCCCTTTAACACTGTATTTGACTATTGATGCATCAGTAGTTTCATAATAACAATATCTATCTGAAGTTTTTAAGACAGTTGGGGCCTCCATTTTTCAGCAATAGGCTTGCTCTGTAGCTCTAAATTTCCCATAGTGCTTAGTTCCTTAGGGGCCATGAAACATTTTCAATCCGTTACCCACATTTGCAACTTTTCTAATGCATGTTGCAGACTGCACTGGTTTCGATGGAAGTGATAAGTTTTAATTGACTAATTAAATACACCTACAAGGGAGCTGCACAGACTGCAGCTTTAAAGAGGAATTTATATATATTAGAATGTTATTTATTTCAACAAATCACTGGTGTTGGTCAGTTTCAGAGTGTCTAGATTTTAATGCATAATTTAGCAACTTATAGGGAGATTCAATAAAAGTTCTTATCGTTTAAAATGGTGCTAATTTTGCCCCAACCAATCAGATCATATTTAACATTTGAAAGCTAACATCTGATTGGTTGGGGCAAAATTAGCACCATTTTAAACGATAAGAACTTTTATTGAATAACCCTGATAATGTTAATTAAAACATCAACCTTAAAGGGCATGTCCATCCTAATAAAAAACTTTTAATATGTTGTAGCACATCACAGAGTGCTGCAGGAGAGAAGGGCTGTAAGTAGAGTTCTGAATCTTATTTAAGTAATCTGACACAGCGGTTGGGGGTGGGCAGGGATACCCTACACTAGAAAAATGTTTTTATGGTAGGTGGATGGCCAGCCAGGGAGTGATCCGGAGGGTGGGGAGGAAAGGGCTAGCCTGCGCATGTCACACTACCTCCTGGAGGTAAGACAGGGGGCAGAAACCTTTACACGGGAAGACAGCTTCCACTCTTCAGTTTCTTGGACTTTGGACAAGTACTGCAGGCCATAAGGAGCAGAGTTGTATGGTAAAGATTTTTTGAAACTACACAGTGGGGCGATTAGTTGGTTAAATTTTAGTTTTGGGTTAGGTGGACATAGTAACATGTAACATAGTAATAGAGGTTGATTAAGACCTCCGGCATGTCCAGCACTCTCCTTTTTAACCCTACCTAAAGCTAGTGAACTTGCCATTACCACATCTGCTGGAAGATGTTTCCACAGTTTCACCGTTCTCACTGTAAAGAAACCTTTCCTAACCTGAAGATGAAACTTCTTTTCTTCTAATCTTAATGGATGTCCACGTGTCCTCTGATATGATCTGTAAACAATCTGGTGCATTGTTTACGGTCGTTGGTACAGAGATCCGACAAGTCGGTAGTTCAACGGTCTCCGAACGAACAACCGTTTCGGCCGATAAAGAGCCTACACACGGGCCGATTATCGGCCAAAACGTTCATTCGTACACATCGTGCGTCACGGGTCGGAACCCGCGATCGCACGTGTGTACGAGCCTTAAGATTCATTATTCTCCCTCTGCAGCTCTGCACCATGTTGTTTCTATAAATGTACCTTTGTTGGAGGTTATGCTTCTGCACAATAGTGAATATCTTGCAGCATATGTGATATTAATTTGACATTTAGCCTTTAACATCAAACCCCCCCCCCCCCCAAAAAAAAATAATGCTGTGTGCATTATTGTATCGCATGGCCACACTGAAACACACCGGAATCGCACGTGCTATCGTGGGTGATTCTGATTCTGCAGCGGGGAGAGATGGGGGGCGATTTACACTGCAGGAGTGAGAGGGACACTGCAGGGGGGTGTTGCCGGTTTTTGAAAGAATCTGGGGGGGGTTACTGGTCCAGTAGAAATCCTACTTATGAATATAACTTTTCTTCTGATTTACAAGTCTTTAGTCCTACTTGATGAAAGATCTGAATAGTAATAGTGAAACCTAAATTCTACATTTTTTTGTATGTGTTTAGAAAGGACCAGTCCTATCCTATTCTCGCATTCAGACTATTTAAAATCCTAACATACTGAAAAATCTATTCCATGTTCAGAAAATATACCTTATTAAAGGACATGCCCACCCCTGGCACAAATTTTATACCTGCCTTCCTCACCTCCAAAAAACAGTTACTTCCTTGTCATTTCTAAAACCCAAATTCAGACGACACTGTGCTGTCCTGTTCGCCAGTACTTCGTATTACATGACATGACAGATGATGTCACAGGCAATGAATGCTTCTTACTGGGCCATCTTTTTTTGAACATGTGTGAGCTTGTACAGCTTTAAGGGGTGGGGAAGGTAAGTATGATATTTTGTGAGCATGCCATTAAAGCATAATTATACTTGCCTCCCCCTCACTTCTTTTCTAGCACCTATTATAATACAGAGGGTGAGGACCTGTCTCATTAGAGTGTGCCTCTATCGGACGACTCTCGCTGCAGAGAAACATGTCTTCCAATTGGTCAGGTTGCAGACTGTCACTGACAGTAGCTGAGGGGCGGACCAGAGTGGCAAGGGAAATTTCCTATATGTGTTACAGCCAATCAGTAAATGGTTTAGGTCCTCACTCTGGGACACTAGCGTGGGTATAATTGTCCTCTAAGAATTTCTACTAATGACTGCAATATAAGCTACTCTATAAACAGGCAAATACTAAGATCAACACATTTGGTCATACCCATTGGAGGGAGGATTGCAATTCAGCTGGTTATTTATATACTATGCTACATTGGGATGCACCAAACTGGAGGAAGAAACACCAATTAGAACACCATATTGCAAATATCAGTGTTATGGTTTTAATGAGACATGATTAAATTCACTGACGACTAAAATATAGTAAATAATATGATCTTTTTCTTTCAGAATGCTGCAGGCTCTAGTTTCCATCACAATCTATATTTAAATACCGCGCTACTCATATAACGGGAGTTAATCCCATATGTGGGGAATGTACAGCTGGTTTCTAAATACAGTGCTGTTGTTTTGGATTCTTTAAAGTTAAAATGTTTTGTGAAACAAGTGAGAATTCCTTTCACTGCTTTACCCTAGTGATTTATTTATACAGTGCTGTTATGCTAAATTATTTATATTTTTTACATAGTAACATAAGGAATTATCTGAGTTTTCCATTTACCATCCGGTCAGAATCAGAGTTATGGTGTAACTGACCGAGACTGGACATTCAGGGGGCAGGGCTGCCAGGGCTGGTGTTTAAAGGGGATTTTAGTCCTGACTGTGGGACTCATGATTTTGTCCCTGCAGTTGGGACAATCCCGCCCTATTAGGGTGAGGCCACACTGCAACGCACAGGAATCGCGCACAAAATCGCGAGCGTTATCGCACGTGATTGTGTGCGCGATTCTTGCACGTTTTGCGCATGCGTTTTCGCCTTTTCGCTTTATGGACACGCATGCGTTAACGCACCAAAAATGGTGAACACGTGCGTTACCAAAACGCGAATGGATGCGCAATCGCATGCGCATCGGAAATCGCGGTAATTTTTGCGTTCCCGTGATTTCCATTTTACCGAAAATCGCGGGCGCAAACGGGAGCGCAAAACGCGTGCGCAAACGCGCGAAAAACGCGCTAGTGTGGCCTAGCCCTTAGGGATGCCTGACAACCCAATGCAACCATTAAAGGGCATGTCCACCCCCAAAACTAAAATTTAACCCCATACTGGCCCCACTTTATAATTCTAAAAACCCTTACCTTAAATCTCTGCTCCAAATGGTTCCTCTGCAGTGTCTGTGTAAAGTCCAGGAAAGTGAAGAGTAGGAGCTGTCTTCCTGTGAAAAGGTTTCTGCCTCTCCTCTTGCCTCCGGGAGGTATGCAGGCATGCACTGTGGAGGCGATTTCCCCCCTCTCCTCCATTGAATTGATCACTCTTCACCTACTCTAACTCTAAGGGCTCTATTTAAAAACGTGCTGTATTGTTAATATGCGGCCGTAAATGTTTGGCCAACAGAGGTGTAACTACTGGGGAGCAACCGCAGGGAGCCCAGGAGCCAAGGGGGCCCCATCTTCCCATTTTTTCTATGACAAATATAACCTCCTCCCAGAAAACTACTGTGGATGAAGCACGGATAGGGGCCCCATCATAGTTTTGCTGGGGGCCCAGTGATTCCTAATTACGCCACTGATGGCCACGGTTGTACATTAACACCGAACATTCATTAATTAACCAAAGTTCAGGCTCTACTCACTACAATGTTACAAATTACAGCAGCAGAACAAGGAGAGCAGACCTAACACAGCAAGTAAAAGCTGACAGGGAGATGCTAGGGAGAACACTGGGCACCCTGGTTTAACTTAGGCACCTTAGATCTTTGCCTAGGTGGCCTATGCCTTCCTCCCTCCATCCAGATCCATCGTGCTGTAGGTTTAGTGTAGCATTAAATCCTTTTTGTGTAATGTTGCTCTCCCCCTCCCAACCCGAACCGCATGGTCTGTTTGGAAAAAAAGAAGAAACTTACCAGCTCAACTGCTACCTATCATACTGTAGTATTGACCAGGGACAGCCTTAGGATTAATAGCACCCTGCGCAAGATTTGTTAATGGCGCCAAGCACCCCCTCCAAAACACCCCCCTGGGCACACAATACACTGCTGAATGCTACTTGCCTGGCTTAAAATCAAGTCCACCACCACACTAAATGCACACACAGCACAGGATACAGACATCTTAAGGCTTACATCTTAAGACTTAAGGATACATTTGATCTGCAGGACCGTAACTGGGGGAATTGTGGCACTAATGCACAACTTTAACCTACAGGTCAGTGACCTACTGTTAGACTCTGGCTGGCACCCCCCTGGTGATGCAATAATAGCTTAAATAGTTATCAGATAGTTTCCGGTAGGGAGGGTGTGAGGGGGAGGGGCCACAGGGCCCAGGAGTGGGAAGGGCCATGGGGGCCAATAAGGGGGGGTCATGATGCCCCATGAGGGGGAATGGCCATGGGACCCCTCGATAGGAAGGGGCCATGGGGGCTGCAAGTGGGAAGGGCCATAGAGGCCCCACAAAATGAAGAGGGGCCATGGGGGCCCACAAGAAGGAGGAGACAGAGATCAAGGAGGAGCCAATTTACAGTACATTTGGTTTATAACTTCATCAAATCCAAATCTACTTGCATTCTTAGCCAGTTACTCATGTTAAAAATGTACGTAGTAGGTGTACTTAACATTTATCATTCAGTTCTAGTGTTATTAAAGCGAACAATTACTAGGTATTCCCCATACCTTGGGCCATTTCACCAGCACCTTTCCTGTAAAATCCAACTGAACCTTCACCCAACTGCACCACAGAACCACATTAGTCTAGATTTGAGAACGTTTCACACAGGAAACACTTTAAATACGGTCTGTGCATTTGGTTTTCCTGTTTTCGGTCTCCACCCTGTATGTATAAAACAATGTTTATACAAACTGTACGGAACACTGCACATTAAACCAAGTCTAATTCCATTTCTCTATTAAAAGTCTATCTAATGACATGTGACATTTCTCTAGAACAAAAGTTCCTTTCACTGTGGTCAAGTGTCTTCCCAAGATAGTTACAGGTCTTCCAGATTTGTTTGCTGGTGAAAACAGACGTAACTATTTAATATTTTTTCAGTAATTCCAGTAGGTGAAAAACGGAGAGTATAGAGATTGATGGGCAAGTCTACCCAAATTAAAAATTGCATATGGGTAAATAACCCCCAAAACTGCAACACTTAGAAAGCTAAGAGATATAAGAGCAACTTGAAATTCTGCTCGATGTTCAGTTCCTCTCTTTCTCCCTGGTTCTTGCATTTAACAACTGCCAGTTCACCATGCAGTGAAATCACACCAAAAGCAGAATAAAAAATGCACTGCATGCAGCATTTTTATGCATTAACGCACAGTGAGGCAATTTAAATAATGGACACCGATGTGCAATAGCGCAGGGGAACATTGCACTAAATAGTAAGTGTGATATTACCCTACGTTATGCGCACCCTAGTGAGAATGTAGCCAAAACATTGTAAAAGAGATTGGAGAGGAGGCAGAAACCTTTTGAGAGGCAGGGGGGAGGGGGAGAAGCACATTTGGCTGCATAACTGGTTAGTCGTGCACCCAGGGTTGCTAAATATTACCCGTGCCTGAGCGGGAAGGTGTGACAGGGGCAGGGATGCCAGGGACGGTGTTTGTAGCCCTGACTACATGACTCAGATTTTGTTCCTGGACTCAGGACAATCCTTCACAAATAGGGACGCCTGTTAACCCTGCCTACATCTGTGTGCTTTCTTACTACTGTGGGATTGGTGTTTGAGGGTGATTTACTTACATTTCATTTTTCTTTTGAGTGGTAAACATGACCTTAAAGGGCATGTCCACCCCCAAAACTATAATCCCCCAACTACTGGCCCCACCATGTAGTGTAATAAAATCCTTACCTCACATCCCAGCTCCATATGGTTCTCCTGTAGTCCCCCCCCCCAAAGTCCCAAAAACTGCCCACCAGGAGGATAGCAGAGTCCATATAGGACTCTGCCTCCTACCTGGCCTCCGGGAGAGGTTTGGCATGCGAACTGCAGCCCTTCTCCCCCTCCCTCCCTCTCCCTCCCTCTCAGGATTCCCTCCCCCTAGTGTAAAACCCTTAAGATATAGGATTCCCCCTGTCCTCCCAGCCCCAACCGCTCCATTTTTATTCTTAGAAAGTGCCCCAAACTTTACTTACCTTCCCTCTTTCCCCCGCCGCAATGAACTCCCGGCAACCGCGTCCGTGATTGGCTGTTGCTCAGCCAATCACAGACGCCACTGCCGATCCCGCCCCTCCGCTTGCATTTTCTTTTTTTTTTTGCAAGCAGAGGGCTGGCAGCGCGGCGGAGGAAAGAGGGAAGGTAATTAAAGTTTGGGGCACTTTCTAAGAGTAAAAATAGAGCAGTTGGGGCTGGGGGGACAGGAGGAATCATATATCCAAAAATGGTTTTAAGGATGGACATACCCTTTAAATTACTTATAGTTTATTATTTGGAGTAATAAAAATGGTTCAGTTTCAACCAACATCTTATAAAGCATTGGATTCTTTTTACTGTGTTTAAATAATCAACTGCTCCTTTATTTAAGCAAAGTTAGGAATCACAGTTTGTTTCTTCTTTTCAATTCTAGAAAAACCATTGTCTCCCTTTCGAGGGACATACACACACCCCCACCACCCCCACACACAAACACTCAAGTCAGTGTATGACCAGCGCTGGAGTCTATACATTGTAGGGACTTTTTATATATATAATCCAGAGCACAATTTCCCCTTGTCTAAAGCTGGGTACACACAGTAACGATAAAGCCCCCATACCGTCAGATCCAACAGTATCGGGGCTTTATCGTTACTGTGTGTACTTTTGTTACCCAAACGAGCGTGCAACCACCGAACAATCGGGTCGGCCTTTCAGGAAAGACCGAAAATTTCCATCGGCCGCGCTAGACTCCCTATAGTGGAGTCTAGCGCGGCCGATGGAAACACACAGTCCTGAGCTTCTCCCTATAATGTTCAATAGGGAGAACGCTTGTATGTGTGTATGCAGGATCTTGCAGATCCTGTCTGTCATCTTTCACTGATCTGTACTGTGTGTACCATTCAGGTCATTGGTAGACCTGGTTGAATGCAGGATAGGGTAAATCCGGGTTAAAATAAAGGGACACTGTCAGAAAAAAGGAAACAAAGGTACAATCAGTGAATAATAAACATTTTATTTACTTTACAGCTTGTACAACTGATAATTCAGCCAGTTAAAATCACTTTGTGACCAGAGAGAACAAAGACTAAAATCTCTGTGAATCTTGGTTCACTCAGCAACGATCTTTAAAAGGTGACAGACAGAATCAGAAAGAATCTGTATGTATGTATGTATATGTTTATTTACATAGCGCCATTTGGTGACGCAGCGCGGTACAATATTATAATACAAAAAGTCGTACAAGGGGGACAATACATATTTGTATAAATAAGTATGTGTATCATGAAATATACAACATGTAACATGAGGAAAGAGGTCGCTGCCCCGACCACACCCTACACACACTCTGGATACTAGAGAGACTAGAGAAAGATGCGGCCAAACAAAGGGCAAGATAGAATTTTTTTTTCCATAAACTTATCTTGTTAAAATTCCATGATGTACTGAACACCTTCGTGAGGAGCTGTGCGGCATGCGCTGCACATTAAATTCATATGTATGTGCTACTAGGTAGCCCAAAACTTTTATTGCATCTCTCATCCTTTCACATCTTGACTATTGTAATCTTCTGCTTTCTGGTCTTCCTGCTTTGCATCTTTCTCCCCTTCAGTCAATACTTAACTCTGACGCAAACATTGCCTCGCTCTCTAACAATCGGGAAATCAAATCTTCTCTCTGCCGTACAGCTACCTGGCTTCCCATTAAACAACGCATTATCTACAAAATCCTTCTCTTTAAATTTAAATCCCTTCGCTCTGCTGCTCCTTCTCATACTGTATTTCTTCCCTTGTGTCCCCATATGTCCCTGCCCACACCCTTTGCTCATCACAGAACCATCTTATACAGACCCCCACTCACATTGCCTCCTCCTTAAACCTTTTTCTCTTGTGCATCGCCCCCTAAAGGTGGGTACACATAGCAAAGATCTCTAAAAGTTGACAGGCATTATCTTTAAGATTCTGTAATTTTTTTTTAAATCAGGCAACAGAAAGTTTTCAGGTGGCTCCAACGGTGAATGTTTGTTGGCCTCAGGGATTGGATCTGATGGAATCGCCCCTTTATCGTTAAAGTGTGTACCCAGCTTAAGTGTAGACTTATAAGACTTCATTCCATCCACTGAGCAGCATTGTGCCTGTCTAAATTTTAGGGAGGGGTTTTACTCCTTCCTGTCCTCCAGCTGTTTAAGATCTTTGGCAGGGAAAGCTGGGAGCTGGAAAGCTGGGTACACACAGTGACGATAAAACCCGATACTGTTGTGCAGCGCATTTTCAGAAAGATTGCGAGGACCACAAATGTTCCCGTCAGCTTAATTGTGGTCGCTCGGAAAAGACTGAATATTTCCCTCGGCCGTGGGGCGTCTCCGTGTACTAAAGAACAGGGTATGCTGTGTATATGCTGTGTATAGGGAGAACGCTCAGACTGTGTGTACACTGATCCTGTCAGCCATCTTTCAAACATCTGTCATGTGTGTACCCACCTTAAAGGGTATGTCCACCGTTATTTTAACTTTTATGTTTCCAGTTTTACTGAAGGACAGGAGGTAAGACATATCGCATTTACCTCCTGTCCTTCAGTTAAACTGGAAACATAAAAGTTAAAATAACGGTGGACATACCCTTTAATTCAACAGCAGTTAAATGATCTCAGATTGTTCATCTGTAATCAAAATTCAATGGGATGTACAAACGATCTTTATTACCGTTAACCCAGGTGAGAATTGTTCTTGAGTAAAACCAACAATGCAGAGAAATGACTCATGAAACTTTCCTCATGCAACGGACACCTGGAAATGCCTCATGCATCACCAGATTTCTTATTTCATTCACTCTGACATGTCTCACTATCTCTATATTGTTACCATGATCTCTATCTCATTCAAAGGAAAATGAGTCAGTAGAGCACTGTGCTGCTTTATTTAAAGGTACACTAATGTTCCAAATTGTTTTTGTTTATATTATACCCCACTGATTGATCCTGCTGGTAAATTTAATATGCGTTAATATTCAAAAGATACGTTATAATTAAAATCATGTTGCACATCTTTCCTCTTAACTGACACTGACAGACCATAATATCATGCAGCGATCTCATAACTCATGCCTGTAACTAGCTGTGTGTAACAAGTTATAGCCACTTGCTGTCTTTATCCCATTATAGTATTGTTCACTTATGAATCCATTTATTGTCTTGCAATGACATTCAGCAGGGATATTGAACGCACCTTTAGATCGCTCGGTTTCAAACGTCGTTAGAAATCTTCCGTTCAACCAGGCGACCTCAGTCAAACTGTGTTTTATTTTTGATTTATTAAACATAGTCTAGTGGTCTAAAAATTGGGTCAAGTTTGAGCCTTACCTTACCTCTGCACTGCCTGTCTAGATTCTTTGCCTGTTCTTAACCTTTAATGTTCACTGCCTCGATACTGGACTAAGCTTGGCTTAACATCTTGGGAAATGTACTTTGGTTTCACCTGAACCTTTCCTTCTTCTCCTTGGTCCTGACCTGTAGTGCTAAGAAAAAGAAGTACATTTTAAAATGGCCTTTCACCCATCAGGATTGAGGGATATCTTCATTTGGGCCTAGTACCGTAAATTACCCATAAAACCAAAGAAAGAAAATTGAAATATCAGCGGAATCCCTTATCACTTTTTATTACTTGTAATGTGGGCAAAAAAAGATTTTCATTTTCTGCCATTTACTATAATTTAGTCCAGGGACCTACTAGAATTAAAGCCAAGCTTTACATCAGGTTCCATTTAACAAGTTACAGAACGAGTCGTATTGTATTAAGACTTAATTTGTCACCTTTCTCTTAACCACAGAACATTACATATAAGATTAACATACTGATTCATACTGTGACTCTTGTCTATGTGTAGTATTTCTCCTGAATATAATTGTACGGTATACATGGGCAATGGTTATGTTTTCTCCAAATCTACAGTATTGTCTTTTTAAACTAATTGCAAAGTACAACAATCAACATCAATAACAATAAAAAGCATACACAGTATACACTATGCACATTGTAGGCTGGGTACACAGCTTACTATTTTTCTGGACTGACCAACCGATATTACAGCCGAAGGTGTGATACACACCAGCAGATTCAAAGGCAGTTTCTAAAAACATTGATCATTACATATATACAATTGGCTGTTTGTCAGTCGGCAGCACAAAAACGCTGTAAAGTTTGCAGTTGGTATTTACTGACAAGTGCGACTATTGGAACCAAACAATTTTGCTAAATTATCATTCAGGAACAATGTCATTTTAGAAAGCACAACGGATTTCTAGACCGATCCAACAAATATCCTTTGAGGTTGATTGGCAGTGGCCATGATCCCTGCGAGGGCTGGGGATGGTGACAGAGTGGAGAGAAGGCAGTGTGTGCCTCTGTGGAGCAGTATGAGTTGCAGATACATTTATTGGTGCTTTACCACAGAAAAGGGGTCACAGGAGGGACATATTTCTAAAACAAATGGCTGACCTGATGACCCATTGAGTAATAAGCAGCTGATGGTGGCAGGGAGACAACAGCCAACACTGTACAGGATGCTTACACTAAAGAGACATGAACCGATAATCTAAGTGACAGACTGATGGAAAGGCGGGAGAGCAGCCTGACTGCAGGAAAAGGAAAATAAACTATGCAGAAAAACAAACACATACATAGAAACACGAAGGCAAGTCTGGCCAAATATATAATTTAGTAGGTGCACAGGGCTAGGGTGGGGTGGGGGTCTCTGTTAATCTGATTAACTTAAATAATGATTATCATGATCGCTTACGTAATGACCAATAATGAACTGGGCTTTCTCCGTGCATGCTGCCTCTGAATATGTTAAAGCTAAGTTAATGGGGTTGTCCACCCTTAAAGGAGAACTATAGTGTGTATAAACATTTTTAAAAAACAGTTAAAATTAAAAGTATCTGGGGCAGGGAGGTAGGATTGGTACTTTCTACCAACCAATATCATTTCAATAAGGAGCGGCAGCATGAAAAAAACTGCTTCTGCCAGGCTTCGTAATTTTTTTCTTTAATACAGGAAAGCCCAGGGCCATTACGGTTACCTGGCAGATGAAAACTGTATGTGCTGTAACTCCTCAACAAAACATCGGGAGGTGGGAATAATCACCCCTTACTCAGCGCCATTTTTAAATCCCTGGAAAGGGTGGAACCAGATGACCACACCCAATCAGAGAAAGGGGTGGGCTGAGCTAGAGGAGTGTAACACACCCACAAGGTGGCTATCCCTGCAAACTCCCATATGCCGACAGGGTAACGTTCCATAAATCGCCAATTTACAAATCCGGGTTCAGGGCGACGAGATGAATTCGTAGATACTAAATTCAATATGGTTACTTCTTATTTACACATAAACCAAACAAAAGTGTCTCTGTCCCGTTCCACACCAAGTAGACCAGGGGTGATTAGATTCCAATGAAACTTTTTTACCCTTACCTTAAAGCTTTTACCCCTAAGTCCACTTTTAAAAACAGTTCATATAAATTATGCTCACAGAAAGATATTTTAATCTTGATATATGTTTTGCTTTCTAATATGAATATGAACTGGGGATGGAGTCTTTGTAATTAACCTGCTGATTGCTGATTGAAGTCTGGGGTCTGTTTAGCACCTGACAGCTGGGACCACAGGATGTCCTTTCATCCTGGCTAACTATACATAATGAAATTACCTGTTATCCACATTAACCAAATACACAAAATATCTTGTCCAGACAGAAAATAATACATTTAAAGGGTATCTGCACTCATTATTTTGACTTTTGGGAATCCAGTTCTATTGAAAAACAGGAGGTAAAGGAGCTGTGCCTTACCTTCCGTTCTTCAATAGAACAAACTGGAGCCAGGAGAGAAGGTAAGAAATTTACCTGCTCGCTCACTCCCCCGGCTGACAGGTCCCAACGGACCTTGTCTTCTATGCGCATGCACGATCTATGCGCATAGAAGACAAGGTCCATTGGGACCTGTCAGACTAAGCGCCCAACCTGTCAGACTAAGCGCTGGGGGAGCGAACAAGCGGGTAAGTTTCTTACCTTCTCTCCTGGCTCCTGTTTGTTCTATTGAAGAATGGAAGGTAAGGCACAGCTCCTTTACCTTCCATTCTTCAATAGAACTGGATTCCCAAAACTCAATATTGTGAGTGGAGATACCCTTTAAGACTGAATAATCACATACAATAATACAGATCAAAACATAAGAAATTAGGGAATCATATACAAATATACAGATTATAATATACATTTCCCCATTTAAATATACATAAATCACATTAATGTGACAGTATTAATGCTAGGGGATGCAGCAGACAGAAGGGAACCGGAGGTAGGGGGTTGGTACGTGCTCCCCTGCTCACGTCACTGTCCTTATTGAGGTTTAGGAAGCAGCAGGGACCAGATGACTCACTGACACCTCCTACTCTTCAGTTTGTTTTTTATTTTGAACAGGCACTGCAGGAGAACCATAATGAGCAGAGGAGTAAGGGTTAGAACACTACACAGTGGGGCCAATATGGGATTACATTTTTGTTTTGGGGGTGGACATGCCCTTTAAATATCTGGTTAGTAATGCAGGTAATAAATTGCAAAATATATCAGTTGGGGTTGGGGGCAGGTAACTGACAATCATTTTTTTGGTTTTAAGGGTGGACATGCCATTTAAAGTCTTCTAATGTAGTTTACAATACTAAGAATAAAGTTTTGATTGTAATGTGCTCTCACCCTCCACAAATTCTATACAATAGAGCACAGGAATGAGAATCCTCAAACATACAAATACACGATGATCTGTTTACATCATTTCATTCATCTTAAACTAATAAGCTCCATCTGTAATACAGTTAGAGGCAGCAGACGTTACAAAGGCAAAACTGCTCTTATTTGATTTAGTTAATATCCTGCAGAAACACAAGGGTCATGTTTCCTTGCAGAATCTGGGATCCTCTACATCTGTGTAGCGAGATTTATATTTATGGTATATAATTTCCCAATTTCAAGAAGGCTTAGCACACTCTCTGAGTTCCATTTCCTCCCAACAGCAAAAACCCTGAAGGTCATGCACAATATAGAAATAGAATGGATATTGTTCCTTTATATTTATATTGTCCATTATGAAGCAAAACACTTTGCTAAGATCCATGTGGTTTGCTGAAATCCCCCAAAGTACAGACAATAACTAATGGAACCACTGAAAAAAAGGTTGGTATCTCCAACACATCAATAATTCAGATGCTCTTGTGCCATTTCCAAACATACTAATTAAAGTCAATTTGTAAATACAGACAACTGTCAGCCAATCAGAACTACAGGATTGTTATGTGCAGCACAAAGTGAGACAGATGTTTAATTTCTACCCATGTTTTCCAACGGTTAAATTTAATTTTAAATTTAAATTTAAATTTCTACCCATGTATTCCAGCAGCACAGAAATGATCTAAAATTAATTTCTGATGCAACTTACAGTCATGCCATTGAGTTTTATATGATTTCCGATGGCCAAGAGAATCATTTCAATGCTTGGCAGATTGCTGTTTTCCCTGTGAAAAGGAGAGGGGGAATATTGATGAGGTAGATCCTGAATATGGAAATCTCAAATCAGAAACTAGTATAAGTGTAGGGTTGCCAGGTCAGTAAAGCTGGGTACACACAAATCTTTGAAAGATGACAGAATCTACAAGATTCAGGGTATGCACAGTACGGAGTGTTCTCCCTATACACACGACCGAGGCCTCGCGATAGTTTGGAAAATGCCCTACACACATTAACAATAAAGCGCCAATACCATTGGATCTGACACTGTGTGTACCCACCTTTAGAAAATCAGTGGACACTAATTAAAAACACATGTACCATGGCTCTAGCATAACACATGTTAGATAAATCTTATTTGGAGCAATTTCTCCAAATAGGATTGAAAGGGTTATGGAAAAGGTATCTGCCTCTAACCTTAGCTCACAGAGCTTGTGTAAGATTGAGCATGTGCAGAGGAGGAAGCAGGGGAAACAGCAGTCAATCATTGGTTGTGATGTCAGCAGTCACCGCCTTGATAGACTGCAGGAATGGAGGAATCAGCTTATTCTGCCACAATGGAGACAGTTATTATCCTTAAATTATCTGGTAAGTAAAGCATCAAATAATGTGCTGAATATATTAGTTGGGGTTTTAAGCAGATAACGGACATATAACCATTTATTTTGTTTTAAGGGTTAACATACCCTTTAAACCTGGACTAGATTTTTTTATGGGTCACATAGACGCAGAAACATGTGTTGCGGTGGGAAAATTCCCTCTTGCTCCCCTACATGCACTACTGCACCAGCTTAATCTAGAACGATTCCCTACAGTATACAGTACCTGTATATAAAGTTAGCAGTCACTAGCCCATCCTGTGAGCCTCTTTCAAAGATATCACATCTAGGATCTACATCCAGGACATTTTACCCTTGGTGCAGCCATGTGGCACCGTACCAGTCACAGGGCATTTAATTACCTTTACATGTAGAACACTCTCCTTACACACAAGCTTGCAATACCTTCAGGGAGATTCAATAAAAGTTCTTATTGTTTAAAATGGTGCTAATTTTGCCCCAACCAATCAGATCTTATTTAACATTTGAAAGCTAACATCTGATTGGTTGGGGCAAAGTTAGCACCCCTTTTAACAATAAGAACTTTTATTGAATAACCCTGCTTATATTGCCCATCAAACATTTTATTAACTATAGATCTCTGTTCACTGCTCTATTTCTGTTACAACAGGCTGGTGAGAGATAGAGGATGTAACTGTATGAGTCATGAGATAAAACTGAACCTTTAACTGAAGTTAAAATAATGAGGAAATGACACATCGGGACCTTGACTTGCGAGCAGCCAATTTGAAAGCGGGTTGCTCTAGTAACCAATAACAGAAATTTCTTAAATATTCCAAGATGAAATCACGTCTCCTTAGCTGCAGTTTATTTTCTGAGTAAACAGACCAAGACATCTAGTAATTGAGCAGACAGACCCTCACATTAACATTCCTGACTATGCATCTGGTAATGGGTAGGAGGCCTGCAGTTTATGTACTCGGGAAATGATATGTTTCGGTAAAGAAAATGCAAAGTGATTGGTTCCCACCCTGGCATAGGTAACACAGTGTTAATTAACCCTTTACTGGGCAACAAGAGAAATACACATAACTTTACATTGATTTAAAGGAGAACTAAACTTAAATTTGGTTTACCCAGCTACTGTAAGGTAGATTATGGCGGTAACTCGTTGGCTTTACGACCTATCCATACACATTGCCATTATTAAGTAAATCCTGTTGGATCCAATGTTGAGTAGGGTCCATGTAAGGCTAGGTACACATCGGATGGATTTACCACCTGATCTTTTAGGCTGAGGCTACACTACGCTCACAATTGCGTGCCCATTCCTTGTGATTGCAATTGCCCAATGATTCGCAATCGGAGTGCATGTGATTGCGCAAAAAATACGGATCGCCTGCACTCCGATTAACAGATCGCCTGCACTCTGATTAATGGATCGCAATGCTCAGCAGTGCACTAGTGTGGCCGCATCAACTGGGTTGGATGCCAATGAGTGTGGCCTAGCCCTTATTCAGATTGGGTGGTTATTTGGCATGATTAACAGACTGATTGCTCCAAATTGATTTTTTGGCAAGTTCAGTCATTACACAACTCAGGAAATCATGGTGGATCAAGGAGACTCCAATAGGCTACTCAAATGGACATTCTGCAATATTGGCTGGTACACAAATTTTACACAGTGTATAAAAAAAAGGGGGATAAATGCAAGCATTTCAAATAAATTAAAATAATTACATTAAAGGGCATGTCCACACCCAAAACTAAAATTTGCCCCACTGTGTAATGTTAAAAAATCCTTACCTTTCTCCTTAGCAGTGGGCATCCTGCAGTGCCTGCTGAAAGTCTAAAAAAGTGAAGAGTAGGAGCTGTCTGTGTGTCTGTCTGTGTGTCATCCGGATGCCTGCTACTTCCTTGTCTTGTTGAAGACTCTGGCATGTGCAAGGGTGCTCTCCCCCCCTCTCTTCCACCCTCCAGATCCCTCCACGCTGCATTCCCCCTTAAAATAAAAATTTCTTTCTAACTTTTCTGTAGTGTAGGGACCCCCCAAACCCAAAATGCTAGGGTTTTACCATAAAAAAAGGACAGAAATAGACTTACCCAACCATGTCCCCTCGGCTCTCTCAGTAGCCAGCAGCCGTGTCTGTGATTGTCTCATCCAATCACAGATGCGGCTACCACTCTGGCCCCTACTGCTTCAGAGGCAATAGCCACGAAGGTGGTAGCCACGAAGGTGGGTAAGTCGATTAAAACCCTAGCATTTAGAGTTGGAAGGGGTCCCCTACACTACAGCAAAATATTAATTTTGGGGTAGAGATACCATTAAATAAGAAAAAGTTCCATAAATACGTTAAGAATACACATGAATAAAACACGGTTGAGGAGGTGGTGGAATGCCTTGGGTCAGGAGGTCCCTCCCCCATAAAGTTTGCAATCTCAGTAAAAGGATTATTAGAACATTCCCTCTGAGAGAAAGCTGTGTCGCTTCTTAGGCAAAGGCCACACTATAGCGCATCCGAGTGCTCCGGAAATGCGATTGCACCAGGGGTGTCTCTCTAATGAGGCAATATGAGCAAAATGCTCAGGGCAGCGGCCCTGCTAAATATCAGAGAGGCGGCAGGCAGTGCTCACTTTTTTTTTAGAAAAGTGGCAGGCAGAGCAGAAGGAAAAGAAACATAGCGTCTAGTAATACACAGGGGCGGCATTCAAAAGTTTGGCTCAGGTGGCAAAAACCCTAGAGACACCCCTGGATTGCACTGCTATTGACAGATCACAATGCAGTCGCCCAGCAATGCACTAGTCTGCCCACCACCATTGGCCCTTATAAGGTGCATTTTGTTGTTTGTGTTTTTGTGACTTTTCACGTTTAAGACTTTGTGTGCATTATCGTCATTTTATTATTACAAAAGATCGAAATATCTTTAATTAGAATCTTAGATTCTGTCAAGGAGGTGTAAGATAAAGAATCGGAAGATACAACTTCCTTAGCAATAAGCACAGGGTATAGGAAGTTGTCATTTTTCTTTTCTTTTTGCATGAGTTCTATTTCATATCTTACAATACAGTATCCTGTATATTACTATACAACATGCAATATCCATTGATATAGCAGGGTTTGCTCAAATAGCAATTGCAGAGGGGGGCAAATATAAAACTGGACAGAACAGAAAAGCTCAAAACATTCTGTGCACTCTCCATTGTATTACCCAGTGCATCTTCCTTTAGACAGGATTACGACTTCGGAGTATCTTTATATACATTACCGTATATGGTAATAAAAGGCACCCTCTAACCCATAAGGAATAAACTGGGTTTGTTTGTGTCATTTAGTTTTCAGAGGGTTTTTTTTGCAATTCAGCAGAGTTGCAACCCCAATAGGCAAAAGAACTGGATCAAAAACCTCACCAGGACTAGAGAGCATTGAAGCCAATAATAAGGACTGGCTGCAAAGTCTGTAGTAGATCTATTGATGCAAAAAGAAAAGACTTGTTATGTGGTTGCAAATACCACTAACAAGGAAAGTATTCCTAAATGTTCTTTATATTCTATGTCAGTAATGATAGGCAAATGTTTCTCCGACCGCATGGCAAGTGTCCACATTCCAAGGAGGAAGTCATGTTTTGAACCTCATTTAAGGCACTTCCCATGAGCGATTAGCTCTGAGCGATTTCCTGTTTTAAAGAGATTTTTCTGTTTTTAAGAGAATTGACAGCGTTAAAAAACTAAAGCGTTTATTAACTGTGGTTGCAGCCTAGTAAATGTACTAACCTAACACTATTTATTTCTAGGAGGGTGCCTGTGTAAGTAATTAATCACTAGTGTATTTTTATTTTGGATTACTAAAACAAATACTTGTGTTTAAAAAACACTGTTACCTGTGGAGCGGGGGCTGGTAGGAGACAAAGGAAAGGTTTTTTTTTTTTTTTTCTCTCTCTCTCTGATTGGATGGGGGTGTAACTAATTGGTTTAAATTGGCTGAGGCCTGTTGGCTCTGGTTGGTTTTGAACCTCATTTAAGGCACTTCCCATGAGCGATTTCCTGTTTTAAAGAGATTTTTCTGTTTTTAAGAGAATTGACAGCGTTAAAAAACTAAAGCGTTTAAAACAAGAAAGCGTTTAAGAACAACACTATTTCTCTGCTGTGTATTGCTGTGTCTCTGCTGTGTATTGCTGTTTAGTATGGACAGTTTTGTTGGGGCCGCGCAATGTGCATCCTGCCGCATGTATGGGATCTTGGAGCAGCCGCCCCAGGGGACCTATGTATGTGTCAGATGTGAGTGGGTTGCCCATTTGGAATCTGAGGTACAGAGTCTAAGGGGTAAACTTGCAGCATTGCAGGACTTGGCAAACCTGGGGGAAATGCAGGTACTGGCAGGGGCCAGTAAACTGGTGGGTGGAGATGGGGCAGATAAGGTGGAGAAGGAAGATAGATTTGTAAGGGTCACCAGGGGAAGTAGGGGACGGAAGGATAGGGGGGCTTCTTCCCAGCTGGTCGATCCAAACAGATTTGCCATTTTAGGTGAAGATGTGGAGGACGATGGCTCGGAAGCAGCATGTATGGAGCGGGCCTTTCCCTTGAGCACCCAGGGGACGGCCATCTCCAATACAAGGGAGGGAGAACGGGGGGCTAGGAAGGATAGACAGGTGGTAGTGGTAGGGGATTCTATTATTAGAAGGGTAGATAGGGTAATCTGTCGCCAGGACCCTGCATGCCGAACAGTGTGTTGTCTGCCTGGTGCTAGGGTTCGACATGTGGTGGATCGTGTAGACAGATTATTGGGTGGGGCTGGGAGTGACCCGGCGGTCTTGGTTCACATTGGTGCCAATGACAAAGTTAGAGGTGGAGGTGAGGTCCTTAAAAATGATTTCCGAGAATTAGGGGCCAAGTTAAAAGCAAGGACCTCCAGGGTAGTGATTTCAGAAATACTACCGCAGCCACGTGCTACGCTAGGGAGGCAACGGGAGCTCAGGAGTATAAATGCGTGGCTAAGAGAGTGGTGTAAGGAGATGGGGTTTGGGTTTTTAGAGAACTGGGCTGACTTTTCTGTTGGCTACAGGCTCTTTAGTAGTGACGGATTGCACCTCAATGGTGATGGTGCAACTGTTTTGGGGGAGAAGATGGCTAGGGGGTTGGAGGAGATTTTAAACTAGGTATGGGGGGGGAGGGAACGTTTAACTACACAGGGGTAGATAGAGAAGTTAGGGATCTGGGGGCTAGTAACACAACGGAGGGAGGAGAAGGAGGAGGGGGGAGCATAGAGGATAAGGAGGCATGTACGACCATGTATGGAAGTAAATCAATTGATAATCTAAAATGTATGTTTACAAATGCAAGGAGTCTGGCTGGAAAAACCGGCGAACTTGAAATAATAGCTCTAAAGGAAAGGTATGATGTAATTGGTATGGCAGAATCATGGCTTAATGATTCACACGACTGGACAGTAAATATTGAAGGGTACTCCTTATTTAGACATAACCGAGTTAATAAGAAAGGAGGAGGAGTATGTATGTATGTTAAACAGGAATTGAAGCCAAATTTAAAAGATGGAATAGATGGGGGAGCAAACGATGCGGCAGAAACATTATGGGTGGAACTGTGTACAGGAAGCATGAAGGTAGGTAAATTAATTGTTGGAGTGTGTTATAAGCCGCCAAATGCCGGGGAAGAGGTGGAAATGAATCTCCATATGCAGTTGGCGAAGGCTGCTGGTATGGGGCATGTTCTGGTTATGGGGGATTTTAACTACCCTGAAATAGATTGGAGTAATGGAACTGCCAGCACCTCAAAAGGTATAAAGTTCTTAAATTTCCTATATGAGCATTTTCTTTCACAGATGGTAGAAGTTCCTACTAGAAAGAATGCGTTGTTGGATCTGGTGATATCTAATAACCCAGAGCTCATTTTGGAGATGAAGGTAATGGGAAGCTTAGGGAATAGTGACCATGATATAGTGTACTTTAATATAGGTTGCAGAAAACTAAAGTGCACTGGCTTAACAAAAACTTTTAACTTTAGGAAAGCTAATTTTATGCTTTTAAAGGAATCGCTCCTGCTCATAGACTGGGGGGAACTGTTTCTAGGTAAAGATACTGAGCAGATGTGGACCACTTTTAAAGGGATATTAAACTATAACATCTCCAAATCGGTACCTTTAGGAAACAAGTGTAAAAAAATTAGGTCCACTCCTGCATGGCTTAATGCTCAGGTAAAAAGTGAAATGGAAAAAAAGAAAAGGGCTTTTAAAATTTTGAAAGCAGAAGGCACAGAACAGGCTTACAGGGACTTCAAAAGTTGTAATAAAGAGTGCAAGAAAGCAATTAAACTAGCTAAAATAGAAAATGAAATACGGATTGCCGAACAAAGCAAGTCCAACCCCAAGATGTTTTTTAAGTATATAAATGGTAAAAAAATGAGGACTGAGAATGTGGGACCATTAAATAATGGAGCTGAGGTGGTTGTAGAGGATGCCGAAAAGGCTAATCTGCTAAACCGTTTTTTTACATCGGTTTTTACTGTTGAGAATCCTTACAGTAGGGATTGTAACAATGTGCAGGGAGGAAATGAAGAGTTTTCACATTGGATAACAGAGGATATGGTACGGAATCAATTAGACAAAGTTAATATCAATAAAGCGCCAGGACCAGATGGATTGCATCCTAGGATTTTAAAAGAGCTTAGTTCAGTTCTAGCAAGACCACTGTGTCTCATCTTTTCAGATTCGCTTTTGTCTGGGGATGTGCCGCTGGATTGGAAAAAAGCCAATGTAATACCAATATTCAAAAAAGGTAGTCGTTCACAGCCTGGTAACTATAGACCTGTAAGCCTAACATCAGTGGTAGGGAAGGTGATGGAAACTTTGTTAAGGGATCATATCCTTGACTTTGTCTCCAGAGATCATCTTATTAGTAGTAGTCAGCATGGATTTATGAGAAATAGATCATGCCAGACAAATTTAATTGGTTTTTATGAAGAAGTGAGTAAGAAGTTAGATTCAGGCACAGCTGTGGATGTGGTATATTTGGATTTTGCAAAAGCCTTTGATACTGTGCCACATAGGCGACTAATGTATAAACTGAGGACTGTTGGCCTTGAAGAAAACATTTGTTCATGGATTGAGAACTGGTTATTGGACCGCAAACAGAGAGTGGTGGTTAATGGAGCTACATCTATGTGGGCTAAAGTTCTAAGCGGAGTTCCTCAGGGTTCTGTACTGGGGCCGCTTCTGTTTAATCTGTTTATAAATGACTTAGAAGGGGGCATTGAGAGCAAGGTCTCTGTGTTTGCTGATGACACTAAATTATGCAGAGCTTTGGAAACTTCCAATGATGTGCAAGTGCTGCAAGCAGACCTAGATAGATTATCAAAATGGGCAGCAGAATGGCAGATGAGATTCAATGTTGATAAATGTAAGGTGATGCATTTGGGATTTAATAATCCCTGTGCCACCTACACCATAAATAACTCTGTGTTAGGTGCATCTGAAATGGAAAAAGATTTGGGGGTTCTGGTAGATAACAGACTTAGCTGTAGCAAACAATGCCAGGTAGCAACAGCTAGAGCTAGCAAGATATTGTCTTGTATAAAGAGGGGAATGGATTCAAGAGAGAAAAATATTATTCTCCCTCTTTACAAGGCACTGGTAAGGCCTCATTTGGAATATGCGGTGCAGTTTTGGAATCCCATATACAAAAGGGACATCTTGGAAATGGAAGCAGTCCAGAGAAGGGCAACTAAATTAATAAGGGGAATGGAGGGGCTTGAATATGCAGGCAGATTAGACAAGTTAGGGCTGTTTACATTGGAGAAGCGGCGGTTGCGTGGGGACATGATAACCTTATACAAATATATTAATGGCCCATACAGTGAACTCTCTGGTGCATTGTTCACTAATAGGTCATATCAGAGGACTCGTGGACATCCTTTAAGGTTGGAAGAAAAGAAGTTTCGTCTTCAAGTTAGGAGAGGTTTCTTTACAGTGAGAACGGTGAAACTGTGGAACTGTCTTCCAGCAGAGGTGGTAATGGCAAGTTCATTGAATAACTTTAAAAAAGGCCTGGATAAGTTTCTAAAACTAAAAAATATTGAGAATTACTGGTATTAATGCATATAGATCTGGTTGATCCAGGGATACTTTCCGATTGCCGTTTGGAGTCAGGAAGGAATTTTCCCCCCCCTTTTTTAGCTGGGGTTTTTTGCCTTCCTCTGGATCAACTGTTAGGTAGGGTAAAAAAAAAAAAAAAAAAAAAAAAAAGGGAATAGGTTGGACTTGATGGACGAATGTCTTTATTCAACCTTAATTACTATGTTACTATGTGTTGTTTAAAGGGCAAGTCCAGCCCCAAAATGTAAACTTACATACAGGTAAATCACTCTCCAAAATCCTAAACGGTAATAGTTTCAAATCTGAAATATATAAGTCTAACCTGAAATCTAACCAGAAATTTTGCACAATGTCCTGTTTCTGCTTCCTGGTTCTTCCAGTTACCAACTGTCAGTTATGGATTTGACAGTTGACGTCACAGCCAATGACTGAATGTTAATCCCCTATCTGCCTCTTCTGAGCATGCCCAGGCTCATTACAGGCTCAGTACAGGTTTCTAAATTGCTCAGTTTCCATGAGGCCTCCAGAAGCATAGCAGGCATACAGTAATGAATTCATAGGACAAACTATGATATATCAATATATTTTAAAGAGGCCATTCTTTCTAAAAGATTTTCTTATGAGAGTGGAGTTGTCCTTTAAAGGTACTTAAGGAGCTTACTACTATTTTTTAATAGCAACCACTGAACTAACCTCCAAGGATGAGAGATGGTGATTCAAAGAAACTACCGTAACTACCGTAAATAATAGAGACCCTCAATACCAGCAGCAAAAATGTCCCTGTAGGCTACACTTTCTGGTCTCCTCCAATCCAGGTACAATTTTCCAGGTAAGTAAAGGTATAAGTGTAGCTTACGAAATGCACAGACTCCAAGCTGTGAAAAATAGTTGACTTTATTTGACCAAACATGTGTGCTACATGTTTCGGACTAACGTCCTTTCTCAAGCACACCACATGTAAAAACTGGCTACCTTATATAGGTAGTTGGAAGGAACAAACCACCTAACCCATTCCCCAAAATTATACAACAAATCACATACATGCAATACCAAATGGCCCGCCCTCCAGGCCCTCCTTCTTGTCGAATAACCAATGCTCAATAGGTGCAAACCTTTTAAATGTCCAAAGCACCATCTAAAAGTTTGTGTCCATAGTAAGTGTACAGTTTCCAAGTTAATGCAATGTGTGGTAGAAAATCCAAACCGTTAGAAGATAAAATTGTAAGACGTTAAAAATTGTAAAGTTCAATCTTGCGGTCCTTCAGAGGCCTATGTGTAACCAGTCAAGTAATGCAATATAGTATCATTATGGACACGTTGTTCTAGACAATTGTTTCTAAGGTTGTAATGACTATCCAATATTCTTTTTCATAAATCATTTAATAAAGTGCAGCTAAAGCTGAAGGACATATTATTTTGTGTTTGCCCAGGATAGGTGGTGGACCACTAGACAGAGAACCCTCTCTCTCATTACTCTACAAGAACCAAGGTTAGTAGATTCCAAAATATTAACTAGTGAGAAGTTAGAGACTGGAATTCAGCTTCATCTCACCCCAATATAATCGAGGTTAGTTCCCTGTAGACCCCAGGTTGCCTTGAGTTCATATGACATGGATATAACATACTAATGCAATAAAAGAAAAATGACTCTCCTTAGACACTACCAATACAAACTGTATATACAGCTTATTTTCTCATAAAGTGTCATTTCTGTTAATATTTATTGCAGTTTGTCTCAAACTTGTATCAAGGTTGTTTGTCTCAAGGTTGTATTAGTATTAAACCTAGCAATAGTCTAGATGTCTTGAGGTTAAATTTTAGGCCTAGATACCAATTGCTCCCTCCAGTAGGCAGTACGTACCAGCAAAATGTGACAATTATTCCCACTTTCCCCACTATTCCACATGTAAGTAATTCCAACCTATTGTGACAAACCAAACCCAAACTGTCCTGGTTTAATAGGGGTAGATATTGTTTATCTACATCTTGATAAAACCGCATCTGGTGTCTAATCAAATCTTCATGCATTGAAAATGATTAAACCATTAACCTAACTCCTGACTGGCCAATTCTGACCTGGCTGTAATGTCCAAGCCATGGGACAAGGTTTGGTGGTCTGGGACTGTACCATCTGAAACTGATAATGTGGGGGTTGGGGGAGTATGTGTTAATGTATTCCATTCTTACCATATTTATCATCCCATTTCAATTTACCTAAAGTAAAATAACCAACTGATAAATATTTATACATTTCAGACCAATTTTACAACATAAAATCTTCAAGCTAAAATAGTATTTTTAGCTTGTTGTGGACAGTTATAAAGTAAATGTGATACATTTCTGTACTTAAATAGCTTTTCTCCCCTCCACATTACTATGTAGTATTTCTATATGGGTTGACTTTTTACTTACAGTAGCCAATATCCATAGTTAAAGATGGCAGTGATGACAGCTCTCCATGTGTCCCCCAGGTCACCTTCGCTAACATGAGCCCATGTCCGCCCGATTTATAGGCAGAACTGATTATGTACAGCATAGGTGCTGAATCCATGGCCCATCTGGGAAAAAAATTGTAGTCTGTTGGGTACAGTCTCTGTGTGGGTCAGGGTTGGAGCCACAGAAGAGGCCTGGTCACTGCCTGAAGTGCTGCTAGTGCAATCTCAGGTCTGAGACACACCAGGCACCCCCTAACGTACACTCTAATTTATACAAAGAGACAAAGATTGCTACAACTCCCAGCAGTCACCAGAAATATTACCTGGGAGTGAAGAAGCCCAAAGGCAAATCCACAATGGCAAATGACCAATTATCATTACGTTTTTGTTGTGATGCTATAGCAGAAAGTACTGCATATTGATTATATCTAGAAATAGAATGTAACAAGGGGTCTAGACAGAACTAGTCATGGCCGGATCGCGGATTCGAAACCCAGTTCTGCCAAGGATCTCACAGATTTTCGGGAATTCCTCTTTCCAAATTTTTTTCCAAACGTTTTTTGAAGATTTTGGAATCAACAACTCTTGAATATGGCATTCCATAACCCTTGACTTTGGCGTGCACTAACCCTTTGAATTCACGGATTGATTTTGCTAACAGTATCATTCGATTTCGGTAACCCTCGAATGTAGCGTTCGATTTCTGTAACCCTCGAATGTAGTCCTTGATTTCGGTAACCCTTGAATGTAGTCCTTGATTTCGGTAACCCTTGAATGTAGTCCTTGATTTCGGTAACCCTTGAATGTAGTCCTTGATTTCAGTAACCCTCGAATGTAGTCCTTGATTTCGGTAACCCTTGAATGTAGCCCTAGATTTTGATAACACTCAAAAGTATCATTTGTATCAACCCTCAAATTTGGAAATAACTCTCAAATGTAGCATGCAGAAACCTGACAATTGCCCGTTCGTGAGGAAAGTTACAGGGTTATTCAATAAAAGTTCTTATTGTTTAAAATGGTGCTAATTTTGCCCCAGCCAATCAGATGTTTTCAGCTTTCAAATGTTAAATAAGATCTGATTGGTTGGGGCAAAATTAGCACCATTTTAAACAATAAGAACTTTTATTACATCTCCCTGTTAGAGTTTAAACAAGTTTTGGTGATATGTACGAGTTCCCCAGACCATTTCCCAGGTCTCTGAGCCATTTACAGTATGTTGCCATTGCTATTTAAACCATTAAACCATTTCATTTTTTCCCCATTGATTTTAATGGTTCAGTTCGCTAATCCTCGAGCGGAATGTTTGGCCATCTCTAGACAGAACCCATTTTCCAGACTTACCTTGAGCTGCTGATTAAAAGCATACATAATTTGCCTACACACTGATCTAACTGTGTAAAATCTTTCAATACAGTTCTTAAGTTTCTTCCTTATAAGCTATCCCCTCATCCACTGGGTACAGGCATGCTCAGTGTGCTATACAGAGGGAGAATGAGCAGCACTCCTGTTACACTACTGATATACTGACCGAATTTTCAACTCACAGTTCATCGGTTTATCATGAGTGACAGGCAAGTAGACTGTAACAAACCATTCCAGTGCTGTACATTGTATAAAGAAGAATAAACAACAAGATTCAGCCATGGTGCCATCAGGTATATTTTATTAATGTTGGTATATATGTATATGCGCTAATCTGCAAAGTCACAAATCGACATGCAATCTCCCCAAACTTGGAACTTAAAATATATTGATATATCAAACTTGGAGAGCCTAAGGCACAGTAATCATGTATTTAGGGTGTCTGTGTGTGTAGGGGCGACTGTTAGTCTCTCCCCTTTTAGCTTCCCCACTGTTGGCACATTAATGGGCAACAATAACATACCCCACAAAGTGAATCCCTACACACAGTGTATTCCTTACACATGGAGCATTTGGAGATAGGATCTGTACAGTGTATTCCTTACACATGGTATATTAGGAGATCGGATCAGTACACACAGTTTATTCCCTAAACTAGGTATATTAGGAGGTGTGATCAGCACACACAGTGTATTCCTTACTCAAGTTATATTAGGAGATGGGATCTTTACACACAGTGTATTCCCTACAAAAGGTATATTAGGAGAATATTGGGAGGTGGGTACACAGTGCATTTCCTACACATGGAACATTTAGTGGTGGGATATGTACACACAGTCTATTCCATACACTTGGAACATTAGGAGGTTGGATGGGTACACACAGTGTATTCCCTACACATGGAACATTGGGAGGTTGGATGGGTACACACAGTGTATTCCCTACACATGGAACATTGGAATGTGGATGGGTACACACAGTGTATTCCCTACACATGAACAATTGGAAGGTGGGATGGGTACACACAGTGTATTCCCTACACATGGAACATTGGGAGGTGGGATGGGTACACACAGTGTATTCCCTACACATGGAACATTGGGAGGTGGGATGGGTACACACAGTGTATTCCCTACACATGGAACATTGTGAGGTGGGATCTGTACACACAGTGTATTCCATACACATGAAACATTGTGAGGTGGGATCTGTACACACAGTGTATTCCCTACACATGGAACATTGGGAGGTGGTAATTCTGTACACACAGTGTATTCCATACACATGGAATATTAGGAGGTGTGATCAGCACACACAGTGTATTCCTTACTCAAGTTATATTAGGAGATGGGATCTTTACACACAGTGTATTCCCTACACAAAGGTATATTAGGAGAATATTGAGAGGTGGGTACACAGTGCATTTCCTACACATGAACATTTAGTGGTGGGATATGTACACACAGTCTATTCCATACACATGGAACATTAGGAGGTTGAATAGGTACACACAGTGTATTCCCTACACATGGAACATTGGGAGGTGGGAATTCTGTACACACAGTGTATTCCATACACATGGAATATTGGGAGGTGGGATCTGTATACACAGTGTATTCTCTACACATGGAACATTGGGAGGTGGGATCTGTACACACAGTGTATTCCATACACATGGAACATTGGGAGATGGGATCTGTACACACAGTGTATTCCCTACACAAGGAACATTGGGAGGTGGGATTGGTACACACAGTTTATTCCCTACACATGAAACATTGGGAGCTGGGATCTGTACACACAGTGTATTCCCTACACATGGAACATTGGGATGTGGGATGTGTATACACAGTGTATTCCCTACAAATGGAACATTGGGAGGTGGGATCTGTACACACTGTATTCCCTACACATGGAACATTGGGAGGTGGCATCTGTATACACTATGTATTCCCTACACATGGAACATTGGAAGCTGGGTCTGGGATCTGTACACACAGTGTATTCCCTACACATGGAACATTGGGAGCTGGGATCTGTACACACAGTGTATTCCCTACACATGGAATATTGGGAGGTGGGATCGGTACACACAGTGTATTCCGTACACATGGAACGTTGGGAGGAGGGATCTGTACACACAGTGTATTCCCTACATATGGAACATTGGGAGGTGGGATCTGTACACACAGTGTATTCCCTACACATGAAACATTGGGAGCTGGGATCTGTACACACAGTGTATTCTCTACACATGGAATATTGGGAGGTGTGATCTGTACACACAGTGTATTCCCTACACATGGAACATTGGGAGGTGGGATCGGCACACACAGTGTATTCCGTACACATGGAACATTGGGAGGAGGGATCTGTACACACAGTGTATTCCCTACACATGGGACATTGGGAGGTGTGATCTGTACACACAGTGTATTCCGTACACATGGAACATTGGGAGGAGGGATCTGTACACACAGTGTATTCCCTACACATGGAACATTGGGAGGTGGGATCGGTACACACAATGTATTCCGTACACATGGAACATTGGGAGGAGGGATCTGTACACACAGTGTATTCCCTACATATGGAACATTGGGAGGTGGGATCGGTACACACAGTGTATTCCCTACACATGGAACATTGGGAGCTGGGATCTGTACACACAGTGTATTCTCTACACATGGAATATTGGGAGGTGTGATCTGTACACACAGTGTATTCCATACACATGGAACATTGGGAGGAGGGATCTGTACACACAATGTATTCCCTACACATGGAACATTGGGAGGTGGGATCTGTACACACACTGTATCCCCTACACATGGAACATTGGGATGTGGGATTGGTACACACAGTGTATTCCTACACATGGAACATTGGGAGCTGGGTCGGGATCTGTACACACAGTGTATTCCTACACAGGAACATTGGGAGCTGGGATCTGTAACACACGTGTATTCCCTACACATGGAACATTGGGAGGTGTGATCTTACACACAGTGTATTCCGTACACATGGAACATTGGGAGGAGGGATCTGTACACACAGTGTATTCCCTACACATGGATATTGGGAGTGGATCTGTACACACAGTGTATTCCATACACATGGAACATTGGGAGGAGGGATCTGTACACACAGTGTATTCCCTACACATGGAACATTGGGAGGTGGGATCTGTACACACAGTGTATTCCGTACACATGGAACATTGGGAGGAGGGATCTGTACACACAGTGTATTCCTACACATGGAACATTGGGAGGTGTATCTGTACACACAGTGTATTCCGACACATGGAACATTGGGAGGAGGGCTGTACACACGTGTATTCCCTACATATGGAACATGGGAGGTGGGATCTGTACACACAATGTATTCCCTACACATGGAACATTGGGAGGTGGGATCTGTACACACACTGTATCCCCTACACATGGAACATTGGGATGTGGGATTGGTACACACAGTGTATTCCCTACACATGGAACATTGGGAGCTGGGTCTGGGATCTGTACACACAGTGTATTCCCTACACATGGAACATTGGGAGCTGGGATCTGTACACACGGTGTATTCCCTACACATGGAACATTGGGAGGTGTGATCTGTACACACAGTGTATTCCGTACACATGGAACATTGGGAGGAGGGATCTGTACACACAGTGTATTCCCTACACATGGAATATTGGGAGGTGTGATCTGTACACACAGTGTATTCCATACACATGGAACATTGGGAGGGGGGATCTGTACACACAGTGTATTCCCTACACATGGAACATTGGGAGGTGGGATCAGTACACACAGTGTATTCCGTACACATGGAACATTGGGAGGAGGGATCTGTACACACAGTGTATTCCCTACACATGGAACATTGGGAGGTGTAATCTGTACACACAGTGTATTCCGTACACATGGAACATTGGGAGGAGGGATCTGTACACACAGTGTATTCCCTACATATGGAACATTGGGAGGTGGGATCTGTACACACAGTGTATTCCCTACACATGAAACATTGGGAGCTGGGATTTGTACACACAGTGTATTCTCTACACATGGAATATTGGGAGGTGTGATCTGTACACACAGTGTATTCCCTACACATGGAACATTGGGAGGTGGGATCGGTACACACAGTGTATTCCGTACACATGGAACAATGGGAGGAGGGATCTGTACATACAGTGTATTCCCTACACATGGAACATTGGGAGGTGTGATCTGTACACACAGTGTATTCCGTACACATGGAACATTGGGAGGAGGGATCTGTACACACAGTGTATTCCTACACATGGAACATTGGAGGTGGGATCGGTACACACAGTGGTTCCGTACACATGGAACATTGGGAGGAGGGATCTGTACACACAGTGTATTCCCTACACATGGAACATTGGGAGGTGGGATCTGTACACACACTGTATCCCCTACACAAGGAACATTGGGATGTGGGATCGGTACACACAGTGTATTCCCTACACATGGAACACTGGGAGCTGGGTCTGGGATCTGTACACACAGTGTATTCCCTACACATGGAACATTGGGAGCTGGGATCTGTACACACAGTGTATTCCCTACACATGGAACATTGGGAGGTGTGATCTATACACACAGTGTATTCCGTACACATGGAACATTGGGAGGAGGGATCTGGACACACAGTGTATTCCCTACACATGGAATATTGGGAGGTGTGATCTGTACACACAGTGTATTCCATACACATGGAACATTGGGAGGAGGGATCTGTACACACAGTGTATTCCCTACACATGGAACATTGGGAGGTGGGATCGGTACACACAGTGTATTCCGTACACATGGAACATTGGGAGGAGGGATCTGTACACACAGTGTATTCCCTACACATGGAACATTGGGAGGTGTGATCTGTACACACAGTGTATCCCCTACACATGGAACATTGGGATGTGGGATCGGTACACACAGTGTATTCCCTACACATGGAACATTGGGAGCTGGGTCTGGGATCTGTACACACAGTGTATTCCATACAGATGGAACATTGGGAGCTAGGATCTGTAAACACAGTGTATTCCCTACACATGGAACATTGGGAGGTGTGATCTGTACACACAGTGTATTCCGTACACATGGAACATTGGGAGGAGGGATCTGGACACACAGTGTATTCCCTACACATGGAACATTGGGAGGTGTGATGGGTACACACAGTGTATTCCCTACACATGGGACATTGGGAGGAGGGACCTGTACACATAGTGTATTCTCTACACATGGAACATTGGAAGCTGGGTCTGGGATATGTACACACAGTGTATTCCCTACACATGGAACATTGGGAGGTGGGATATGTACACACAGCTTATTCCCTACACAGGAGATGTAGGGGGAGGGGGGAGATAAAGCCCCCAAACTATTTCACTTCTTTCCATTCAGTCCCAATAAAGAGGAACCTGGACCTGTAGGGACCGTGGATCTCTGACTCCCATACACAGTTGCTGTTCAGCTGTATTGTTAGTGCAGGATAAGGAGAGGAAGTCATTTCCCCCCGGTCCCTGATAGTCAGGCTGGGCTCTACACTCCCCTCCCTCCAGTTACTGATTCACTTTCAGAATCTGCTGGAGCTGAGTTGATACTGTGGGGTGTAGCGGTGCAACAAGAGGTAAGTAGGTTTATCCATATGGCATCTCCCGCACCACCTTTTTATATTGGGGGCCATTCACTTTTGGGGGGAATCTACAATGAAGAAAGAGGTCCTAGTATTGAGACCTGATCCAGATGTTATAGTTCCCAGTCTGAGATCTGCAAGGTCCAGCTGTTCCTTTCCCCTTGCATGCTGGGAGTTGTAGTTCAGCTATATACAGAATTCTTATGTTGTTACCATTATATGAGCCATTGGGTGGTAAGTGATAGTGGATTTTGGGTGTGGTCATTGCCTGGGGTTATGAACTGGACATGTCCCATCCTACAGAGATGTGGATTTCATTCAGCTGCTGCAGAAACTCTTGGGCAGGATAGTTAATTCCCTTTATTGGATTTTGTATTGCACTAAACATTACAGAAATACTTTGCAGATAATTTAACCTTTAACTTTAGACCCTGCCCTGAAGAGCTTACAATCTAATTCCCATAATTCACTATCTGTTGAGTGAATTATTCACATGGGGGAGCATTCAAACCCTCTGCATTTGGCGCCCATACATGGGCCAATGGCTGCAGGATATTGCAGCCTATTAATTTTTCTCGATTTAATTTGGATGGAGAAGTAGCAATTGAAACATTGTACCATCATCGTCTTCAGAAGATTAAGATGTGCGGGCGGGATAGCTGGAAAGTTTTCCAGTTGTCCGTTATCGATGAGCGATCAATCTAACAGAAGCTAGCATGGATGTCAGGTTTTGAATGATTTCATTAAACTGGTCGATAAACATGTATGGCCTGCTTGAGATGCTTAATTGTTCACCAACAATCTCTCTGTAGTGCAAATTGTGTTCATTCAGTTAGGCTGGGTAACACACGAGCACGATTTGCGTGCAGAACGACCAATATTTTTTTGTGGGTGGGGTGAAAAATTTGCCATGTATTTGGGGCTCGCCGCAATTGATGTTAGCTGCCCTGGATCGGACATGCTGGTAAATCACAGCGAATCCTGCAGTCTGATATGAAAGACCCAATCGGCCACGGCAAACCGTTGCCCGTGGACACTTTTGCAACAACCAGCAGTGATTGGCCCTGGCTGACAGTTCGCCAGTAGTGAATAATTGTATGGAGTGTACCCAGCCTTAGAAAAATTGCAGCACACTCCTCTAATTTAGTGTTTCTCAAAGGGTGTGCCAGGGCACACTGGTGTGACTTCAAAGAGCTCAGAATTTTGGTACTGGAAATATTTTTACCAGTAGAACTTAAATTTGTAAATTTCAATACAGTAAATGTAATGTAACTAAGCTGCAAAGTGGATAAAATACAGGTAATTATAACAACATTTAAAGGAATAGTTCACTGTAATTGATTGAGGTTAAGGAGCTATACCATGCCTCCAGTTCTTCAATCGATATTTCAGGAGCCAGGGATGAAGGTAAGTATATTTACCTTTCTCACGATCCACCGCTGAAGAGCTGAAAATCTCCGTCCGGTTACCGGTCCTAATCCACTATAGCGCGCATGCGCCATAATGCGCGCTATAGTGGATTAGAACCAGCGGCCAATTGAGCCACAGTTTGAAAAGGTTTGAGAAGTACTGCTCTAATGGGGAACTAAATGATCACAGACCTTTCTTTGTTGCCCAATAGAGAATAACATGTTAAAGACAAGCAGCACATTGTGATGATGTTTCTAATGTAGTTTGTTCTATTCCGGTCACCAGCCCCAGTTACAGGGATTTTATTGCTCAGTTAGATCATTCAGGAAGGTAACCTGTGTATGAAGTCATGTTATACAGATTGTAGGGTTCTTACATTGCTGCTCTGGGTTTTCTGAGGAAACATTGAATCACAGAAAGAGGGCGAGTCCTCTTGTTCCAGACCAAATCACTGTAGAAGTGGAGGGATTCGAGGGCTGATTCCAGTTACTAAATAAGAATGAGTCACACCCTTGCACATCCAATGCGGAAAATGATCTAATGCAAAGTCCCAATGTGATCACTTTCAATGTGCAATGTGATAAAATGTGCAATGTGATCCCTTTCAATGCGCAATCTCCACCTATTGTGTAAAGAATAAGGCTGCGTTCACACTACTACATACAAAAAGCATATCCAAAACATGCAAATGTAATTTTTTCAGCATGTTTGTTTGCAGCGTGTTTTAGTTAATTAAGTGCATTATGGCACTGGACATGCAGCAAAGTATGTGCAGAACACACTGCATAGAAACGTGGTAGTGTGAATGTTATAGGTAGAAATAAAGGAGGGTGGCAATGTTCGTGACTGCCATACTCCCTGTGATCGCGGCTGACTCCCTATACTTTAAAGGGGAAGTTCAGTGCAAATACATGTACTTTTCTGAAAAAAGAGCAGTATTTTTCCATCCCAATGACCTTAATCTGCCCATTCATCATTTTGTCTGTGTTTAAATAAATGCAACTGAAATACTGACTTCCTGTTTGCAGGACCCCTAATAGAGACCGTTATGGTCTTGCCCTTGACCCAGCACCTGGGTTGATTCAGTTGCTCAGTAGAGATCTGAGCATGTTTGACCCATCCAACAGCCAATCAGTAGAAATTACCGTTAGGAACATTCCAAGGAAGTTGTGCATTCTGGGAAGAAGGACCATTAGAATGTGAAATGTCAGCTCACTAATGTCAACAGCAGGGAACAGCAAAGGGTATGAAATCAACTGATTTTTCAAAATGGGAGAGAATATGTAGAATAACTAAGTATGCATTACACAAACTAACAATTTAACAAATATTGATAATTTCCACTGAACTGGACCGTGTGTGTACCCAGCTTAAAGGACAATTATACTCACCTTCCCTCCGCTCCTCTTCTGTGTTCATTAGCTTTTACCCAGGGTGAGGACCTGAACCGGCTGTCCCTCACCCCTGGGTTCGCGAAACTTACACCAGAGTCTTAAAGCAACGCTGCTCTGGTAGGCTCCACCCCCTCCTCCCCGTCGGCGACGAGGGGGTGCTTTCCTATTGGCCTCGTCGCCGACGGGGAGGAGGGGGCAGAGCCTACCAGAGCAGGGTTGTTACGTGAACCCAGGAGTTACGTGAACCCAGGGGTGAGGAACAGCTGGTTCAGGTCCTCACCCCGGGTAAAAGCTAATGAACACAGAAGAGGAGCGGAGGGAAGGTGAGTGTAATTGTATAATTGCCGTATTCTATTCTGTAATTTATATGAGCTGAGTAATGTTTGGGTAGAATCTCTCCCTTAAACATATACCTGTACACTCACCCCAAAACAGCATCTGAATAAAGATTTTCAGCCAGATCACCCAATGACGTCAGACCCTGTTGCCACCTCCACCTTGCAAGTTTGTTATGTGGAGTTAGGAGGGGTAATTTCAACCAGCCCCATTGATATCTTATACAACCCCGCTGTCCGCTGCTTGGCCACTTAGATCAGAATGTGGCACTGCCAAGGGGGTTAGGTCACTTGTTCAATTTTGTTGAAGAGCAGCTTGCTTTGTCTTTTACACAATTTTTGTTTTGATATGGTTAAAAGGCATTTGCAGATGATTGCTAAAGTAACACGTGCTGTGCATCCAGTATGGATTGCTGAATATCGAATAAAGTATAAATTGAGCACAAGCTAGGACTGAAACAAAATGGGTAAAGTTAACATTTTAAGCTATGAACGGCCCAACATCTTTGGGCCGTTCAGAAAACAAGCAATCTTATTGGGTCCTACAGTAGACAAACATACAGTGTAACCCAGTTCCTGCTAATTATACAGTGAAAGGCTTTCTGGAGTATTTCTCCACTCAGTCAGTTTATTTTGGGTTCATTTGAGGGGATGAGTCATAAAGGGAGGAATTTTTGGGAAGGGAGGGGGAGGAGATTTTAATGGAAATATATGTAATGTTTACAGTATTCCCTTAAATCCCGAAAAAGGAACAGCTCTTGATTGTCAAACCTTGGTCGCTCCCATAATTCATTCTGTTGCACAATTCTTTTGAATATGTTAGCTAGTAGACGCAGGGTCAATCAACTGCTGCAGGTGATATTTTGGTTGGGCAGAATTTTAGGTCATAATTTCCGACCAATTGCCACAGACTGATTTTTGCCCCTTAGTAGATATTGGTAAAAATCATTTACTGATATCAATAAATTCAGTAAAAAGGATGTGAGTGTAAGGCCCAGTGTCAGGGCTGGAGGTACAGAATTGTGGGGTGGAGGTTAGAAATGTCTAGGTCCAAATGCTTGGTAAGAAATTGTCGATCCCTCCATTTGCTATATATACTATATATATACTGTAATGTACTAATATAGATGTCGGTCGTGAATTCTGGGTCTGTTCTGTATTTCTGTTTTTCTCTTGCTCTTTGTGCTCTGGAATGAAACCCAAGGAATTGGGTAGCGAGGGAAGGAGCAGTCTGGCCATAGCCTGGGATATCCTGCCAGTAAGAATGTGTTTTTCCAGTGAACGCGTTCCAGTTCTGTTCGTTATTGCCAGCAGGAGGGTCCATAGTGATTCCTGCTGGGAAACATCTTTTAGCATTTCCAACCGTAAGCCTATGTTTATCTTAACCCAGTATTTATATTCAGTTTATACTTATTCTGTGTGTGTAGCTGATATATGGTCTATACTTGACATGAAGCAGGAATCGTCATGGAATTTGGTGGCTTTCAATAGGCCATGCAGTTGCTCAGGCTGAAATATTGGTGACGCTGCTTTAATTCCCAAATGTGTGTACCAGGTCTTACACTGAAACAAACAATGTCAAACCAGGTTAATCTGCTAGGAAGGAGGTTCAACAGATCATTAGATATACTTAGCTAAAGTTGCACTTTTCTAGGTCTGGTCTGCCAGCATCCTGGTTGTGTCTGGGGCCTGACCTATTGGAAGACATGCTCTGCAAGAATGAGGAGGAGGCGGCGGTATACTGGACCTTTCGAGTACAATCTGGACCTTCGAGTACAATCTGGACCTTCCTAGCATTTCAGGTCCTTGTCCTTGGTACTTCAATGTGGTGAAGGAAGGAAGGGTGGCTTTATATAGTCAAAGCTGTCCTATAAATTGCCACATAGTGAGAAGTGACCTAATGCGTGGAGGAGATTCCTTCTCTCTAGAAAATGTTGTGACTTTGAAGATATAAAGTAATTAACCAACATGTGTAATAAATTGGCATCTGTACAAAATCTGTCACACAGATTCTCTTGGAAGAGAGGGAAGTTCCTTGGCCATCTGTAGTTACACGCATGCTGCGCATTGCAGGTTACATCATACTGTGCAGTTCAGCAGTCTCCCGAATATGTCTATGTTCCATATTGTGTCATTATATGGGCAACTTGTTTTGTGGTTCGATTGGTTTTTGGCTCAGCTTGCAGTCCTGAGTTCGATTCCACCCTTGGACACATCTGCAAGGAGTTTGTATGTTCTCCCTGTACTTGCGTGGGTTTCCTCCAGGCACTTCAGGTTCCCCCACAATCATAAAGACATACTGATAGGTTGTATGTGTCAAATAAATGTGCTTAAATTGTAAGCTCTTCGGGGCAGGGCCTGATGTCAATATATACAAGGAATTGTAAAGCGCTATGGAAGATGTTGGCGCTATATAAATCAACAATAATTATAATACTTGGACATAAAAAGAGAGATTTACCCAGAGCTGCTTTCACTCCGTAAATCTCCCTCTCTAAATTCAATATTGGATTTACCCACAGCGCATCTTTAACGCCAGCTTATAGCAAAAATATGCACAAACCGCATATTGAGTACCTTGCCCAGCTGTGCGGTTGTCTTTTGCGATTCCTGCACAGGCAGCGCACTAAAAGAGTTAATGTAGCGCTAACCAATAATGAATTATTTAGCTCAACTGTAACTCCATAAAACAGCGCACCGTCTCACCGTAAATCCGTCACATTATATCTTAATGCGGTGACGGAATAGAGGGGATTGATATAGGTGGAATGCATATAATTACAGTTCTGGTTGATGATAAATTCTACTCCCATTTTTCTATATAATCAATTTTGGGATTAAGGATTTGGGGATTTTATGTGTTCCTTATAGCAATTTATAAGTAAGGAACATTTCCTTAACTAATGCTGGCCCTCTGAATGTCATATCGACAGTAACGTTAGGTTGGGTACTGGTTTCTTACCTTGTGACCTTCCGAGGCGTTATATGCTCGCAAAGTAACCCTGCCAGGTGTTTTGAGGACCACAGAGGGAGCATCACAAGGTAAGTTTTCAGTGCATGGGGTCCTTAACTTAAAGGAGAGATGAAGGAAAGCACCAAAAACAGACATTAACATTAGGCAGTGATTATGCACCCCGGGTTGTTATCTTGGTATGATAACAAACATAGTACATTTGTTTGTAATAAATGTCATTACATTAACATTTGATATCACATTTTTTGCTGTTCATCTATATTGTTTTAATAAATCAAATAGATTATACATATGAACCTTTGTTTTCTCTTTTCTTTTGAATAAACTTGTTTTATACCTTTTAGAACTTAATTAACAACTTTTAACTATAACCTTGGTTTCCTACAACATTATTCATAGTGTGCATACATTAGAGTTAAATTGAGTGAGAACAAGTTGGTGTAGAGTAAGGTGATACATCGTTTTTAGAGAGCATGGGGGGGGGGATCCCGGCAAGAAAGGTCCCACTATATTTAATTTATACAATTTAATGTGTGTTCTGATTCATACCAAATCTCCCAAATTTTCCCATATTTATTGGGGCATTTCCTATGTATGTAGAGGATTTTGTGGAAAGCTAGTTCAGTGTTCACCAATCTGATACATTGCTTTTTGGTTGGGGTCTTTCATCAGACATCCAGTGGAGAATTTGATTTTTTCGGGCATAGGATAACAATTCCAGGATAAGGGTGCGTGTGTGTTATGGTAAAGCTTTTTGTTCTAAGAGTCCTAGGATGCAGGTTTCAGGGGATTGAGTTATGGGGAGTGATAGTATTTGTCGCATAAAATTTATTATTGTTGTCCAGTAGTTTTGGAGCCGCGGGCATAGCCACATCATGTGTTGGAAGTTGGCTCCTGGTGTCCTGCATTTCGGGCATTCATCGTTTGTTCTTCTGCCCATTTTATACATTCTAGTCGGTATTAGATAGGTTTGATGGATTATATTTAGTTGGATTAATTTGTTACTGGTTGAGGGGGATACTATAGTATGAGATTATGCTATGTCCAGTACTTGTTTGGTATTCAGATTGGGTATCCAGGGTGTCCATTTTGTTTGGATTGTGGACAGGTTTTTTTGGGCAGTCTTTTCGTTTATAACTTGGTTCATTCGAGATATTAGTCCTCGTTTGTTCGGGGGCGCAGGATTGAAAGTAGTGGATGGGGGTTTAATTCTGTTTCTTCCTGAGGAAAGTCGGCTTTTAAGCAGTGACGGAGTTGGAAATAACTGAACATATAGGTAGCTGGTAATTTGAAATTGGTTGCTAACGTTTCAAATGGAAGTAGTGTTTTAGTTTGTATTATGTGTTTTAGTTTGTGTATACCGAGTCTGGTCTAGTCTTTTGGTGAATGAAATGCATGCAGATTGGGTAGTGCATAATTGTCCTATATTGGCATTTCAGGAGGTATGCCCCGGTAGTCTAGTATTTGGTTGATTTCATTCCAGACTTTTTTACTTTGGGTATGAAGTGTTGTTGCAGGTCCGATGTGGTGTGTCTCTGGATCATGGAGGTATGCTAGTGTGTGTCCTTTGTGATATAGTTTAAACATATGGTCCGATTCTGTAGGGGTGTCTTCCTGTGTGATCCAGCATCTCATGTATTTCAGTTGGCTTATCAAGTAGTAATGTCGGAAATTTGGTAGGGCGAGTCCAGCCATTGTTTTAGGTGCTTGTAGTTGTGTTTGTTTAATGCGAGCTCTTTTGTTATTCCAGATCAGAGGAAGTAGTAATGAATTCAGTTGGTTAAAGAATGATTTAGGCACATAACTCATTGTGTGCTGGAGGGTGTACAGTAGTTTAGGGAGCAAGAACATTTTTATAAGGTTTATTCTACCTATTGTGTTCAGTGGGAGTGTCTTCCATTTTTGAACTATATCTTTGACCCAAGGAAGTAGTGGTGTTAAGTTGGTAGAATCTGGCTGGTGATGTGGTCATTTGTATACCTAGGTATTTGAAATCTGTAACATTTGGTATTGGGTATTGCTGTGCAGTTTCTATGATGACCTAGTTGTCCAGTGGGTAAATTGCTGATTTGTCCCAGTTTATGCGGAGACCTGAATATTGTCCATATAAGGTTATGGTATTTAATGCTGCTTGTGTAGATTATTTTGTTGCATTCAGGTAAAGAATTAGGTCATCTGCATACAGACCTAGTGTTTCAGTGTGTTGACCTAGTTTTAAACCTTGTATTGTGGGGTTGGCACGTATTTTAATTGCAAGTGCTTCAATTGCCAAGGCAAAGAGGAAAGGAGATAGGGGACATCCTTGTCTTGTTCCCCTCTCCAGACAGATAAAAGGTGATAGGATGCCATTGACTGCAACCTGGGCTTTGGGGGATTCATATAGTAGTTTTATCCATTTTATAATAGTGGGTCCAAAGCCAAATCTTCTCAGGCATTCCCACAAAAAGTTCCACTCCAAAGAATCAAATGCCTTTTTCGTGTCTAGTGAATATATTGCTCTTTGGCCTATCTGATCATGGTCTACTTGTAATTGGGTTAGTGTGCGTCTAATATTGATGGAGGTTGATTTCCCAGGCATGAACCCGGTTTGGTCCGTATTTATAAGGTCTAATATGACTGTTTGTATTCGAGTTGCTAGCAGTTTTGCTAATATTTTATAATCACAGTTTAGAAGCGAAATTGGGCGATATAAGCCTGGATCTTGTAGGTCTTTTCCGGGTTTTGGTATTATTATTATCTTTGCTTCATATAGTGATTGTGGAAGTAGACCATGTTGCAGTGCTTTTTGGTACATTTTAAATAATGGTAGGTCTAGTAGTTCCATATATTTTTTGTAGATTTCGATTGGGATTCCATCAGGCCCTGGCGCTTTTCCTGATGTAAGGTTTTGAATGGCGTTTCGTATGTCTACTTGTGTTATGTCACTATCGATGGAGGTTCTTTGTGTTGGTGTTAGTTCTGGGAATTCCACATCTGCTAGGTAGTTTCGTATATCTTGGGTGTTGTGGGTTAATCGTGTGCTGTATAGTTTTTGGTAGAAATTGTGAAAGAAGTCAGCTATATGTTCAGTGGTTTCTACTATACCTATTTCTGGATCTCTTATACATAGTACGTTTTGGGGTGCTTGGGAGTTTTGTATCATGTATGTGAGTAGTTTAGCCAATTGGTTTCCGTTTTCAAAGGATGCCTGTTTGTAGAAGAAAGTTTTCCTTTGGGCTTTTTCTTGTAGGTGGTCTGCGTATTTTCTGCTTTGGAGTTGCCAGTTATTCCTATTTGTTGTGGTAGGGTTGTGTATGTATATTGTTTCTAGATTAAGCACATCTTCGCGAAGTTTTAATTTTGTGTTGTTTGCTTTTTGATATATGACATCCTCTCAGGTAGGCTTTGAGGGCATCCCATTTTGCTGACAGTGAGGCTTCTCCTTGGTCAATTTGTAGATAGAGTTCAAGTTGGTTATATATTTTGTCTGGGTGTGGGAATAGGGTTATCCAGAAGGGGTTGGGTTTACAGAGAGGTCTTGGGGATGTCAGTTTGTTTAACTGTATTGTGAGGGTTATTGGCGAGTGGTCCGATGGTCCTCTGAAGACTTTCTATATTTTTTATTAATGGAATTGTTTTGTTGTTGGTGAGAATGTGTGTTCCATGCGTTCCATGCGTGTAGTGTTCCATGCATAGTTGAGTAGCAGGTGTATCTTCTGGTTAGGTGGTATTTGTATCTCCACGTGTCAATCCATGAACATTCTTTCAGAAAAGAGCTCAAAAGTGTTTCAGGCGGAGGGTTTATGGTTGTTTTCCTTGCTGGTAGTCTGTTAAGTTTTTCGTCTGGTACTAGGTTGAGGTCTCCCATGCATATTATGTGTGCTGTGGGGTAAATTGGACTGCTCGTAGTAGTATTTGGATGTTAGCTGGGGGTGGGTTATAAATTCCGAGTAGTATAACTTGTATTCCTTCAATTAGTAGTGTGGCAAAGACTGATCTTCCACTTTTGTCTATTTCTGTACATAGTATTTGGTGTTTTGTTATGGATTTAATTAGGAGTGATACCCCTCTGGAGTAAGTGGAGTGAGTGCTGTGGGCACCCATTTTTTCTTTTTCTTGGAGACAAATTATATCTGGTTTATTTGTATTGATAAGATTACATTTGCATTTTCTTAAACCTTTCAATATCATTTCTGGGTAGGGTAATAGGTATTAATATAGTAGTTAGTAGGGTGAGGGGTAAGGAGGACAGAGGTTCAAGTGCCGGGTTGTTATCTTACTGCTGTAAAAGTGTTATTTTTTGGAGATCCAAATATTGCGGATTTGCCTATAAGATTATGGAGCTGGCATTACCCAGTACCGTATCAAATGCCCTTACCCTAATTGGACCAGGAGAAGTTGGATCTAGAGCTGCTGGAGTAAGAGGCACTATAAACAGGCTGGGTAATGACAGCCCTCCCGAACTGTTGCCGTATTCAGAAATTTGTATGTCTGTAAATCTTTTATTGGGATTATGCAGCTCTGAATATGTTTACCTTTTTCTTAAACCGATTGTGTAGGTCTATTTAATAGAAAACATTAACAGGGTTATTCAATAAAAGTTCTTATCATTAAAAATGGTGCTAATTTTGCCCTAACCAATCAGATATTAGCTTTCAAATGTTAAATAGGATCTGATTGGTTGGGGCAAAAATAGCACCATTTTAAATGATAAGAACTTTTATTGAATAACCCTGTTAGTCTGATGCTATAAAAGGTGCAAATGTTTGCCTGCACTATTAATTTGCAACCAGTCAATTTTATTTTTTTTATTAGGTCACTGCAATTAGAGAATATTAGATTAATAAGATGGGCAAAGTTTTTCACCTTTTATTGCTTCAGAGCTCCTTACTCTTTTTTTGACAGGCTCTTTATTAAAGATAGTGCTGAAGCACCGAGGAAGCCTGGCAGAAGTAGTTTTCTTTGCGCTAGCACTCCTTACAGAAACCATATTGGGTAATACAGGCACTTTTTCATTTAAACTGTTTTCTATTTGTTAAACTTTATATGCACTATAGTGCTATAATTCTTATTTAAAGGGTATGTCCATCCATTGTACAACTTTCTTTTTTACTGTCTTACTGTTCTTCACTAAATCTTGCAGGAGAGGATGAGAAACTTACCCGCAGATCGATCCAGCGCTGGCTTCTCTGACAGCCTCCGAGGCATCCACGCTCCTTCGCATTGTGTTCGCATTCGCGCACAGTGAAAAGGACTGGGGATGCGTCAGAGTATATCTGCAGCGCTGGAATGGTCTGCGGGTAAGTTTTTCCTGCTCCCGTGCAAGATTTACTGAACAACGGGGGGTAAGAGTGCAATTACCTCCTGTTCTTCAGTAAGACAGTAAAAAAGAAAGTTGTAAAATGGATAGACATAACCTTTAAAGGATAAGTGCACTGTAAAAGCAAGTTAAGTTTAATTGGAAGCAGCAGCTTTAAAAAATCTGTTACCCTTTTTTTTCTAGGTCCCTCCTGAGCCTACCTTTCCTGATGTAAAGTTGCTGACATCTTGGATCTGCATTGTAGACTCTTCGCCCCTCCGAGACTTCCTGGATCTCCTTCTTCTTAAGCCTCAAAAAGCAGTGTCCATTTTCTCTGTGCGTGCATGACATCAGTGCGTCAGATGCAGGAAGTCTCGGAGGGGCAGAGCTAAAGAGTCTACAATGCAGATGCAAGATGTCAGCAACTTTATATCTGGAAAGGTAGGCTCCGGGAGGGAGCTAGAAAAAAAATGGGGGGGGGAACATGTTTCGTAAAGCTTCCAATTAAACTTAACTTGCTTTTACAGTGTATGCTTGTGAAGGTTCTCATTTATCCAGGTCATGGTATATCATGGTATATACCAGTCGATCTAATTGAATACAACAGATATACTTTTACAGTGTACTTATCCTTTAAGGTTTCTCATTTTTAAACAGAGTTAAGGTGTAACCAAACAGAGCTTTCCCAGCTCACTGGGTCTAAACTAGGTTGAGGGCTACCGTCACTTACCATATACCAATTACCAGGTATATTAAACACTGCCACCACCCACTGACTAAAGGCTGTGGGAACCGATATCAGTGACAGAATTTCAACTCTCCTGACCAAACAGAGCTTTCCCAGCTTGCAGAGTCAACACCAAGTTGAGGGTTGTCTTCACTAACTTCACTAACATATACCACTTACCAGGTATATAAACTACTGCCAAAACCCATTTACTAACGGCCATGGAAACCGATACGAGCCTTAATGGCTATAAATCTGAAATAATACTAAATACCTGTATCACTCACTGCCATAGTACCAGATAATACAACAAATACAAAATACAATTATTATGATATGTAGCGTCTCACAGGACAGGACTCTTACTTAGTTCTTACTTAGATAATCCACAGTTTAGATGTTCCAAAAGATGTAAATCAGGAGCCCCATTCTATTGTTGTACATCTCCTTATCTACCCCTGACACAGGGTGGTACCCAGCCTATCATCTAAATGTGTAGGTTGGGCTCAGGGTATGTTCAAAACTTTATTACCCTCAGTATGGGCCACTAAAAAAACTAACAATGCTATCAGTACCCATACGTTGGAAAATAAACACCTTACATTTTTTATACCCCAATATTACTGACCCTCATGAATTTACAAATCTAACGAGACCAAACATGACACACCTACAATATGTACATTTTTGTAATGTTTAAAGTGGGTTTCTGGGAGACCCTAAGGCCTACAGTGATGGTGTTTGGGTCCCACGGGATTCTCCCATCCACCAGAATCCATTTTGAATGGCATCATTATGGTATCTGACCCAAGTTATGGCGATTATTTAAAACCTGCAGGGAGATTCAATAAAAGTTCTTATCGTTTAAAATGGTGCTACATTAGCACCATTTTTAACGATAAGAACTTTTATTGACTAACCCTGCTGGTGTTATAATCTCACTCACAGTTAACACAGAGGTCGAATTGTCCACCTTATCAGACCACCCGCTGGTTTGGAGGCCTCAAGTCTGCAGAGGTGCAACAGGAATCCCTGTCCCCTGCTGGGTTTATAGCACCTGAGCCAAATGGTGACGTATAGAATAAAAGGGGAGAAAACAAAAAGTACAAATAGAATTAAACAAATGGAATCTGCTATTACAGACCTTATATAATTAATAACTACACTAGATCTTCTGGCAGCAGGATCCATATCATGACAATAACTTTTGTCAAGAAACCTTAAAGGCAATTTAATTTCTTCTTTGCCGTTCCCCGGGTGAATTAAACATACGGGGAACATTCTGAAACGCTGTAGTTCTTGTCTGGTTCTTAGGGATTTACTGGTAAGTGGAATCCACAGACACTCACATTAGGAATAATAAGGAGCTTGCACTGTTTCCAGGGCTCAGTCATTGAAAAAGCCTAATGCAGAGAAAACTGCTTCCAAGCTGTAGAAATTGTGTTGGAAATAATGATGGTAATAATGTGCAATCTGTGTAATACACTTTTATAAATTAAAGGAGAAGTACTGTAAAGCTTGGCGATATGCTGCTGACTGCTTCTTAAAGTGCAATACTTCTCTTGGACTATGTCTTGTTCTCTGTAATACTCACACTGCTCTCAAGTGCCACTAGAAGGAGTTATTCAGCCTGATGCCTGCCTCCCCCTTGTCTCCTCTGAGTGTGCTTGTCTGGCCAAAGAGCCAACAGCAGTGTGCCATTGTGCGGTCTTGGAACTCCAGAAAGAGATTAACATAGGTGCCAAGTAAAAAAATATCTAGCATCCTATGTTGGGATGGTCCTTTATATCATGCATCTAAATAATCACACAATATCTTATCAGTGATAAGGGGGGCACTAAGTGGGTCTGTGACCACTTGAGCTTCGTACAGACCGATGACCATGACTGATACCCTCAACAAACGTCCGTTTCGGCCATTGATTGCGCGTGTTTATGCATTCGGTCTGGGGTCCTTTGTTAATCATCACAGTGGATTTACGAAGGACCCCTAACTGAACGTATACATGCAAAATTATCGTCCGAAACAGCCGCAAATGAACAAACTCCCAAACCTGCTTGATAACTTTGCATTAGCTGCACATTATTGTCCCTATTAATGAAGGCCAGGGAGCTGTAAACTGTTTTGCAATCTTCTTCCAACTGCCACGGTACAAAGGAAAAATATTGGGAGGTAGGAAAACAGACTATTATTAAAATTTGAATTCTACAGTTTAGAACACATTTATGCCAGTGTGTAGATTCCTAGTTTGGGTGCTAATTAGTGATGGACACAAAACCAAACACGCCGAACTTTCTGAGTTTGGACGAACTCGAACTATTCAAACTGTTCGCGGTTGTATTTTTCGATAATTATCGAATTTACGAGACGTTTGCTAACCCTAGAATTTATTGTTTGAAAACCCTCAAATGTATCGTTTGTTTTCGGTAACCCTCAAATGTGTCATTCGTTTTTGCTAACCCTAGAATGTATCGTTCAGTCACCCTCGTATGTAATGTTCATTTTTGCTAAACCCTCGAATGTATGATTCGTTTTCACTAACCCTAGAAAGTATCTTTCGGTAACCCTCGAATGTATCGTTCTGTAACCCTGGAATTGGCCGTAACCCTCGAATGTAGCTTGCACAAACCTGACAATTGCCCGATCATGAAGTCGGAAGTGTTTAAACAGGTTTTGGTGACAGTGACATGCTCCCTAGACCATTTCCCAGGTGCCACAGCCATTTACAGTAAGTTACCATTTTTTTTATTTTATTTGCAAATTATCCGAACTTTTCGAACTATCACTACCCATTGACTTTAATGGTTCTGTTTCCGAACTGCCAAACTTTTACTGAAGTTTGGAAATGAACCGAACTTCAGTAACTTCGGCCATCTCTAGTGCTATTATATACTTAATGGAAATCCATAACATAACCTGCCTGTGCAAACCCATTCAGTTGATTAAAATAAACCCACCTCTCCTCCTAATGTGATCTAGCTTAGATGATGCATACATAAACATTACATCACACACAGATTAGTTAAAGATTGCTAATAAGGACATTCTGGTAGTGGCTGATTTGTCTTTGTAGACAGCTGGTTCTTTTCATATCGAACATTTTTTTGTGCGAATGACAAAGTTAATGTCTTTTTGATGTGTTTGCAAACCAGACGCCTACCAAGTCTATCCATGGAAGGAAACACTTAGAATTCCTTTCTTCCAAAAAGGTCACTGCTAATACCTTATAAGGATCTTAATACAAGCTTTGGCTGTCTTCCCTTTCATTCAGTATTCCACCCACTGTCCTGCAGCTATATAAACTGTTGAATATGTTTACAAGTCACTGTAAAGCTTCCTCCCTGTTAATGGAGAGTTGACCTCAAAGCTGTCACTGCTATTGTCTTTACACATCTGCCTTAAGTCTCCAAGTATGTGACGCACTTCACCTGGTAAATTGAAAATTCTACTACAATAGATGCTACATGTAATATACACTATATTGACACACATATATAATAATATAATTATATATATTGGAAAAATTTAAAAAAAATATCTAATTTTGGCAGGCAAAACTCTTTTCACTTTAATCATTTAAAAAAAATTTAGAGGCAAAGCGCTCTGTCAACACACGGTTTGAGAAACGCTGCGTTAGAAAACCGCTGTGTTTTTCCATGACACTTGCCATTTTAACTAATGTCCTGAAACATTGCCCTGAAATTTCTAGGGAGCCTTTAAGCATGTGAAGGTTCTCATTCATCCAGGTCATGGTATATCTGTTGTATTCAATTAGATCAACTGGACTTGAAGTTTAGTTCTTGAAGACGTTTCGCTAGTCATCCGACTGGCTTTCTCAATTCAGAATGACTTGTACAAGAATCTGTGGCAATTATGTACCCTGGAAAAGCCTTTAAGCAGTTTTGCCCACTGTTCACTTAGAATTCTGGGTGAATTTTAGTGGTGTAAACTAGATACGTGCAAACCTTTGTCAGGAGAAGCACACATGCAAACTTTATATATTAAAAATGCTTTTTGGCTTGTGTTAGCTTTGAAGCCTGAATACCCTCTCCTAGGGAACCTGACTTGGTTTCCAGCTGCTAAATGATGATTTCTCTTGAGATAAGTTGCGAGGTCCTGTCTCCCATAGAATTACGTGGGGGCAATTTAAAAAAAAAAGTAACCTGCCCAGTTTAGTGGTCCTTTAAATAGAACTGATGATGGAATAGAAGTCTTATTTTAATTTGTATATGGCATTTTAGTCTCTCACTGCTTCTACAGTTTCACATACATCATAGCAAACGTTCAGCTGTGAAATTAACGTTACAAAAAATTAAACCTTGCTTTTTTTATGATGTTTTAAACCTCTATAGGTGACCCACAGATCTGGGAAAGTGTTCATCCCCTGCTACCCCTGAAAGAGCCTACTGGCGATCCAATGATATAATGTAAAGAGGGCAGGTCTTCATGATGGAACTGCATAATGTTACTTCTGTAGATCTGTTGGGAAGATAAACATCATTTTTCTGAGTGGTTCCAAAATGTTTGCCACTGGCAAACTGCTACATGTATTGTTGCTACATGTCAGCGGCACCTCTGTGGGGCCGGTAGGAAAATGTCACCCCGCTGTTCTATTTAAAGTAGGCGTAATTGATTTTAATGGGAGGGGTGGGGGGAAAGGGTATAATTTCCCTTTAACTTTCGCTCATCCAGGTTTGCCACCTTTGTCAGTATAGAATCTTGGGTAGACATGCTTGTTGCAGAGCGTGTCCTGACGACATATTAAGGGCGGAGCTGGATTAGACAGACGAGGGAATGTTAAGTAAAACGGCTGATCCAGCCCAAGGGGGAGGACTAAGCGATTTAGGTTCTCACCCTGGCAACTTTTAAGGGTAGAGCAGTGGGTATTGTTATACTCTACAAATATATATATATATATATATATATATATATATATATATATATATATATATATAAACAGAATCATCAATGTTTTTAAGTTATATTTGCATTTATATTTGTGCCGCGTTTTCATTCAATTAATGTACTTTTTATTTTTCCACATTCAGGTACCTTAACGATGCCAGTGCAACAGAGAACTATAGTGATGGGAAACACCCAAACTCTGAGGACTCCAGTGGGCATTGTACGCCTTCTTGCGGTCATTTTTGCCTGTGTAACCTTCAGCTTGGTGGTGCACACAGGAAGATGGAGTGGCCGTGTTGGAGATCTGTGCATGTTTTCCTGGTGTTTCTGCTTTGCAGTTACTCTGGTCATCCTTATTGTGGAGTTTGCTGGAGTGCAGAATCGGATGCCTGTGTCGTGGAAGAACTTCCCTATTACCTTTGCCATGTATGCTGTTCTCATGTGCCTCTCGGCTACGGTTATTTACCCACTAAATTTCCTAGAAGATAAAGCTTATGGTAATCAAGCACGCACTTACCAAATTGTGGCTATTGTGTTTTCATGCCTTACTACATTGGCTTACATTATTGAAGTTTCATTAACCAGAGCCAAGCCTGGAGAAGTCACTGGATACATGGCTACCACCCCAGGACTTTTGAAGGTTGTAGAGACCTACATTGCTTGCATCATATTTGTATTTGTTTCTGACCCTCCTCTGTATGAAAAACATGATGCCTTAAAATGGTGCTTGGCAGTTTATTGCATCTGTTTTATCTTATCAGTTGTTGTAATTATCCTTTGTATTGGGGAGTGCACGGGCTGGTTGCCATGTGCTTTCAATAAGTTCCTCAGTGGTTATGCTCTGTTGGCTGTCCTTATGTACGCCTCAGCCATGATTATATGGCCAATCTTTTCTTTCGACAGGAAGAACGGTGGTAGCCCAAACCGCCCATCGGCCTGCTCAAGTTCACATAATTTGTACAGAATGTGCACTTGGGATAAGATGGTGGCTGTTTCTGTTTTGACAGCTGTCAACCTTATTGCATATGTTATGGACCTTGTTTTTTCTGCAAGGCTTATATTCATTACCGTCTAAAGTATGAGGCCTAAATTACAGTTTAACTGTTAGCGATCTGTGCATTTTGCCTGGACAGAATATTAGAAATATGAAGGGTTTGAATGTAAATGTGTGAGTTTTACCTGCATTTGTCCTTTTTGTGTGTGTATGCTGTTTTCCTATAGAAAAGGGCAGAGGAATGGATACTGGGCCCATAAAAATGCTGTAGGATTTATTACTTGCTGTTACTGTTACTTTACCTTTTGTAAAAAACCCTTTTGTCAGAACTTCAATCATGGTTTTGGATTAACATTTACGGCTGTATGCTGGGCGGTTTCCTGAATGTCGGTGTATGGCTTGAATTACAATCCAGCCAATCAAACGTCTGCGCAATATTTTCACTTGGATTATACAATAATGTGTTCATTCTATATGTACAGGACAATACAAATCTGTGTACATTTCTATAAAGACTTTATCAGTTCATATCGTTTAAAATGGTGCTAATTTTGCTCCAACTAATCAGACATTATTTAACATTTGAAAGTTAACATCTGATTGTTTGTGGCAAAATTAGCACAATTTGTAACGATAAGAACTTTAATTGAATCTTCCTCTAATTTTCTGGTCAGAAAAATATATTTTTTTTTTGCTAATTATTTTTGTACATTTCATTTTTCATTATTGACACACAAATTCCATGAACAATGTTTAGTTTGTTTGCAAGTTATTTAGAATTATAAACAGGTGTGTGTATATACATATATATGTAGAGAGAGCACGGCTAGGTTACATTTTGTACCAGAAGGAACCAAACATTGGACTTTCTTACGCAGGAACATTTGTAATATTTTCTATTACTTTAGGGGGAGAACTCATTTGTTTTAAATTTTTATTCTTCTAGGACTTTTGCTTGATGTTTGCTTTTCTGAGAACCTTACAAATAGTTAATATGCATTTTGTTTCTGTTTTTAATAAATACCTTTTATTTGTTGTATACACAACTCTTGTGTAGAACAGTTGGCTTATACATCGGTAACTAGACATGGAAGAAAAGATAATTGTGTTAAAGCCTGTTTACTACTAGTAAATAGCTTTAAGACAATAAACCTCATGAAAGCATAAGTAATTTCTATGGCCGTACACATTAACAGATCTGATGGGATTTGCCCTATACTATTTTTAAGGTGTATGGGGCTAAAATGGTCCTCCAAACTAACCCTGTCTGCATCATGGGGGATTGGTCTGGATAGAAAATTTTCGACTGTCCTCATCAGCTCCCTTTACTTCAAGTAAAGGGAGCCAAAGCAAGTGGGACATGTTTGCACACCCTGTTGACCTTCCCTATAAAAACGTGAGTGCGTGTATGCGGCTAGCTTCAAATTTTACAGATATAAGACGTGTACAGGTTTCTTTGCATATTAAGCATTGGAGCTGAAACCAAAATCTCTTCTTACCTCTTTAGTTATTCCAGTATTTCACTGCCAGTTATTGTACACTCCACTTACACATTCCTTAAATGCAGTATACACTGTGTGTTACCATCCTTACCAATAAGTCAGTATTGCACTATTCTTCTATATACTTGGATTATTACTTCATTTTCTTTTAGCATACATTTCAAATTTAAAGAAGTTCAGGCGAAACACACCTAGTTTCATGCAAAGATGCTCATCTGATTCATTAGTAAGAAAGGGCTAGGGGGCAGGTTCAGACCTATTTTTGGACTGACAGACTAATAATCAATAAATCAATCTATAGTCTGCTATAAAAAAATGCAGTGGCACTTACGTATTCTAAGTTTGGTTGGCTCAGTCAAGATCTGTTGAGGTCAAAATTTGAGATCTGTTGGGTGCATGGTTTGTTTTTCTTGGGTCTGATCAACAGAAATATCTCCCTGGTCGATTGGTTATAATGTTTCCTTTTTTATCAGGCCTAACAGCAAAAGGGATATCTGATTTCCCTTCTATGTTGTTTTGGGTTCCCTTGGACCAGTGTACAGGCTTGTTTCTGCATGCATGAGTGATGATGTCATCAATGCATCCAAAGAGGAATAAGCGTGCACACCTATCCATGTGTAGCATCCACGTACCAGCACCTGAAGTAAGGTATATTTTTTTCTATTTATAAATACCATATAAACATTTAACAAAATAATGCTTAGTGGCCATGGAGGGGAGATCTGTATACACTCTCTCCATGCATATACAGGCAGCTTTCAAACACAGTGCTCTCTTTCTAGAACAAATATAATCAAATAATTCTCCTTTTCTATAGATATTTAATATCCGTCACGGTAAACCATATATCAGAACTTGTGTATTGTGCGATGTGTATTCACTTTTGTTTTTGCATGAGCTTATATTAAGCATATTTCTGTGAATATGTCCAAAGTGCCTTTGTTCCAACAGTTTTATTGAAATCCTATATATGCAGCTTTTTGGCTTTGTATGAGATGGAAAAATATATATATATCTATATATGTTATTGTGCCTTTTTTGCAGATATTCTTTTTTAAAAATGTAATAAAAGTAATTGTGTACACAAAAGTTTATTCAACCTTAATTTGTTATCACCGTATTGTCTTAATTATTGGCCTGAACTGTCAACTTAAAATAGAAGACAACCTCACTTATTAGATGGTACTTAAGCCATCTGTAACTTGGATCGGTCCTAATCTGCCTGTGGGTGAGTAACTTTGAAAAAAGTAAAATTTATTGGGAGGTAGGATACTGCTTTACCTCCCATTCTTACTTAAAATTGCCAATATCCATAGGTAAATTTGCTGACGGCTCCCTGGGTTCCTGAGCCCTCCTTCCTATACTAATGTGGGTGTGCACACCATGCAAGGAAAGCTATCAGCACAGCAATTTTAACCTAAGAATATTGGTGGTTGTAAGAGAGTACAGGAGGTAGGCTTAGTAGCTTAGTATCTCCTACCTTCTAGTTAATTCTAGATGTTCATTAAGTTTCTCTTTAAAGTGCATGTATACAGAAAAAATTACTCTGTGTCATCTTAATCTATAAATAAATACATGTAAGTAGCATTTACTCTGAGGTGTGTGTGTTGCTGCATGCCTTCAATACAATACTTGTTTTGCTTAGGCTCTGACCACTGACCTGACTATTTCCCCACATACCAACTGTCATAACTGCATACAGCACACCAACTGTCAAACCATTCCAGCTACAGCAAATCTGCTCACAGAAATGATAAAACGTAAGATGTTTCAGATTGAATATCTAATAAAATAGAGGGCAGATCAAAAAAAAAAAAAACAGTACAGTGATAGTTGGGATGAATTATAGTTTTCACTATTGGGCAACTTAATTGGTCATGTCCACCCCCAAACCTATAATTCCCCCCACTACTGGCCCCACTCTGTAGTGAATAAAAATCCTTACCTTATATCCCAGCTCCAAATGGTTCTCCAGTAATCCCCCCCCCAAAGTCTCAAAAACTGCCCACCAGGAGATTAGCAGAGTCCATATAGGAGTCTGCCTCCTGTCTCCCTTCCGGGAGAAGTTTGTCATGCGCACAGCAGCCCTTCTCCCTCTCCCTCCCATTTTGCGATCCCTCCCCCTAGTGTAATTTCCCTTTGCCAAATAATAATTTACCTTCCCCCAGCCCCAACCGCTATAAATGATTTCTTAGAAAGTGCCCCGATAGTTTCTTACCTTCCCTCTAACCTCTGGCTTTCTGTGCAGCCATCAGCCGCGTCCGTGATTGGCTGCCTCTCAGCGAATCACAGATGCGGCTGCCGGTCCTTCCCCCTGCTTGCAGTTCTATGCAGAGGATAAAGGGAAGGTAAGTAACTATCGGGGCATTTTTTAAAAAATCATTTATAGCGTTTGGGGCTGGGGGAAGGTAAACTATTATTTGGCAAAAAGTTAGTGAAAGGGCTGGACATTCCCTTTAAAAAGAATTTTTTTCCAGGGCACATACCCTTTAGTTGGAGGTCGCAAAAAAAATGAAATTTGTTTGCTCTCCTGGCCAACCGCTCTATAAGCCCCTTAAAGTGAATGGCTTTGGATACTTTCTAATTCGTCTGCCTCTTGCTACGGCACATCTGCAAAATTTTAAGAAGATTTGGACATGAGCCAGAAGAGGCCCCATCATTGAAATCAGGAAACACTCTGGGCTTCTACAAAAGAGGAAGCATGGTCAGGAGTATAAAGATCACCCAGGCTGAAATACTGAATTGCAAATAAAGTTTTAATGTAAAATATGGTAAACGTGGTAAAATTTCAATTCACATAAGGCAATAGAACTGTGTCCTAGGCAGCTGGAAAGAATGTCTTCTGGATTTACTTTACAGCACAATGCTAATAAAGCAGTAAGGAAGTGTTTAAGGATAAAGGTTCTTATCATTAAAAATGGTGCAAATTTTGCCCCAACCAATTAGATATTATTTAACAATTAAAAGTTAACATCTGATTGGTTGGGGCAATAATTTTTAACGATAAGAACATTTATTGAATAACCCTGCTAGTGTTTAAAGAAACACCGAATACAGTTTTTTAAGTATGTGCCATCCATTTCTATTATTCACAGGGAGGTGAAAATGCTTATTCCCACCTCCCTGTGAATAATAGGACGCTCGGGGGACCTGGAACTTACCTTACCGCCGCTCCACTCGCAAGCCGCTCCTGCACTAACAGCTGTTCTGTCCCGATCGTGAGTCCTATCTTTTATATTGGCGCGCATGCGCCTAACATAGGGCGCTTGGTCAGGACAGTGCGGCTGTCAGTGCAGGAGCGGCTTGCAGTGGAGCGGTGGTAAGGTAAGTTCCAGGTCCCCCAGGTGTACTATTATTTACAGGGAGGTGGAAATAAGCGTTCTCACCTCCCTGTGAATAATAGAAACGGATGGCACATACTTAAAATCTGTATTAAGGGGAGTTTAGATGCCCTTTAACAATAGTTAATTGTAATTTTTGCTGAAACCAAATGAATTAATCAAGCTAATCTATCAAATACCCCCCAACAGTTACCCCTTTAAAAGTTACACTTAAGAAACAGCATAGTACAGTGCTGCAAAGTGAGGATAATGTAGTGAACCTAATCATAGCACAGCTCTGTGCAATGCATTTCTCAATTAGTGTTCCTATTTAAGGGGAATGTTCAATGGTCTGCGGTCACCTCCCAAAATGTTTCTAACTGCACACTGAACTGGTAACAAAACATGACCACACATATCGCTCTGCTTATGCACACAGATTCAGCAAATGGTATGGAATTCATTTTAAGGGTATCTGCAGTGACAAATGTGATTTTGGGTTTTTCAGTTTAATTGAAGAACTGGAGGTAAAGGCTTTGTCTTACCTCACTTTTTTCAATTAAAAGATCGGAAGCAGGCAGAGAAGTTACAGTACTTATCCTTGGTCGCACTCCTCCACTCTTCCTCTGTTAGGTCCCGACGGAGCTTGCACTGTATGCTCATAAAGTGCAAACTCCGTTGGGACCTGTAAGAGAAGCCATCGCTGGAGTGCAATCCCGTGTAAGTTCCTTCTGTTCCCTGCATGCTCCTGATCATTTAATAGAGGAATGGGAGATAATACATAGCTCCTTTTCCTCCCGTTCTTCAATTAAACTAAAAAAAAACAAATCGCTTTTGTCAATGGAGATACCCTTTTAAGATCTATTGTATGATTGTGCTGGCTAAAGCAGCTGATGAATATTCAAGGATCGACCACTTTGGGCAGCGATCGTATATGTGTTGTGGCTCCTGTCTGCATCATTTGAGATCCTTAAGGATGTTTACATTATGCTGGCCATAAACTAGTCAATATCTTTCGGCATTTCCACAGCCACCTTGGGAAATCATTTTGTGCTATTATTGTCTTAATTTCTATCACAAGAATAACCTATAGTGTTGTAGGAGAAGGCACAATAGGCACAACATTCTGAGTTGTGCTAGATAGACATTTTTAAACCTTACCTTGATACTGTACCAGCTGTACAACATGGTAGTGGGAATGCTACGGATTCAGGGCACTATACAGTATATGTATTGCCAGAATCTGTTTCAGGGAAGCGCATAACCATCTGTTCAAAGACTGCAGCTTCAACCATGACCAAGACCATTAATGTTCCAGTGAAGTTACCAAGGAATGGTTTAAACACAAAAATGCAGCAAGTCAAAAACAGGAAACCAAGGACTATACACATTTTGGCCACACATTGCTGGCCAAAGCAGCTGACAAGTAAAGATACCTAATAAGCATTAACAATATTTGACAAATCCCATTGGTTTCAACAGGACTTGCCTAATATTGGTAAGGTAGTGTATTTATGGCCACTGAATATTGGAACCTTTTAGCATATATGGTACAATGGCAACTGCTTTGGCCAACAATCTAATGTATACTGGCTCTTGCCTACATCATGTAGTTATCCATTCTGGAGGATCTCTCACTTCTCCTGTGCTGCAGGAGGTTTGTAGTTACTTCTGCCAACTCTCAGCATTAAAACAGAACAGGCTGCATGGCCAATGCTAAGAATCTAAATATACAGGTTACATAATTTTCCTAATGCGTAAACCCAGCTTACTGCTGTGAGAGGTTTTGAAATGTGCTTCAAATTCAAAAAACCACCCAAACACCGTCTATACGCGCAATAGAATGCACTTCCGAGAAGGGATTGGATTGCATGCAATGTGGGCACTAAATTGAGATGCGCTGCTCTGCGATTTTCACACGGATAGCAAGTGCAATTGTTAGTGCATGAGAAACCAAAGCAGTGTGGCCCAGCCCTAACTTCTATGAATTTATATATAATTGTTGCAAAGACTATCTTGATTTTTATTACATACATGACCTTTATCCTTATAGACCGTTTAATGAGGATCAAATATTGCTACATTAAGATTTGAGAGTATACACTGCTACCACTGAGTTCTCACCTGCCAACATAATCTCTGTAATTAGCTGGTGTTCTTCAGCTATTCATTAGGACTTTACATTATCTAGGGTGGGATTTGTGTTCGGTGCAGAAGATCTGAGTATGTGGGAGTCAATACAGCTCAAGGTTTTCAATAAGATTAAATACATTTTTTTTGTACTTTTATTCCAGGTAGGCCACCCACGAACATCAACAAGTAGATAAAAACTTAAATTTTATTAGAACAAACTTAAAGGACAACTCCACCCTCATAAGAACATCTTTTAGAAAGAACATCCTCTTTAAAATATGTTGATTTATCATAGTTTGTCCTATGAATTAATTACTGTATGCCTGCTATGCTTCTGGATGCTTTATGGAAACTGAGCAATGTAGAAACCTGTACTGAGCCTGGGCATGCTCAGAAGAGACAGACAGGGGATTAACATTCAGTTATTGGTTGTGATGTCAACTGTCAAATCCATAACTGACAGTTACTAACTGGAAGAACCAGGAAGCAGAAACAGGGGAAACAGGACATTGTGCAGGATTTCAGGTTAGACTTATATATTTCACATTTCAAACTATTACCATTTAGGGTTTTGGGGGGTGATTTACCTGTATGTAAGTTTTCATTTTGGTGCTGGACTTGCCCTTTAAAAGCAACATCGGAACACTGGGACACGCTAAACAAACCAACAAGAGTGGAGGACAAAAGACAGTCCTCCATGCTCGTTTGTTTAGCATGTCCCAATGTTCCAACTTTGCTTTTAAGTTTGTTCTAATAAAATTAAACCTTTCATCTACTTGTTGATGTTCGTTGATGGCCGACAAAGATCATTTTCTCTACCTTCTTAGTTCTCATATTTATTTAAATATTTTTTTTTAAATTACTCTGCTGCTCTCCATAAAATGTAATTTGTAACAGGAATAAGGCTGCAATAAAGTACATTAAAATGTCCCATTCCAAGCCTACCCTATTAAATGATGGGGTTGTCTTAATACAAAGAATGTGCATTGACCACCTTGGTTCTTTGTTTGTAGCAGTTTTTTTTCTAGATAGCACTTATTTTAAGTATTTAATTGTTATTTATTTATACCCAGAGTTTATTACACACAACTACTGAAACATTAGTTATTTCTCTGTGCTGTTAATGGCCCATGCTTGTTTAGAAATGGTCAATATGAATCACATTATCAATTGGGTACTTTAAAAATTATTTATTAATATTATAAAAGTTATTCATATGAAGACTGGCACATGCCATTGTTTGACATGTTAATAAGATGGCAGGAATTTCAGAAACATTCTGTGAGCAAGGTAACTACACGAAAAATGCTATACATACAAATAGCCACACAGGGGCAGCAACACATTATATGTAGCACGGCCACATTGAAACTCTGAACCTTTATTAATTTGGCTTGAAGAGCCAACTAACTGTTCTTTCTATTTCTTCTTTGGCATATAGGAAAAAGTGTGCTATCTTGTAGTAAGGAAGCATTACTGCATTATCGGTGAAAATCTGGACATTTTTTGCCATAGACTATAATGGGTGCATACCTCAAATGTGGCTATTTCAAGGTGTAAGGGTCATGTGATCAAAATGTTTCATGGTCATAAACACAAACAATGATACCACTAACCCCAACACAGACATAGAGACATCCACCTACTGATCTACCCCCCCCCCCCATTCCTGTGGCAGTCATACTTAAAGGGAAACTACAGTCAAAAAACTATTTTTGATCAATCATCAATAAGAGTTAGTATTCTAGTCATACATGCAAAAACATACCTCCCATCCTGACACAGGTTCACACACCTACGGACCTACCCTTCCATTCCTGTGGCAGATCAAAATAGTTTCAATTTCTGTGGCAGCCATACTTAAAGAGTAACCATAGTAAAAAAAAAACTAATTTAGACAAATCTTTAAAAAAGTTTTTTTTAACCCTTAATCTGGCAAAGGTACACACCTACTGACCTACCCTTCCATTTCTGTAGCAGCCATATTTAAAGGGTAAATATAATTAAAAAAAAAAAAACTTGACCAGTCATGAATCATGAAAAAAGCTTTTTACCCCCAAAGAGACACAGGTACACACACCTACAGATCTACCCCCCCCCATTCTTGTGGCAGCCATATTTAAGGGTAACTATAGTAAAAAAAAAACTTTGACCAATCTTAAAAAAAGTTCATTCCCCTCCCCCCCACATCCACCTCCCCATTTCTGTGGTAGCCATACTTAAAGGGTAATTATAATCAAAATACAAATTCTGATCAATAATCAAAAAAGTTTTTTTTACCCCAAAACTAACACAGGTACACAAACCTACTGACCTACCCTATCATTACTGTGGCAGCCATACTTGATCTATCATCAATAAAAGTTAGTCATAAAAACAAAAAAAGGCACACACCCCAACCTAACACAGGTACACAAACCTATTGACCTATCATTCTATTTCTGTGTCAGCCTTAAGCTGGGTACACACAGTAACGATAAAGCCCCGATACCGTCGGATCCGACAGTATCGGAGCTTTAACATTATGTGTGTACCTTTGTTTCCCAAATGAGCACGTGGCCGCCGAACGTTTGGGTCAGCCGAAAGCTCGTTCGGGAAAGTCCGAAAATTTCCATCGGCCGCGGTAGACTCACTGAATAGAGGACCAATGGAAACACACAGTCCCGAGCGTTCTCCCTATGATGTTCATAGGAAGAACGCTCGGGACTGGTGTATGCAGATCTTTGAAATATGGCAGACAGGATCTTGCAGATCACATACTCTCAAGGAATTTTGATGACTACGTGGGCTACATGTTAGTTACAGAATCTATTTCTCACATGTACGTAAATGCAATTCACTAGAAAAGAATCGTACCTTGTATAAGTGTTCTGGGGAGAAAAAAATTCACAGTAGGATTTTAAAAAATAGTTAGGTATATGACTTTTTTAAATTATTAGGAATGGGAAGTAAACAGATACATCCTGGAATTCCCCTGCACAGAACCATTTACAGATTTTTTATTGGCTTGTTACACAGTTGCCTCTGTTTATATACATGTTCCGACCTAGAATAAATATAATAAAAGAAGAGGTGATTAACCTAGTTTTGTGCTTGTTCATGGCAGTAATTGCAACAATGTCAACTTGCTTTTATTGTGAAATTTCTGGGCCAGTGTTGTTTTAAAAGGAAGCTCAAATATTTTTCCAAACTTTATATACATTCTGTTAGAAAAACCTTGATTTCTCAGAAAAGTGGTGAATATTAACTGAGGTGTGTCAGAAGGTTGCATGTACCTAACATACTGACATAATCCACTGGATAGCAATTCTTGTTTATTTCCCTGAACCCTCTAGGTAATGTATCACATGATTCTAAATAACTTTATAAAGTTAGATAAACTTATATCATTAGAGAAGGTTCCGCAGAAATATAACTGATGTACAGTGTTGTTAAATTTTGTATTACTTAGTATTCCCATTTATTATTATTTATTATTTAGGCTCTGAAGGGACCTAAAAAAAAAAAGGGAAAAGGTTAGTTAGGGATACAGCTTCTATTTAAACTTTATTTGTTTTTGGAGTGTACTTATCCTTTAATTGGTATAGAAGACATTAAAGGAATAGTTCATTAGAAAAGTGAGATTTTTTGCATTAATTGAAGAACAGGAGGTAAAGGACCTAAGCCAGAAAGAGTCTGGACCGTCAGAGGCAGCTGCGAGGGAGCACGCTCACGGGTAAGTTTAAACACTAAGGTCCCGGCTCCTGTAACAGTAATTGAAGAATGGAAGTAAGACATAGGTCCTTTACCTCCTGTTTTTCTATTAATACAAAAAAGGATAGGTTAACTTTCTGAATGAACTTATCCTTTAAATACAGACCACCGCCATCATTCAGGGCCACACACGTATGAAGCCACTAAGGTTTTAATCTGGCCTCCCGCCTGTTCTGCGCGCATGCAAAGGTCTCCTGCCCTTTTTATCTTGCGCAAGTGCAGGGACACATACGAGGCCACAGACGCAGCAACTAAGCTTTTATTATGTAGGACGTGTAGAGGTGCACCTCGTTAATCTTCGGTAAAACTAGAATCCATATTGGAAAGCGTGTTCACAGGAAAAAATGGACAGCATTTTATCATGCCTTTTTTCCGTTTATTCACCTTTTGCATTTATATCAATAAAACAGAAACACCAACATTTCCAAAAACAAATGCATCCAGCAATGCGTTTTTTTAAATAAATATTTCTTTTCTATTGGGGCACATAGCAAACACTTCTGGACCATATTACTGTATTTGCATCTGTAACTAATCCAACCATGCCACGTGTGCATGATACCACAGTATGGGGTTACATGGAAAATATAAAAAAAATATTACATTGAGAGTGCCAAGCTATGCAATTCAATTAGCAGAGATCTGACGGACAGGTACATGTAAGTGTCTAGATTATAACACACACCCTAGTAATATATATGCCGATTTTTAAAATACTTTCTAAAGATGTAGAGTTGCCAATAGTCATCAACATATCTGCCAAGGGACAAAGAAATCTGTTTAAGATAATCTGAGGCTCTACATGGGGTTGTAATGTAAAGCATGTTCACCTACGGTATATATAACTCATCAGGTATGTAGATACTCTGCCATATGATCTTGTTAAAACAGGCAGATTAAAAATATAAATGCTTTTTGGTAAAGTAATGATCACTGCAGATGCTAAGATGCACACTCCATGACTAAACAGACACCAGAATACAGAGAAGCTTATTCCTAAGCAACCATGCATATATAATACAAAGTAATACAGTACATAGGCTTGGACCATCTCTCAGCATTTCAAGTGAAAGACATTTCCCACATCAATGCATTTTTCTAGTTAGGGTTAAAATGCCCCACGTCTAAGGGGATGCACAATACTTCGGGTCTTCAAAGGATAACTATACCCACCCTAAGCCACCACCACCTCCCATTAAAAAAACAGGGTAAGGACCCAATCTTCTAGGTCCCACTACCTGGGTTTACCCTTAAAGGGCATGTCCATCCCCCAAACTAAAATTTGTCTCACTACTGGCCCCACTGTGTAGTTTTAAAAAGTCCTTCCTTATCTCTGCTCCTTATGGTTCTCCTGCAGTGCTTAATCTTCTTTTATATTATCCTACATTATTACTTGCTAGCTGAAGCACTCCCTCTTTCAGCAATGCGATATGTAGGAAGTCATGCTCTGCACAAAGCATGTCTTCCCATTGGCATGGCCCCAGACTAAAAAAGAGGACGTAGCTGGAACTAAGGGGCATAATTATAAAGGCATAATATAGCAACATTTCCAAACCGGCCTTTAACAGCATTCAGTGGCGTAACTACGAATTGGGCCCCTATTCCAGCTTTGTGATTCGTGGTTTTCTGGGAGGAGGCTATATCTGTCATAGGAAAATTAAAAAGATAAACCCCCCCCCCCCTTGGCTGCAGGGTCTGCTCCCCTGGTAGTAACACCCCGAGAACATTGTAAAATACATGCCGTATCAGTATTTTACAGCGGTGTCAATATTTTACAACTGTGTGGTAACTATTGGTAATTTTTGCACCTCACATTCTTGATGTGGCTGTTTACAAACTGCAGTATTGGTAATAATGGATAATACAGGTTTATAAAGATGCCCCTTACCTGGCAATACAAATAGTTCCACTTGCTAATTTTTCAGAAAACAGTGAACAGCATTGTACAGTGGGTTTTTTAATAAAAGTAAATTCACGACAAATAAATATTATATTATACAAATGTTTCATGAGATGTTACACTGGTTTCACAAATATAATATAGTGGATAATGCACCCCCAACTGTAAATTATAAGGATATTAGAAGTCACAGAGGAGTTCCGTGACCATATAAAAGCACAAGGCCGCAGGGCACGGAACTCCAAGGTGACGTCTAATATCCCTACCCCTTTGTGGCTTCTGGTTTCCTTCTCCTCCTGGAACTGCAAGATTATAAGGCTATAATCTTACAGTTCCTCCCATAGAAATCCACCACAGGGGTAGGTTATATATATATAATATTTCCTGGCAGGAAAGAATTGGCTCTACACTGAGATCTCTGAACATAAAATGGGGTTTGAAAAAGTAGAGCTAAAAAGAAAACAGCTCTTAGATAATCTTTGGTCTCAGACATATGTGGTGAGGTGCCTCAGGCCTCTGATTTTGTGATTTTGTCGGCTTTTCAGTGGTGGTTCACATACACTATAATGTAGCCGAATGTGATTTCCCTGGATGGTATGAACTAACATAATGTCATTAAATGGGTATGAACCCTCACTGTCACCTTATGTATTCCGTATATCCACAGCCGAAACCAGCTAGATGGATGCTCTCAAAAAATATACACTTTAGTGTGAGGATGACAGTTCCATGCATGACATCTGAGTACACTAGATATATGGCATCCACCCAGCTTCAAAATAATAAAGTATGCAGACCCAGCACTTGCTAGAAAGCTCAGGTGGTATGTATGGTATATGTCCGGTAACATTTCTATAATAGGCAAAATGAAAAGAGGAAACAGCACACATCTTTGCGGTCTTATCCCATTTATTTATCAACACCGCAGTATAACATTGTGGGGTGGAAGTTCCTCTTTTTATTTTACCCATTTAGCTTCAGCCAAGTAGCAGGGCCTTAAAGAATTATTGGTTTATGCATATTTAATGACATTTTTACTTTATCTCATGATTTTCTTATTCCCAAACCTTTAAAGAAAATGTATAATTTGAAGAAGCGCATATCTTACTATTTTGCTGTTTGCTTTAAGGAAGGTATCCCAAGCAACAGGGCACATCCTATTTACAGGAATCCAGATGAATTCATAATCTATTTAGGGATGGCACAGACCTTGTTATAACCAGTATTTTCTTTATCTGCAATACATAAACTATAATGAATATCCAAAGACTTCAACAAACCAAAAGTCCTTATTGGCTGTTCTCATAAGAAAGACAAGGTGGTACTTCTGTTTTTCTTGATCTTGGTTAATATCCTTGACACGTTGCAATTTCTGATACAACTTTTTTGGTGAACAGAGTGTACTGTATCCATGTAGGCTCTAAAAACATTGAAGAAAAACAAATGTTAAGCCGGAATTATACCTTTAATGGATCTTAAAAATCTCTAAAACTTTGCACATGTAATTAAAGATGGTGGACAAAGTACACACACCATTGAGCTTTAATAAAGTACTTGAGATAAAGTATAAACATTCAAGGTAACACATCACTCCACACAAAGTAGAATTTCTCTCTTTAAACTTCCACTTTAGTAAATATGCAAAAATGTTTGTCGTCAAACGTGCCAAAAGTGTCAAAAAGTTCAGTGATTAATTATGGCTGTAATTTTCTATTATCATTCTTGTAACAGGAGTATGATGTCACTTTTGATGAACCAATCATTTAATAGAATGTCATTTAGTCCTGGGGTAGGCGTGACAAGCCTCCCGGCAAACGGGGGCTTGTCCAAAGGTGAAGCGAGTGGTAGTAGCTTGGGGTATCTGTAATGGAGGGATAGTCACGGGATTCTGGAGCATTATAGGTGCAGCTGTTAAATTCAGCTGAGACAGACATTAGCATTTTCACTCCTATATATTACCAATTCAATAAAATTAACCATTGTAGGTATTATTAAAGTGTTAATGGAAATGTTCCAACCCAATATTTGACTGCTGAATATTCATTTTAGTTAACAAAATCTAATGACTCACTGCATTAGCTTAAACTTGCACACTCATTTAAAAGAATAGCGAAAAAACATGGCATGTTTCTACTCAGTATCTATAGAGAATGTTCTTACCATCGTAGCACTCTGGGGGGGTCATCACAGCATCAAAGCACTGGGATGCAACAGCATAGCTGCAACGTTCCGTATTATTCCGACAGAAAAATGAAACTGTATCTAGGTGGTTCACTAGAGCTTCTGGGATTTCTGTGATCCATAACTTCTTTCCATTGTATAGTACTCGACTCCTCTGGGCTGGTATCTTACAACGAGCTGCAGTAAAAGACATGTGAAAGAGCATCATACCGTAATATACATAGGTGCTTTTTCTACAGTATAGTTTTAAGTGGAACATTTTTTTTAACCTTTTTACTGGTCTACTCCAGTTAGCAAATATTTGATAGCATCTGATTGGTTGCTGCAGATTTATATCACAGGCAAAGTGTTGTACCTCTTTGTAAATAGGCCCCATAGTGGAACATCACCCTTGTAAAAAGATTCTGATCATGTTATTCTGCTCACCATGATTCTGGAGGTGAGGTTGCCATTACTTTGGAACATAATGTCCTCTGTCAACTAGCATGTACTAGTACTTGGAATGCTTTTTATTTGGATAACAGTTTTACCGGCAAGTCTACTCTATTCATTAGGTCAAGGTGTGAGTACTACAAGTCCGAATACAAAGTATTCCAAGTACCCTTAACACAGCTATTATGTAGCAAAAAAAGCTAAGTACAGTAGGTGCAAAATATTCACAAACTAACCTAAAAACTGAACCTGACACCTGTGAATAACCAGAAAAGGAAGTAAAGCAGATTGAGCAGCTAAGGAATCAAAGCCATTTCTTCAGAACAAATATTCTAACCCCTATATCAGGCTACTGGTCCATAGGATGTGGCTTCAGAAGGACAACCCAACAAATAGAGTTGCCTCTAAAGTCCCCTCTCCTCCTAATAACCTTTATGCCAATATTAGATTATGTGTTCACACCAGCCTGATAGCTATACTAAGAGCAAGCTATTTAACTGTACAACCCCACAAATTAATGCAGAGCATTCCATTTCATCACTTACCTCGGCAGGCTGGGGTTTGAGACCACGTCCCATTGGCTTGGCAGGAGACACTGTTTGAACCATCCAAATAGAAAGTCTTTTGGCACAGATAATAAATCACCTCAGAGACCTCATAGTTTGTTTTTTTAACTGCTACCAGATAACCATTTTTTATCTCTGGAGGTGGTGGACAGAAGACTTCTGGGAAAACAAAAGGACGTGACACTGTGAAAACTGATTAAACATGCTATTATAGTGGGCTATTTCACCATACGGCTTTCTAATATACACAGGTGTTCTAACCACACTTTCATATACAATTAAGGAAGAGACTTTACTATAGTTTGATCCTTAAGTAATTAATTCAAAGTATAATAAAGTACCAAACTAAAGTTTTATTCTGAAATATGCTTGTGAAGGTTCTCATTCATCCAGGTCATGGTATATCTGTTGTATTCAATTAGATCAACTGGACTTGAAATGTAGTTCTTGAAGACGTTTCGCTAGTCATCCGACTGGCTTTCTCAATTCAGAATGACTTGTACAAGAATCTGTGGCAATCAGTCCAGTTGATCTAATTGAATACAACAGATATTCTGAAATATATTAATCTATTTATTTAATTTTTTAATTTAGTTAATTAATCATTAACTTTTTGGCATGTAAACATTTAACGCTTGTCTGTGTGTTTTACATTGCGGTCAAATTGATGTGTTTTTTTTTTTTTTTTCTTATCTGGGAAATGTTGATGTTGTCAGTGAAAAACAAGCCATATGGCAGCTTTCACGCTGGGAAAAAGTGTGAAAAGTTTAATTGTTTACAATCATTTATGTGAACATTCTACTGTCTCGGTCTGTGTGGAACCTGGAAACTTTTCAGTGTACAGGGAATTTTCTATATAACAGAATAGTAATAAACACTCACAATATAATTCTATTGTAGGAATCAGGGCTAATCTGCATAGTTAGAAGCCCATTGCCTTTAATTAGGGCTGCTGCTTCTGTTAGGTGAACTAAAAAACTTACTTCAGATAGCAAGTGCATCTGCTATGTCTATGAGCATGTGCTCCCACAAGCGCGTACATAGAATGAGCTGGTGGTGCTAGAGGTAATTCGCTTCAGCCTTTGCTCAGAGAAACTTTATCTACCCCCATCCACATAGACTATCATCAGGTTAAACGTGAATTAAAGTGGACAATGTTTTGGAAGGACCAATTTAAAGCCACGTGATTGGGTAAAGTAAACTGGTGGTACTCAGATATTTATTTGTACTTGCTTTGTCATTAAATTTTTAATGTTGCCCTCACCCTTTCCATAATAACTGCCTTCTTGTTGTGTCTGTGACACTGAGTGTTAGGTCTTTCCCTGTAAATGTTTTTTATTAAACAAAAGAGGCCTCCAAAAAGAGGCTTTCAATAATGGGATCTTGCTGTATATAAAGGTTCTATTTTTTAAAATTCTATTTTGTATAGATAGAGTATCCCTTTTAACGTGGTGGATGAAAAGTGTACATGCTGGCGCTTCTCAACAAAATTATACTGGAAGGTAGGAATCATTTAAGGGCATTTACACCCTTAAAACAAAAAAGTAAAGCCTTGATAATTATTGTGTCTGCATTCTGGCAGAGTAAGCTGGCTCCTCCCTCCTTGCAGTCAATCAAGGCTGTGAATGCTGACAGGATAGACAATGATTGACTGCTGTTTCACCTGCTGCCTCCTCTGCACAAGCTCATTGAGCAAAGGGAAGAGATAGATATCATAGCTACAAAGGAATAGAACTTATCATTAAAAATCTGGTTACAAATGCATGTAATAAACTGGGATAAATATCAGTTGAGGTTGTGGGCAGATAACTGACAAGTCACCAGGGTTTTTTTTTGTGTTTTTTTGAGGGTGAATTTGCCCTTTAAGCTTACCTTCCTGTCCCAAGTGCTTTTAATTTTTAAAAAAGTTTTTTTACAGTGGAGTTGTCCTTTAATAAAAAATAAAGAAGTTCCAGAGCTGGTAGCTCAGATGTTCACGACAAGGCAGCATAGAATGCCAGAGGACTAATCCAGTAAGCTTATATATGGCTCCTTCCCATTGGAAATTAACCCAACAAGATAAAAACAACTTGTAAACACACAGATTAATTTCAATGGGATGTCGCTTTACTGTTTACTGTTGTGACACTGAGCTGGTACATTAAATACATAATTTCTAGCTTATTTGCTTTTCTGGCTTTAGTTTCCCTTTAGCCATGTGTTGTTACATTTCACATCCCTTTTTAATATTTCTACAGTTTTGACTTGCTATTATTAAGCCTTTCTTTTAATCAAAGAATATATCCTACCATAGGAAATGTGTCTAGTACACAATCAATAATTGACTTCAATTCATTATTGATAACAATCTAGTCATGAATTATATGAATCTGCACCACATTGCGCTGCTGCATTTGTTTAAAGTTGCAAAAAGAAAGAATAAATTGATAAATAAGAGAATTACTGTAGTTAATTCCCACTCTCTGTATGTGCCAGGTGTAGCTTCCGATTGGACGTTATTAAATGGGGGGATGTTCTCAGTCGGGGAGTCAGGCTGGGCAAACAAGACCTAACCTGGGTTCCTAGTATTTCACTGTGAAAGTGTTTAAAAATGCAAAGGGAATTTTAAAAATGCATGAAAAATGCAGTTTTTAGTGAATTAAAGCGATAAAATAAATATTATTCATATGATTTGGCTGTTACCCTCACAAGCTGGCATTACACTCCATTTCCTGTCTCCTTGACAACGGCTCACTGCCAGCTCTGTGGCCATTTTGAATCCAGGATTACAAATCACCAGCATCTTATCCCCAAAGTGCCTTGACTGTGTCGCCAGGCTCGTGGCCGCGTTTTCAATGTTCACAGGCCATGAACAACTGCGATCTTTAAAATAAAAGTATTCTGGTTGTATATTATTGAAAGTTTACATAGAAAAAAAATATATAAGGGATAATGCGCTACCTACAGTGTAATATAAGGATATTACGCCACAGAGGAATTCCATGACCATATAGAAGCTTTTATAGCTTTTCTATAGGGCATGGAACTTCGAGGTGTAGTATATCCGTATATTACACTGTAGATAGCGTATTATTTCTTTTAATACATAAGGCCTGCGAAAAAAAATAAAAACCCAGCCCCTTCCAATGTCTCTCCCCCTCCCTGCATTAGTCATTTATATAGGAATTCCTGTTTAGTGTATAAATAGTTAACTACCATTCCTATTGAAAAGAGAAAGAAGGACCGAACATCGTCTGTCAATAATAAACAGGGCTTCCTATATAATGACTAATACAGGGAGAGGGAGAGACAGGGGGAGGGGCAGTGGAATACACAAAGTCACTCAGTGACTGTAATAAGGATTCTCGCCACTGCACCTCCCCATTGAAATGCCAGAGCCTTATGTATTACATAAGGGATAATATACTACTTAAAGTGTAATATAAGGATATTATGTCACAGAGGAATTCCATGACCATATAGAAGCACGAGGCCGCAGGAGACAATGGAAGGGGCAGTGGAATACAGGAAGTCACTCAGTGACATCACTGAGTGATTGTAATATAGATTCTCGCCACTGCACCTCCCCATTGAAAATGCCTTGCCTTATGTATTATATTGATTCATTTACATACAACATTCCAGACATTGCCACATTGCTAAGGTTCCTCATGACAGCAGTGCTACATTGTCTGATAAACGAGGCACAGAGACATATTTTTGATGTTGTTGGGATTTAATTCACAAGATCAAGATTGTGCATTTACTTGTTATTTTAATATCTATGTAGAAATAAATGTAACATTTTAAATCAAAGTGCACTTTTGGCATAGTTGACCTTTATGCCATATTTGCATTCCAGTGATGCTTCAGCTATCCTATGATATATTTTCCAACTTAAAACCAGGTTACACTGTTATACTTACCTGATGTCTGAAATGAATAATGAGGGTGCTTTTGGCCATGTCTGTGTATCCAGAATCCATTGTCTTACCTCCTCTGGCTTAAATCTTTCAATTGATACACACAGTGCTATAGTGTTCTGTATTGTGACATTGTTTATAGATCCCATATTTATGATCTTTAATACAAAAAGTGTAGCTGCGAGCAATGCCACATAACATGAAATGTTGTAGGGCAGAGTAAGATTTATATTGTAATTTGACTAGTAATATATATATATATATATATATATATATATATATATATATATATGGATATATAGGATAATAAGAATAACACTTATATCACAAATGGTCTGGTGAAATGGCTTAGAACTATATCTACCCAGACATACTGTATGTGATAGAAAAAGGGTGTTAAACTACAGTAAATAAATAAAGGTGCTGATAGTATGCAATAAATTGTTTATGCTTACCTAAGTGTCCACTCACCATATTTGTACTTCTGGTTACTAGATAAAGAGTATAGATTAAACAGACATATGTAATAGAGAAAAGGGTGTAGAACTACACAGATATATGTGATAGAGACATTGGTGTAGAACTACACAGATATATGTAATAGAGAAATGGGTGTAGAACTAACAGATATATGTAATAGAGAAATGGGTGTAGAACTACACAGATATATGTGATAGAGACAAGGGTGTAGAACTACACAGATATATGTGATAGAGACAAGGGTGTAGAACTACACAGATATATGTGATAGAGACATGGGTGTAGAACTACACAGATATATGTGATAGAGACAAGGCTGAAGAACTACACAGATATATGTGATAGAGAAATGGGTGTAGAACTACACAGATATATGTGATAGAGACAAGGGTGTAGAACTACACAGATATATGTGATAGAGACAAGGGTGTAGAACTACACAGATATATGTGATAGAGACATGGGTGTAAAACTACACAGATATATGTGATAGAGACAAGGCTGAAGAACTACACAGAAATATGTGATAGAGAAATGGGTGTAGAACTACACAGATATATGTGATAGAGAAAGGGTGTAGAACTACACAGTATATTGTGATAGAGACAAGGGTGAAGAACTACACAGATATATGTGATAGAGACATGGGTATAGAACTACACAGATATATGTGATAGAGACATGGGTGTAAAACTACACAGATATATGTGATAGAGACAAGGGTGTAGAACTACACAGATATATGTGATAGAGAAAAGGGTGTAGAACTACACAGATATATATGATAGAGACAAGGGTGTAGAACTACACAGATATATGTGATAGAGACATGGGTGTAAAAACTACACAGATATATGTGATAGAGACAAGGGTGTAGAACTACACAGATATATGTGATAGAGAAAAGGGTGTAGAACTACACAGATATATGTGATAGAGACATGGTTGTAAAAACACACAGATATATGTGATAGAGACAAGGGTGTAGAACTACACAGATATATGTGATAGAGAAAAGGGTGTAGAACTACACAGATATATGTGATAGAGAAAAGGGTGTAGAACTACACAGATATATGTGATAGAGACAAGGGTGTAGAACTACACAGATATATGTGATAGAGACAAGGGTGTAAAACTACACAGATAATGTAATAGAGAAAAGGTGTAGAACTACACGGATATATGTATAGCGAAAAGGGTGTAGAACTACACAGACATATGTGATAGAGACATGGTTGTAGAACTACACGGATATATGTAATAGCGAAAAGGGTGTAGAACTACACAGATATATGTGATAGAGAAAAGGGTGTAGAACTACACAGATATATGGGATAGAGACAATGGTGTAGAACTACACAGACATATGTGATAGAGACATGGGTGTAGAACTACACAGATATATGTGATAGAAACAAGGGTGTAAACTACACAGATATATGTGATAGAAACAAGAGTGTAGAACTACACAGATATATGTGATAGGACATGGGTGTAGAACTACACAGATTATGTGATAGGGACATGGGTGTAAACTACACAGATATATGTGATAGGGACATGGGTGTAGAACTACACAGATATATATATGATAGAGTAAAGGGTGTAGAACTACACAGATATATGTGATAGAGACAATGGTGTAGAACTACAAAGATATATGTGATAGAGTAAAGGGTGTAGAACTACACAGATATATATGATAGAGTTAAGGGTGTAGCGCTACACAGATACATGCAATTGAGACAATGTTGTAGAACTACACAGATATATATGATAGAGTAAAGGGTGTAGAACTACACAGATATATGTGATAGAGAAAAGGGTGTAGAACTACACAGATATATGTGATAGAGACAAGGGTGAAGAACTACACAGATATATGTGATAGAGACATGGGTATAGAACTACACAGATATATGTGATAGAGAACATGGTGTAAAACTACACAGATATATGTGATAGAGACAAGGGTGTAGAACTACACAGATATATGTGATAGAGAAAAGGGTGTAGAACTACACAGATATATATGATAGAGACAAGGGTGTAGAACTACACAGATATATGTGATAGAGACATGGGTGTAAAACTACACAGATAAGTGTATAGAGACAGGGTGTAGAACTACACAGATATATGTGATAGAGAAAAGGGTGTAGAACTACACAGATATATGTGATAGAGACATGGGTGTAAAAACTACACAGATATATGTGATAGAGACAAGGGTGTAGAACTACACAGATATATGTGATAGAGAAAAGGTGTAGAACTACACAGATATATGTGATAGAGAAAGGGTTGTAGAACTACACAGATATATGTGATAAGACAAGGTGTAGAACTACACAGATATATGTGATAGAGACAAGGGTGTAAACTACACAGATATATGTATAAGAGAAAGGTGTAGAACTACACGGATATATGTAATAGCGAAAAGGGTGTAGAACTACACATATGTGATAGAGACATGGTTGTAGAACTACACGAGATATATGTAATAGCGAAAAGGGTGTAGAACTACACAGATTATGTGATAGAGAAAAGGGTGTAGAACTACACAGATATATGTGATAGAGACAATGGTGTAGAACTACACAGACATATGTGATAGAGACATGGGTGTAGAACTACACAGATATATGTGATAGAAACAAGGGTGTAGAACTACACAGATATATGTGATAGAAACAAGAGTGTAGAACTACACAGATATAGTGATAGGACATGGGTGTAGAACTACACAGATATATGTGATAGGGACATGGGTGTAGAACACACATATAGTGATATGGGACATGGGTGTAGAACTACACAGATATATATATGATAGTAAAGGTGTGTAGAACTACACAGATATTGTGATAGAGACAATGGTGTAGAACTACAAAGATATAGTGATAGAGTAAGGGTGTAGAACTACCAATATATATGATAGAGTAGGGTTAGCGCTACACAGATACATGCAATTGAGACAATGTTGTAGAACTACACAGATATATATGATAGAGTAAAGGGTGTAGAACTACACAGATATATATGATAGAGTGAATGGTGTAGAACTACACAGATATATATGATAGAGAAAAGGGTGTAGAACTACACAGGTATATGTGATAGAGAAAAGGTTGTAGAACTATACATATATATGTGATAGAGACATGGGTGTAGAACTACACAGATATATATGATAGAGTAAAGGGTGTAGAACTACACAGATATATGTGATAGAGAAAAGTATTGTTATTTATCGAAAGATTATTGTATTTGCACATGTCACTTTGATTGGACACTCCCTAGAGGAAGAGTGCTCTGGGTATAAAACACTGTGTGTAGGTTATTTTCATATCACCTGAGGAAGGGGCAAGGACCCTGAAATGTTGTGATTTTGATGTGTGTGTGTTTTTTTTATTTTGGGGTGCGACCCTCGTATTCGTGTGATTGCTATATAGACATGCATAGAATTTTAGTCAGTGCCCCTATTCTCTTCTTAAAGCTACAAAAATAGGTTAGCATGAGTTTCATTTTTTTATTTATTTGTCTAATCTCTGCAGACTGCCAGTGTTCATTGTTAAGTTGTAAAAATTCAACAATATCCCTGGACAGACAGATCTTATTCAAACCATCCTCCTAGCAGATAATTATCATTGGAAAAAATTCTCTGCAATCCTTTCCAAAGGCAGTTTCCCCTATATGATGCCTATATAGATTGTCTGCTCGTCAATAACTGAGCAAACTGCTTTTACTCCATGGTTAGAGGGGAGGGGTGAATGAGAATACTGCCTTTAGTCAGTTAACATTGTTTAGTGGCCAATATTGTTTTGGCTAAAATTATTATTTGGGAGTTTGTTTGATGACAATTATCTAGCACCCATACAAAGCTTAAGGCAAATCTTAAAGATACATAATCTGTGATTGAGTACAGACAGGGAAAGGCCCTGGACACCAGAACACCAGGGAAACCACCAATGGGAAACATATTAGCAAACAGATCCAATCATCAAGCAGAGATAAGTGTGAAAATGTAAATTCAGAGGTAAATGGAGATTACACCTAAAAAGGAATGAACATTAACATGGAAGGAGAAATAACTAAGATAAGGAGGACGATAGAAAATGTTGGTCAGGTCCTTGTGTGGCCCAGAAACCTGGGTGCTTGACATTCTGGTGTAAGATTAGATTAAAACTAGAAAGGTAAAGTTTAAAGTAAAACTTTGAATTTGGCTTGAAGGGCTATATTTTGGAATGTGTGTGTGTGTGCTGCAAGTTTTTAAACTCAATAATCTTGCTATGGCAATGAAAGAGGGAAATGGTTAAGGAAATGGTTAAGTCCAGTTAAGTCCAGTGGGTGTATTTACCTGTGTCAGGTTGGGAGGTAAAAATGTTTTTTGATGATTGGTCAAAATTTGTGTTATGACTATAGTTACCCTATAAGTATCTCTGCCACGGAAATGGAAGGGTAGGTCATTAGGTACGTATATCAGTGTCAAGTTGGGGGGAATGTGTTTTGATCACATCACCCTAAAATGTTGTTTCCATTATTGTCTATAGGAAAAAAATGTCCCAAAATTAGCCAATAATGTGGTAACACTTCCATGGATTTCTTAGCTAGAAGATAGCACACTTCTATGTGTCCCCCACGTCTGTACCATCATTTCGTGTCTCTAGCTCAAAAACTGTGGGAGGAGATACAATCCAAAAAAACTGAAGCATAAAAGAGAAGAAGAATATAAAATAGATAGAACAGTTATTTGTCTCTTCAAGCCAAATTAATTACCAGTGATGTGATCTAGTTGACAAAAGACTAAAACCCACATTTTTTGTGTGTGAGTATTTAATTTGCCTTTCTAGACATGCTGCCTTTATTACTCTTAGGCTAGATTTGAATGATGTGGCCACAGGAAACGGCAGCATCTGGTCACCTTCCCTTTGGTGATAGATGGAATTTAACGAGCATTGGGACTTTCATGTCGTCCTTCCTTGGAACATCTGCTATGACGTTATACTGTAAATGTGCTGCTAGGCTATTATTTTATAGCTATGGTCACATTGCACAAATAAAACATCCTTTACTTAATTTTCATGTGATCTATGCAATGGGAGAAGGTCAAAGGTTTAGGTCACCAATGTACTGTACATCTATATAGATACAGTATATGGTACACCGGTATTTAAATAGACACTAATATCACTATTAGAAACCTAAAAAATGGCCCCTTTGAAACAAGTGTTAGTTTAGTCCAGAGGTGCCAAGCACATATCACATAGGCTGCATGATCGAGAAACATTGTGACCCATGGGACTGTCTGAATGGGTGGGATTATGGGTGGGGATGAGCGGAGTCAGGGTAAGCCAGGGCGGACACAGAAGCAGTCTGATAACTAATTGTACTGCCCTTAGTGTGCCCCTTGCCTGATGTAAGTTGGGCACCCCTGGTTTAGGGTATGTGCATTCTTTCTGTACACACTGTTTGGGATTTTTTTCTAACTTCTTTGTATACAGGCAGTCTATGGGTAACAAACATTCGACTTACATAAAACTCCTACAGTACTTACAAATGGAGGGGCATAAGGGCAAATACTGCAAAGCATGGGGGTCTGCAGGTGCATATAGCCAGATAATCTACTGTTGGTTTGCTACCTACCACTGTTTAAAGGGCACCCCCCCCTCCCTTTACCCACACCTTGTGCTGTACCAGAAGCAGCTGATAAAAACAGCTGATTGCAAACCCGGCCAGCACCGCAATCCATGCTGCAAACATCTGTGTAAGTTGCATTTAATAGGTTTATGTACCTGTTCCAACGTACATACAAATGTAACTGTGGAACAAACCTACAGAACCTGGTTTGTAACTGGTCATAGCCTGTTAGGAGGATTTTTTTCAGACAGGATTTATCTTGTTTTTTTTATTAAACAAAATTCTGCTATTTTTGCAGGATTCCTTACTTATTTCCCATGATATTTCCCCTGGAAGCCCTGGTTTCTGTCACTTTCTGCTGAGCGATCTCCCTGCCACCCTCTGTGAAACATTCGACTGGAGTGCGGGGAATCCGGCTGACATGTTAGTCCCTGACTCAGGCTGTAATTAAATGCATCTGACCCAGGCAGCTTTCTGTCAGGGAAGAGCAGGCACATGGCGTAGGCAGGGTACGTTTTTCAAGACTCATTTAAACTGTATTATTTTATCCTGTACTTAGTAATTTCTGACTATAGCGTTTATGTGTCTGGTATGGGGGTTGCCCCAGGAGGGAGGTTGCTGTCAAGTGTGCCTGGTAGGGATGATGCCAACGATAGGGTGGGGGGTGAAGTACACAGGGTGCCTTCTAAACTAAGACTGTTTATTTTAAAGGCAGACTAAAAATTAAACATTAAAATGCAGCGTCATGGTCTCTTATTAAGATCGTCCAGGCAATGTTTGGGAGAGTTAGGGGAACCATCCCCTGAAATGCTAGTGCTTCTTTACAGTTTTCTGGTCCATGTACTATTGTGGGCCATCTATTTAAATGATTTCTCCATAATAAAGATAAAATCCAGCTGTGTGTTATTAAATATAGAACATCCACAAGGCTCATTTTTTATTAACAATTAGTTCATTAACAGCTTAACATTATCAGTGGGACGGAAACCATTATTTGTTTGATTGTAGTGCCTAATTGGGTACAATACTACTTGGAGAGAAATTAATGAACTATTATCACTATATTTATGTAATTATTGTATGTAAGATATGGGGAAGGTAAGAGATTCATGTAAAAGCTTGTTTACCTCATGTACGCTCTTAAATTAATCTGGGATACAACACAGCTCTACAGGTTACAGAATAGATCATGTTAAGAGCATTAACATGTCATCTTCCACATGTCTTCAGGTGCATATAGCCAGATGATCCACTGGTGGTTTGCTACCTACCACTGTTTAAAGGGCACCAACCCCTCCCCCCCTTTACCCACACCTTGTGCTGTACCATAAGCAGCTGATAAAAACAGCTGATTGCAATCCATGTTTCATGAAGGTGGAGGTAGGAAAAGCCGCAGGACCGGATAAAATAGTACTGCGGCTATGTGCTTCCGAACTGGCTTTTATCTTTTGTGTTATTTTTAATAGATCGCTATCATCAGGTGTGGTACCAGTTATATTTAAAACCTTGTGTATAACTCCATTGCCAAAGAGTAATAGAGCCTCGGAAGTAAATGATTTTAGACCCATAGCCATTACTTCATTAGTAGCTAAGTGTTTTGAACATAGAATTCTTCCTTTTAATCTTGATCAGTACCAATTTGCTTACAGGTCAAACAGATCAACATCTGATGCATTCATTTATGTTTACTGTTTTATCTCACCCTGACAAATGTAATTCATACGCAAGAATCTTGTTTTTGGATTTTAGTTCAGCTTTTTAATACTTAATCTAAAATGATTAGAATTAGGGGTATCTACAAAATTATGCAAATGGATTTTTAAACTTTGTAGTAGGAAGGCCTCAATTTGTAAAATTTAATAATAATCTGTCTGACGTAAAAAGTCCCCCAAGGGTGTGTCCTTAGTCCATTGTTATATGCAATCTATACAAGGGACTGCAAACTTAGAGGGGAATTTAATCATCTTATTACATATGCAGACGATACAACACTAGTAGGACTTTATTCTGATAATGATGAAAGGGATTATCGAGCAGATATAGTTAATTTGGAAAATGGTAATAATCTGGGTATAAATAGTGCAAAAACTAAGGAGATGATCGTGGGTTTTGGGTTGCATAGGCGGAAGATGGGTTATAGCCCTATCAAAGTGAATGGGAACCAAATAGATCAAGTGGACAGTTTTACATTTTTAGGTTATCAGCTCTGCTCTTACATGGAAGCAACATGTTACCAGTGTGATCAAAAAAGCACAATCCAGATTAAACTTTGTTAGAATGTTAAAAAGGGAACAATTCTCTGTTAAAATTTTAGTAACTTTTTATCGTAGCACAGTTGAGAGTATACTTTGTAACAATTTCCTGGCCTGGTATGGGAATTGCAGAAGAGAAAGGTAATGTTAACAACTAAACATTGGGGAAAACAGTGGGGCACATTTTAGTTGGGGGGTATTCTAGCCAGAGAATATCATAGGAATGTAGCAATTGACATCTGCCAAGTGTATAGCCACTTTTACAGTACAGCATGACCCTCCAAAAGCTTGTTGAGCTTCAGGCATGCTCAGTGTTATTTTATTTAGTGACTGCTTTTATTGAAAGGCTTTATGGAGATTTTTAAGAGAATATCTTTTTTTTTTATAGCTTTGCTCCTTTGTTGTGTAATCCCAGTGTGTGCTGTCTACATGACATGTACTATTTTATTCATTGACCCCCATGTGTGACGTGACCTGCCTATGTTTTTCCATCTGCTTGTAACTAGATTTCCCTAGTGGAAGAACCATTCAACAGATGGGGGGGTGGATTGACATTCTGCACTGTTTTAAGCCGTTCACTTTGGAAAATCAGGGAGCTGAGATAGCCACACAATATTTCCAATATTTCCAGCAAATGTGCAATATATAGATGTGTAGCAGCAACAATTTATAGTTTCAGTGATGAACCTTGCAGATACATTGTAATGCAACCTCAGTATTCGAGCTTTAAAAGGCCAAGTTCACTCCTCAAATGAAAAATTGTATGAAGGTAAATCACCTACTCAAACCCCAAATCTGCAATAGTTAGAAAACTGAAAGATGTAAGACTAATTTGAATTGTTGCCTGATGTTCTGTTACTTCTCCTGTAAGCATAGGGGAGCACACTACAATGGTGAATCCAAAGTTTTTATTGTAACAACAACAACTATTCCCCTAGCTGCCTCCTCAGAGTATGTGCAGGTTTGTGGTCTTGGAGAAGAGACAGAAACATTTTTGGAGGCAGAGTGAAGGGAAAGAAGGATAGTTCTTTCAGATTTTGAACTGTTGTGGTTTCAGGGTACATTTTAATCACATCAACAGCTTGTTAGATAACATATTGAGTATTGACTGACCCAATACTGCCATAAAGAGATAGAACGTAATATAAAATGTCTTTACACAGTAAATCTTCCTCCTGGGCATGCAGTCTAATCAAAGTAGATTATGTAACTGGGCAGAACCTGGGGAAAAGTTAATTCCCTAAAATGCTGCTACTAAGTTTTACGTCTATTTGGTTGAATACATAGAGTATAAAGAGTCTTTTATTGGCTTTCATTTACCAAAACTTTGGTAGAATGCATACTTGAGATACAGCTCATGCCACAGTCTCCATCGCACAAGCACTGGCGCTTCCCAAAGCAGTCCAAATCCTGTGTACACGCTTTCTGGCAGGTCTGGCCGAGTGGATTTTCTTTTCTTGTGGGACAGGTTTCTGGAACATCTAGCAAAAAAACCACACAAAGAGCTTGGTCAATCACTGATGTAATATCTACTTGTCTATGGGTAATGCCTCTATTAAGGTACAAAAGATAGAATGTCTCAATGATAATGATTAATATAAATTACCAGGGACAGAATATTCAGTGCTTTTTATTTGAATATGGATATAATGTTAAAAATGAGAAAAGTTTGGTGAAACTAATTCTAGTTGATAGAGTTAGTTTGTATTAATAAATCTCCCATTCTCTATAGTAAAACTAAAGAGCCCCTAATTACATTTTATGTCCCACCCTCTTCTGTTAACCATGAATCTTAAATTTAAAAGTAAAAGTTATATATATACGACTTGACATCTAAATTTGACATAGCTCTTGCTATTGCAGATACAGATCTGCAAAACACATTTCATCGATCTTACAGTATTGGAATAGTATATGAAGTTACAAAATAACTAATTGGTCTGCTCTTTTCCTTTTCCCTGGGAGTAAAGCACTAAGCATGTCAGAGCCAATGGTTTAGGCAGGGGGAGGAGTTTAAAGTTACTTTAATTTAAATTGTATCTAAGGTTAGGAATTGATCATTGATGCAATGATATGTCATTTTGATCAACAGTTTTTGGGCTATAAGTCAGGATAGAAAAAAAAGGATGAATGTTAAGAGAGCCAAGTTAGGAGATTACACAAATAAAAGGGCACCCTTACAACAAAAAAATTGTCAATTGTCAGTTACCTGCCCCCAACCCCAACTGATATATTTAGCACTTTATTACCTGCATTACAAACCAGATGCACATGCTCAATGTTATAAAAAGCTCATTGAGCAGAGAGAGGTGGCAGATACCTTTGCCAGAAAGGAATTCAATTTATCATTAAATATCTGGTTACAAATTCATTTAATAAACTGGTAAAAATAGCAGTTGGGGTTGCAGGCAGATAACCATCAAGTTACCAGTTTTGTATTAAAGTTGGACATGCCCTATAAATCCACTCTCCTGTAGAAAGCAGTACTTCTTTTTTTTAATATCCCCTAAAAATCTTTAAATCACTTTCCTCTCTTGCCAGTGTACATTTTATTCTCCTCTTGCTTAGCCTACGTTAAATGCCAAACTACAGCAAAATTTGTAAAAAGGGAAGTCAACCTGCTTCTCATTGTTTGGGTACAAGTGTTAGAAAAAGGTCAGGGTATTCTGCAAATTAGGACAGCAAGATCCTTCACTTGGTTGGTAACTTGGCTGCATTCACAAAAAACACCAAGTATAAAAGTAACTGGAAAATATTAATGGTTATAAATTTAATATAAATTAATGTAATGGCTTAATATATCTATCAGATTGTATTTGTGTATATTCTTTTCTAAAAAAGGTTTAAGATAGAACTGTATCTGTTTTGCGCTTTCTGTTTCAGATAAATTGCTTTATCTTGATTGCAATGTAACTTGCCTTAAAATAGCTCACAGTCTGTGATTACTACCTCAGGTGTAAATGGGCTAAAAATAAACTTTTATGCTGCTAATCTTTTGAAACCTTTACGTACGCCCACTTACATACATGCGCACATATGTGTGTGTGTGTGTGTGTGAATGCTATTGGCTTTTATATATAAAGAAATTTGTAGGGTTGAATTTAGAGTTCTAGAAGAAAGGGCTGACTGTAGATTTAAGTTTGCAATGCTCTGAACCAGTCACATTGTCAAACCTCAGGTAATTAACATACAAAGACCTGCCTCTTCCTTGCAAAATCTCCAACTAATCATCACGCCTCTTGTTATGATGCACAGTTATCCTTGGGGCTAGATTATACAGGGTTATGCTTTTCATAGACAACTGATACCTAATTCTGTCCTTTAGATTGGTTACTTACATACTGTATACTCAGAAAAATAAATATTATATACAAAATATATTATCTGCAAACCCAAGGATGACTTAATAATAACCCTATATAATGCTCTACATAAAACTGGTACTAGATTTAAATAGGAAAGTAATAAAATTCAAAGCTGTCAATGACATTGTGTCATCAGAAATAATTTTGAAATATGCCAGACAGAATCTGCGAGGCCTTTTTTTAAAGATCGGGCTACACACAGTCTTGAGTGCTCTCCCTATACACAGCCAATACACAGCCTATACACAGCCTATACACAGCCTACACACAGCCTATACACCGCCTATACACAGCCTACACACAGCCTATACACAGCTATACACACACACCTATACAACGCCCATACACAGCCTACACACAGCCTATACACAGCCTACACACAGCCATACACAAGCCTATACACACTACACACAGCCTATACACAGCCTACACACAGCCTATACACAGCCTATACACAGCCTACACACAACCTATAACACAGCCTACACACAGCCTACACACAGCCTACTCACAACCTACACACACCTACACACAACCTATACACACCTACACACAGCCTATTATACACACCCTTTCAACACCTACACACAGCCTACACACAGCCTATACACAGCCTACACACAGCCTACACACAGCCTATACACAGCCTACACACAGCCTACACACAGCCTATACACAGCCTACACACAGCCTATACACAGCCTATACCCACCTAACACACAGCCTATACACAGCCTACACACAGCCTATACACAGCCTACACACACCTACACACACACCTACACACAGCCTACACACAACCTATACACAGCTTACACACAGCCTATTATACACACCCTTTACACAGCCTACACACAGCCTACACACACCTATCACAGCCTAGCACACAGCCTACACACAGCCTATACACAGCCTACACACAGCCTATACACAGCCTACAGCCGATACAGTCTATACACAGCTTATACACAGCCTATATATGGCCTATACATAGCATGTACACAGCCTATACACAGCCGATACACAGTCTACACACAGCCTATACACAGCCTACACACAACCTATACACAGCCTGCACACAGCCTATTATACACAGCCTATACACAGCCTACAGCCGATACAGTCTATACACAGCTTATACACAGCCTATATATGGCCTATACATAGCATGTACACAGCCTATACACAGCCGATACACAGTCTATACACAGCCTATACACAGCCGATACACAGCCGATACACAGCCTATACACAGCCTATACACAGCCTATACACAGCCGATACACAGCCTATACACAGCCTATACACAGCCTACACACAGCCGATACACAGCTGTTACACAGCCTATACACAGCCTACACACAGTCGATACACAGCCTACACACAGCCTATACACAGCCTACACACTGCCTACAAACAGCCTACAAACCGCCTATACACAGCCATTACACAGCCGATACACAGCCTACACACAGCCTACACACAGCCTATACACAGCCTATACACAGCCTATACATAGCATATACACAGCCTATACACAGTATAGGGAGAGCGGACTGTGTGTTTCCCTCAGTCGCGACAGACTCCTTTATAGGGAGTATTCTGTGGGAGAGGAAAATTTTCTCTCTTTCCCGAACGAGTACTCGTCCGACCCGAACGTTTGGTGGCCGGGTGCTCGTTTTAGAAAGCTAGGTACACACAGTACCGATAAAACCCGATACTGTCAGTACTGTGTACTGTGTGTACCTAGCTTAAGAGTGCCTCCTGGCTCTGATTGCAGCTCTGATTAAAGTCCCCACTGTAAATATGACTGTAAGACAAGATAAATGTGGCATTGGCATATACACCAAAGGTATAAAGAGATAAGAGAAGACGTATGGGAGATCTTCCTCTTAAGGGAATATCCACTAACTAGAACCAATCTTTTCCTTGCTTTAAGTAAGCCCCACTACTCCACTGTTCTAACTCATCTCCCTTGGCCTGCTTCATGTTCCCAGCAAAGTCTTGCCATCTCCACTCTAAAGGTTGCCACCTATACCCCTCACTCTACAAGCTTTGGCACATTGTATCCCAGCCATGTTAGACTGTGGTTGGGCATCAGGACTTTTTTGGAGCACATTTTCCTGACATATGGCACACAACAGTGGATAAAAACAATGCACTATACCCTCATTCGTACCAGTTTCACCGTAACAGATCTGATTAATGGGGCCCACCCCAATGTCCCTTTCCTGGCGTTGTGCCACAATATTTCAGGGCAGAGTCAGGCAGTGCCAAGGATAGGCCCCTTCCATGCTGTGCTGAATACTTAAACATATGTAGAAAGTTGTATACAGTCCCAGATTCTGGTGATCCCTATTTTTTGGTATGATAGCCACTTTGTTAGTAGTAACACTATTGCACATGTGCAATATTAAATAGCTCCAACGGATATGAGATGTTGCAGCCTATGAGTAAGAGCGTTTAGTACCGCTCGAAACACGTCAGGCATTTTACTGATTGTGTGATAGATTTTAAATGCTATAATAAAGCTTAAAGTTTTAATCTGGTGACCGGGAAAGTTCTTGCCGGATAGAGGAGTGCGGACCTGTAGCCCACCCACGGAGGACAGAGATATTTGCCTTCCATGCTGTGACCAGCTAAATGTTGTGATGTATACAGTACGTCACTTTGCAATTGATTCAAACAAAAGATGTAACCATGTGTAGTTACACTCTCTGTTTACTTTTACCTCCTCCTTATTTGCAGCTCACTGGCACAGGCATGCTTAGCGCTACTTTGTATCTCCAGTACTAAAAGGAAAGCGAGCGTGAAAGAGTGCATTCCTACTACAACTTTTTCTTTAAAGTAGAAGAAAATTTTTTGTATAGATTAACATCTAAATGCTGCTGCTTTTAACTAATGAAGTCTAATCCAAATTAATTTACTGCACAGCAATATATACAGTGCAAAAAATATCGACAGAAATAAACAGAAGATATGAGAAGCTAAGATTCCAATGAGACGTAACAGGCTTAGTTGCTTTATTACAGAGGTAAGTCCTGCCTGTCATTGATTGATCTGTACTTCATCCTGTGACTAGGAACCTGCCCCTGTAACTAAGTAACTATGGCTGTCACCATCCATCAGAGATCATCTGCTGTCATTATTAATCTTCTGTGCAGGTTTAGCTGTTTGTATCTCAGTGCAGGATTTCATTTTCCAGGTAGAAAACAGCTTTTAAACATTAACAAACTGTATGGTGGGCAACACATGCATGTAAAAGCTCTCTGGCTGATGGCTATTGGATTACCAGCATGTCAATCAAAAAGCTGGTTCACCAAGATTTAGGGGCATGAATGAACTAGCATTTCCATTGATTTTGTTAGTGATAAACCCTGATTTCGATTAAGAATTGCTGGTTTCAAAAATCGTCAGACCCAACAGATTTTTCAAAAGTTTCTAAACTATAAACGTTTCATTAAAAAACAGAGTACCAGTATTAGAAAATCGAAAATTCACAAAATTTTATTTGAAAAGCAAAAATTCCTATTGAAAATTTGTGAGTTGCTATGGAATTGCAATCAAAAATAAGAGAAATCCCAAACCAATTGGGCTTAAATTGGGAACTTTGGACCATGAATAGGAACTCACCAGTCGCCAGTTTCTCTTATTTCTAGATTTCATTACAGAAAATCCTGTTTCTTTTTTCAAGCTTTAGCAGTAACAAAATGATGCAATGTGGCCTTAAAACAGAGAACACTATAAGTGGAATGTACTCAACTTCCACTTGCTGTCCCAGATTTTGCAATGTAGACAGTGTAGCATCTGATACTACATTCCATGATAATGTGATTATTCTTTGCATGTAAGCAGTATTCCTTCTAAGCTGTGCGCATCTGGCCACGACAGCCTCGGTTTTAAGGCCAAATCCTGCTATCCCAGTCAGCAATCACTTGAAGGACAATTATCACCCCCTCTACCTTCCTCCTCACCCCCCTCTAACTTCCTCCACACACCCCTCCTGTGATAGTACCCAGGGTAAGGGTCTAAACCCCTAGGTCCTCACCCTTGGGTCTTACCTTAATTCAGGGCACAAAGCTTCCAAAATCAGCTTCTAAAAGCTGGCTGCGGACAAGCTCCTTAATTTCTTCTCATTGAACAGCCCCAACATAGCTCACAACTTTGCAGAGCTTGTTTGAATATAGTTAGACCCAGGGGTGAGGACCCGACAGTTTAGGTCCCCGCCCTGCAGACGTAGGAATTTCTATGGTAAAATCGCAGTGAACCAGCTTTTTGATTGACATGCTGGAAATCCAATAGCCATCAACCAGAGAGCTTTTACAGATGAAATGTGCTGGAGTAAAAAGTCAGTCATTAGCCATGATGTTTTGTGTATGTTTCGCATCAGAGACACAGTGTGAGTTACAGTAGCCTCAGATCCAGGTGCATTAAGAGAGTGACAGTAGGGATTTTAGTAGAAATCTTGGAATGTTATTTAGCTTTTTCAAGCCAGATTAAATATAAAGCAATCGCTCTGTAAATTTGCACAAACTGTAAAGACCAACTGTCAATCTGTGTAAGAGCTTTTAGCCACAATGGCTACTGTTTATTATTGTACAGCATTAGGGGAAACTGTCCATAGCTCCCAGTGAGATTAGGGAGAAGCTGCCTCCTCAGGCCTAGAATGAAACAGGATGTGAAGTCCACGTAAACAGCCTATGGCAATGAAATAATGGTAAACAACACTGCTTTCCCCTTGGTTCCTGTTTCCTTTTAGAGTTTGTTTTGTGTGGGCGGAATACAGTTTATAATCCAAATAAGTAGCAAGAGAACCTGAAAATGTTTGGTCATATGGTCATAGAAAGAAAATCCCACTCTGGGCCGAAGAACACAATTATCTCTATTTCTTCTAAACTGAGTACTTATCAGAATGGACAATATTGCTTACACAGGGACTAAAGCCTCATACAGACGTGCAATTGCAGGGGCCAACAATGTGTATACACGGTCGTTTCGGGTGATAATCCTGCTGTATATGGGAACTTTGTCACCCGTAAAGGCCATTCGGTCGGAGGTCGTTGCTCGATCAGCCAGGCAGATATTCAACCGAATGGCCATTTATTGGCCAAAACGGGCATGCATACAGATTGTGCCTAGCGGGTTGGCCCTGCGATCGCACGTGTGTATGAGGCTTAACAAACTGACGTGCAGTAAACAAAATTATTTATTTAAGAGGGTTATAAAAAACCCTAAATTACAATCAGGAGGTAGAAAAAAATGACTCCTACTACCCTAGAGATTAAAGAACACTACGCTCATACAATATTTGACTGCTTTGTATCTCCACCCACATTCCGTGTTCCTGACACACCTCCTATATATGTTTGAGCTATCAGTTACTGCATAACTATAGTGCCCCTTTAATGAACTGACATTTTAAAATAATATTTTAAATCCCCACTTTACCTTAACTTTAGGTTTGTTTTAAAGTAAATTGTAAAAATAATAATCACCTTACAAAATTTGTTTTCAGGACTGCTTGATTACCAAAACAGGATTAATGAATAGTTTGTACCATGGCCACATATGTACATCTATGGTCATCTCTAATTGGTACTTAATTCCACTTACCATACTCTTACAGAACAAAGAATTATTACAGGTGGTTCCCTCTTTAGGGAAGACATCATGCTTGGGTACACTGGGCCCTTATACTAGTGAATCCTAGTTTCTAACCAAATCTGGTTTTGAGGCGGAACTATTTTGAGGAACTTTTAGAATGTTGGCCAACTGCAACGTTTAAATGTTGAAAAGACGAAATTCAGTCTCAAAAAATTCAGACCTTTAACTCCCATTGACCTGTGGGGTTCACTTTGAATTTTTGGTTCTGTGGAATTTTGACACATTTCACAGAACTGCTGGTAGAGCAAACTTGTTTGTTTTTGTTCATTTTTTTCCAGATTCCCCAGAGACTAAGGTATGAGAAATCCACTTGCTGTGGAAATGCTGTGGAATTAGTGAGGTTATATACCTGTATATAAAGTGGTATAGCTGCAAAACTAAGATCCCAAATGTGGAAATTTGTTTGTCCTGCCCGCACTGTGCCCAATGCCCCAGACCCAGCAACACCAGTCCTCCCCCTGCACCCTGTAAGCCGAAATCCCAGAACAAAGTCCGCCCACTACTACTCATCATTTATCAGGTGGGGTTGAAAGAATCCCACAGCACACTAACATTCATTATATACACTATACTATAAATAAAAAAACATTTTCTCTTTTTAAGAAAAGGTACAGGGACCTCTTTCCTCAAGGTTCAATAATTTGTATAATGTACACCATATATTAAATTTTGTCTCCCTTTTTATATTATAATATTGTACGCCCCTGCATCCTCAAGTGTATAAATAAAATTATAAATACAAGTGGCAGTTCAATGGCCTAAGGCCTTCGTTTATATAAACCATTCCACAAGCGCAGTCTCAATTGTTTCAGTATTTTGTGTCATTGTCTTGGTATCACCAAAAAAAGTTATTACTAAATAAAAACAAATGTAAAACACAAATCACATCTGTTCTTTCAATAAGACTAGAAATCTACAGCAACATCGCCTGTCCCCTAGAGATTTGAACTTGAAGAGTTTGTTTCCAGAAAGGTGTGACTTGCCACCTTTAGTTTAGATTTACAGTGAATTACACTTTCACAGATAAAAAGAAAAACTCCAAAGTTTGATTATATCATAATACTACTCAATCTATACCACAATATTACTTATATTATATCGTAATTCTACTTATATTATATCATAATACTACTCAATCTATACCACAATATAATATACTATAAGTAATATTGTAATATAGTTTTGATAATTAGTATGGTTGTAGATAATTTAAATTTAATATAATATACTATAAGTAATATTGTGGTATAGATTGAGTAGTATTATGATATAATATAAGTAGAATTATGATATAATATAAGTAATATTGTGGTATAGATTGAGTAGTATTATGATATAATATAAGTGGAATTATGATATAATATACTATAAGTAATATTATGGTATATATTGAGTAGTATTATGATATAAGAGGAATTATGATATAATATACTATAGTAATATTATGGTATAGATTGAGTAGTATTATGATATATATAAGTAGAATTATGATAAATATACTTAAGTAATATGTGGTATAGATTGAGTAGTATTATGATATAATATAAGTAGAATTATGATATAATATACTATAAGTAATAGTGTGCTATAAAATTGAGTAGTATATGATATAATATAAGTGATAGAATATGATATATATAAGTAATATTGTGGTATAGATTGAGTAGTATTATGATATAATATAAGTAGAATTATGATATAATATACTATAAGTAATATTGTGGTATAGATTGAGTAGTATTATGATATAATATAAGTAGAATTATGATATAATATAAGTAATATTGTGGTATAGTGAGTAGTATTATGATATAATATAAGTAGAATAATGATATAATATAAGTAATATTGTGGTATAGATTGAGTAGTATTATGATATAATATAAGTGGAATTATGATATAATATACTATAAGTAATATTATGGTATATATTGAGTAGTATTATGATATAAGAGGAATTATGATATAATATACTATAAGTAATATTATGGTATAGATTGAGTAGTATTATGATATAATATAAGTAGAATTATGATATAATATACTATAAGTAATATTGTGGTATAGATTGAGTAGTATTATGATATAATATAAGTAGAATTATGATATAATATAAGTAATATTGTGGTTATAAATTGAGTAGTATTATGATATAATATAAGTAGAATTATGATATAATATAAGTAATATGTGGTATAGATTGAGTAGTATTATGATATATAAGTCGAATTATGATATAATATACTATAAGGTAAATAAATTATGATATAATATACTATAAGTAATATTGTGGTATAAATTGAGTAGTATTATGATATAATATAAGTAGAATTATGATATAATATAAGTAATATTGTGGTATAGATTGAGTAGTATTATGATATAATATCCCATTGGTTGGCAGGAGACACTGTTTGAACCATCCAAATAGAAAGTCTTTTGGCACAGATAATAAATCACCTCAGAGACCTATAGTTTGTTTTTTAACTGTACCAGATAACCATTTTTTATCTATGGAGGTGGTGGACAGAAGACTTCGGGAAAACAAAAGGACGTGACCTGTGAAAACTGATTAAACATGGCTATATTAGTGGGCTATTTCACCATACGGCTTTCTAATATAAACGGTGTTCTAACCACACTTTCATATACATTAAGGAAGAGACTTTACATAGTTTGATCCTTAAGTATTAATTCAAAGTATAATAAAGTACCAAACTAAAGTTTATTCTGAAATATGCTTGTGAAGGTTCTCATTCATCCAGGTAATGGTATATCTGTGTATTCAATTAGATCAACTGGACTTGAAATGTAGTTCTTGAAGACGTTTGCTAGTCATCCGACTGGCTTTCTCAATTCAGAATGACTTGTACAAGAATCTGTGGCAATCAGTCCAGTTGATCTAATTGATACAACAGATATCTGAAATATATTATCTATTTATTAATTTTTAATTTAGTTATTAATCATTAACTTTTTGCATGTAAACATTTAACGCTTGTCTGTGTGTTTTACATTGCGGTCAAATTGATGTGTTTTTTTTTTTTTTTTTCTATCTGGGAAATGTTGATGTTGTCAGTGAAAAAACAGCCATATGTGCAGCTTTCACGCTGGGAAAAAGTGTGAAAAGTTTAATTGTTTACAATCATTTATGTGACATTCTACTGTCTCGGTCTGTGTGGAACCTGGAAACTTTTCAGTGTACCAGGAATTTTCTATATAACAGAATAGTAATAAACACTCACAATATAATTCTAGTGGAATCAGGGCTAATCTGCTGCATAGTAGAAGCCCATTGCCTTTAATTAGGGCTGTGCTTCTGTTAGGTGAACTAAAACAAACTCTTCAGATAGCAGTGCATCGCTATGTCTATGAGCATGTGCTCCCACAAGCGCGTACATAGAATGGCTGGTGGTGCTAGAGGTAATTGCTTCAGCCTTTGCTCAGGAAACTTTATCTACCCCCCTCCACATAGACTATCATCAGGTTAAACGTGAATTATAAGTGGACAATGGTTGGAAGGACCAATTTAAAGCCACGTGATTGGGTAAAAAAACTGGTGGTACTCAGATATTATTTGTACTTGCTTTGTATTAATTTTTAATGTTGCCCTCACCTTTCCATATAACTGCCTTCTTGTTGTGTCTGTGACACTGAGTGTTAGGTCTTTCCCTGTTAAATGTTTTTTATAAACAAAAGAGGCCTCCAAAAAGAGGCTTTCAATAATGGGATTCTTGCTGGATTAAAGGTTCTATTTTTTAAAATTCTATTTTGTATAGATAGAGTATCCCTTTTAACGTGGTGGATGAAAAGTGTACATGCTGGCGCTTCTCAACAAAATTATACTGGAAGGTAGGAATCATTTAAGGGCATTTACACCCTTAAAAAAAAAAGTAAAGCCTTGATAATTATTGTGTCTGCATTCTGGCAGAGTAAGCTGGCTCCTCCCTCCTTGCAGTCAATCAAGGCTGTGAATGCTGACAGGATAGACAATGATTGACTGCTGTTTCACCTGTGCCTCCTCTGCACAAGCTCATTGAGCAAAGGAAGAGATAGATATCATAGCTACAAAGGAATAGAAATTATCATTAAAAATCTGGTTACAAATGCATGTAATAAACTGGGATAAATACAGTTGAGGTTGTGGGCAAATAATGACAAGTCACCAGGGTTTTTTTGTGTTTTTTTGAGGGTGAATTTGCCCTTTAAGCTTACCTTCCTGTCCCAAGTGCTTTAATTTTAAAAAGTTTTTTTACAGTGGAGTTGTCCTTTAATAAAAAATAAAGAGTTCCAGAGCTGGTAGCTCAGATGTTCACGACAAGGCAGCATAGAATGCCAGAGGACTAATCCAGTAAGCTTAATATGGCTCCTTCCCCTTGGAAATAACCCAACAAGATAAAAACAACTGTAAACACACAGATTAATTTCAATGGGATGTCGCTTTACTGTTTACTGTTGTGACACTGAGTGGTACATTAAATACATAATTTCTAGCTTATTTGCTTTCTGGCTTTAGTTTCCCTTTAGCCATGTGTTGTTACATTTCACATCCCTTTTTAAATTTCTACAGTTTTGAATTGCTATATAAGGCCTTTCTTTAATCAAAGAATTATCCTACCATAGGAAATGTGTCTAGTACACAATCAATAATTGACTTCAATTCATTATGATAACAATCTAGTCATGAATTTATGAATCTGACCACATTGCGCTGCTCTGCTTGCATTGTTTAAAGTTGCCAAAAAAGAAAGAATAAATTGATAAATAAGAGAATTACTGTAGTAATTCCCACCTCTTGTAGTGCCAGGTGTAGCTTCCGATGGACGTTATTAAATGGGGGGATGTTCTCAGTCGGGGAGTCAGGCTGGGCAAACAAGACCTAACCTGGGTTCCTAGTATTTCACTGTGAAAGTGTTAAAAATGCAAAAGGGATTTTAAAAATGCAGTGAAAAATGCAGTTGTTTTAGTGAATTAAAGCGATAAAATAAATATTATTCATATGATTTGGTGTTACCCTCACAAGCTGGCATTACCTCCATTTCGTCCCTTGACAACGGCCACTGCCAGCCCCTGGGCATTTGAATCCAGGATTACAAATCACCAGCATCTTATCCCCAAAGTGCCTTGACTGTGTCGCCAGGCTCGTGGCCGCGTTTTCAATGTTCACAGGGCCATGAACAAACTGGATCTTTAAAATAAAAGTATTCTGGTGTATATTATTGAAAGTTTACATAGAAAAAAAATATATAAGGGATAATGCGCTACTACAGTGAATAAAGGATATTACGCCACAGAGGAATTCCATGACCATAAGAAGCTTTTATAGCTTTCTATAGGGCATGGAACTTCGAGGTGTAGTATATCCGTATATTACACTGTAGATAGCGTATTTTCTTTTAATACATAAGGCCTGCGAAAAAAAAAAAAAACCAGCCCCTTCCATGTCTCTCCCCCTCCTGCATAGTCATATATAGGAATTCCTGTTAGTGTATAAATAGTAAACTACCTTCCTATTGAAAAGAGAAAGAAGGACCGAACATCGTCTGTCAAATTAAACAGGGCTTCCTATATAATGACTAATACAGGGAGAGGGAGAGACAGGGGGAGGGGCAGTGGAATACACAAAGTCACTCAGTGACTGTAATAAGGATTCTCGCCACTGCCACCTCCCATTGAAATGCCAGAGCCTTATGTTTACATAAGGGATAAATACTATTAAAGTGTAATATAAGGATATTATGTCACAGAGGAATTCCATGACCATATAGAAGCACGAGCCGCAGGAGACAATGGAAGGGGCAGTGGAATACAGGAAGTCATCAGTGACCTCACTGAGTGATTGTAATATAGATTCTCGCCACTGCACCTCCCATTGAAAATGCCTTGCCTTATGTATTATATTGATTCATTTACTACAACATTCCAGACATTGCCACATTGCCTAAGGTTCCTCATGACAGCAGTGCTACATTGTCTGATAAACGAGGCACAGAGACATATTTTTGATGTGTTGGGATTTAATTCACAAGATCAAGATGTGCATTATGTTATTTTAATATCTATGTAGAAAAATGTAACATTTTAAATCAAAGTGCACTTTGGCATAGTTTGACCTTTATGCATATGCATTCCATGATGCTTCAGCATCCTATGATATATTTTCCAACTTAAAACCAGTTACACTGTTATACTTACCTGAGTCTGAAATGAATAATGAGGGTGCTTTTGGCCATGTTGTGTATCCAGAATCCATGGTCTACCTCCTCTGGCTTAAATCTTTCAATTGATACACACATGCTATAGTGTTGTATATGTGACATTGTTTATAGATCCCATATTATGATCTTAATACAAAAGTGTAGCTGCGAGCAATGCCACATAACATGAAATGTTGTAGGGCAGAGTAAGATATATTGTAATTTGACTAGTAATATTATATATACTATATATATATATATATATATATTATATATATGGATATATAGGATAATAAGAATAACACTTATATCACAATGGTCTGGTGAAATGGCTTAGAAACTATATCTACCCAGACATACTGTATGTGATAGAAAAAAGGGTGTTAAACTACAGTAAATAAAATAAGGTGCTGATAGTATGCAATAAATTGTTTTATGCTACCTAGTGTCCACTCACCATATTTGTACTTCTGGTACTAAGAAAAGAGGATAGATTAAACGAACATATGTAATAGAGAAAAGGTGTGAGAACTACACAGATATATGTGATAGAGACATTGGGGTAGAACTACACAGATATATGTAATAGAGAAATGGGTTGTAGAACTACACAGATATATGGAATAGAGAAATGGGTTAGAACTACACAGATATATGTGATAGAGACAAGGTGTTTAGAACTACACAGAATATGTGATAGAGACAAGGGTGTTAGAACTACACAGATATATGTGATAGGACATGGGTGTAGAACTACACAGATATATGTGATAGAGACAGGCTGAAGAACTACACAGAAATATGTGATAGAGAAATGGTGGTGTAGAACTAAACGATATATGTGATAGAGAACAAGGGTGTAGAACTACACAGATATATGTGATAGGACAAGGGTGTAGAACACAGATATAGTGATAGAGACAGGGTGTAAACTAACAGATATATGTGAAGGACAAGGCTGAAGAACTACACAGAAATATGTGATAGAGAAAGGGTGTAGAGAACTACACAGATATATGTGATAGAGAAAAGGGTGTAGAACTACACAGATATATGTGATAGAGGACAAGGGTGAAAGAACTACACAGATAATGTGATAGAGACTGGGTATAGAACTACACAGATATATGTGATAGAGAAATGGGTGTAAAACTACACAGATATATGTGATAGAGACAAGGGTGTGAGAACTACACAGATATATGTGATAGAGAAAAGGGTGTAGAAACTACCAGGATATATGATAGAGACAAGGGGTAGAACTACACAGATAATGTGAGAGGCGGTGACAGGGTTGTAAAAACTACACAGATATATGTGATAGAGACAAGGGTGTGAAACTACACAGATATATGTGATAGAGAAAAGGGTTGTAGAACTACACAGAATATGTGATAGAGACATGGGTGTAAAAACTACACAGATATATGTGATAGAGACAAGGGTGTAGAACTACACAGATATATGTGATAGGAAAAGGGTGTAGAAAACACAGATATATGTGATAGAGAAAAGGTGTGTGAACTACACAGATATATGTGATAGAGACAAGGTGGTGTGAACTACACAGATATTGTGATGAGACAGGGTGTAAAACTACACAGATATATGTAATAGAGAAAAGTGTAGAACTACACGGATATATGTAATAGCGAAAAGGGTGGTAGAACTACACAGACATATTGGATAGAGACATGGGTGTAGAACTACACGGAATATGTAATAGCGAAAAGGGTGTAGAACAACACACAGATATATGTGATAGAGAAAAGGGTGTAGAATACACCAGATATATGTGATAGAGACAATGGTGTAGAACTACACAGACATATGTGATAGAGACAGGGTGGAGTAGAAACTACACGATATATGTGATAGAAACAAGGGTGTAAACTACACAGAATATGTGATAGAACAAGAGTGTAGAACTACACAGTATATGTGATAGGGACAGGTGTAGAAATAACAGATATATGTGATAGGGACATGGGTGTGGAGACTACACAGATATTATGTGATAGGGAATGGGTGTGAAACTACACAGATATATATATGATAGAGTAAAGGGTGTAGAACTACACAGTTAGTGTAGAGACAATGGTGTAGAACTACAAAGATATATGTGATAGAGTAAAGGGTGTAGAACTACAAGATATATATGATAGAGTTAAGGGTGTAGCGCTACACAGATACATGCAATTGAGACAATGTTGTAGAACTACACAGATATATATGATAGAGTAAAGGGTGTAGAACTACACAGATATATATGATAGAGTGAATGGTGTAGAACTACACAGATATATATGATAGAGAAAAGGGTGTAGAACTACACAGGTATATGTGATAGAGAAAAGGTTGTAGAACTATACATATATATGTGATAGAGACATGGGTGTAGAACTACACAGATATATATGATAGAGTAAAGGTGTAGAACTACACAGATATATGTGATAAGAGAAAAGTATTGTTATTATCGAAAGATATGTTTTGCACATGTCACTTTGATTGGACACTCCCTAGAGGAAGAGTGCTCTGGGTATAAAACACGTGTGTAGGTTATTTTCATATACCTGAGGAAGGGCAGGACCCTGAAATGTTGTGATTTGATGTGTGTGTGTTTTTTTATTTTGGGGTGCGACCCTCGTATTCTGTGTGATTGCTATATAGACATGCATAGATTTTAGTCAGTGCCCCTATTCTCTTCTTAAAGCTACAAAAATAGGTTAGCATGAGTTCATTTTTTTATTTATTGTCTAATCTCTGCAGACTGCCAGTGTTCATTGTTAAGTTGTAAAATTCAACAAATCCCTGGACAGACAGATATTCAAAACCATCCTCCTAGCAGATAATTTCATTGGAAAAAATTCTCTGCAATCCTTTCCAAGGCAGTTTCCCCTATATGATGCCTATATAGTTGTCTGCTCGTCAATAACTGAGCAAACTGCTTTTACTCCATGGTTAGAGGGGAGGGGTGAATGAATGAGAATAGCCTTTAGTCAGTTAACATTGTTTAGTGGCCAATATTGTTTTGGCTAAAATTATTATTGGGAGTTGTTTGATGACAATTATCTAGCAACCCATACAAAGCTTAAGGCAAATCTTAAAGATACATAATCTGTGATTGAGTACAGACAGGGAAAGGCCCTGGACACCAGAACACCAGGGAAACCACCAATGGGAAACATATTAGCAAACAGATCCAATCATCAAGCAGAGAAAGTGTGAAAATGTAAATTCAGAGGTAAATGGAGATACACTAAAAAGGAATGAACATTAACATGAAGGAGAAAATAACTAAGATAGGAGGACGATAGAAAATGTTGGTCAGGTCCTGTGTGGCCAGAAACCTGGGGGCTTGACATTCGGTGTTAAGATTAGATTAAAACTAGAAAGGTAAAGTTTAAAGTAAAACTTTGAATTTGGCTTGAAGGGCTATATTTTGGAATGTGTGTGTGTGTGCTGAAGTTTTAAACTCAATAATCTTGCTATGGCAATGAAGAGGGAAATGTTAAGGGAATGGTTAAGTCCAGTTAAGTCCAGTGGGTTGTATTACCTGTGTTCAGGTTGGGAGGTAAAATGTTTTTTGAGATTGGTAAAAATTTGTGTTATGACTATAGTTACCCTATAAGTATCTCTGCCACGGAAATGGAAGGTGGTCATTAGGTAGTATATCAGTGTCAAGTTGGGGGGATGTGTTTTGATCACATCACCTAAAATGTGTGTTCCATATTGTCTATAGGAAAAAAAATGTCCAAAATTAGCAATAATGTGGTAACATTCCATGGATTCTAGCTAGAGATAGCACCACTTCTATGTGTCCCCCAGTCTTACCATCATTTGTGTCTCTAGCTCAAAAACTGGGGGAGGAGATACAATCCAAAAAAACTGAAGCAAAAAGAGAAGAAGAATATAAAAGATAGAACAGTTATTGTCTTCAAGCCAAATTAATACCAGTGATGTGATCTAGTTGACAAAAGACTAAAACCCACATTTTTGTGTGTGAGTATTAATTTGCCTTCTAGACATGCTGCCTTTATTACTCTTAGGCTAGATTTGAATGATGTGGCCACAGGGAACGGCAGCATCTGGTCACCTTCCCTTTGGTGATAGATGGAATTTAACGAGCATGGGACTTTCATGTCGTCCTTCCTTGGACATCTGCTATGACGTTATACTGTAAATGTGCTGCTAGCTATTATTTTATAGCTATGGTCACATTGCACAATAAAACATCCTTTACTTAATTTTTCATGTGATCTATGCAATGGGAGAAGGTCAAGGTTTAGGTCACCAATGTACTGTACATCTATATAGATACAGTATATGGTACACCGGTATTTAAATAGACACTAATATCACTATTAGAAACCTAAAAAATGGCCCCTTTGAACAAGTGTTAGTTTAGTCCAGAGGTGCCAAGCACATATCAATAGGCTGCATGATCGGAGAAACATTGTGACCCATGGGACTGTCTGAATGGGTGGGATTATGGGTGGGGATGAGCGGAGTCAGGGTAAGCCAGGGCGACACAGAAGCAGTCTGATAACTAATTGTACTGCTTAGTGTGCCCCTTGCTGATGTAAGTTGGGCACCCTGGTTAGGGTATGTGCATTCTTTCTGTACAACTGTGGGATTTTTTTCTAAATTCTTTGTAACAGGCAGTCTATGGGTAACAAACATTGACTTACATAAAACTCCTACAGTACTTACAAATGGAGGGGCATAAGGGCAAATACTGCAAAGCATGGGGGTCTGCAGGTGCATATAGCCAGATAATCTAGTTGGTTTGCTACCTACCACTGTTTAAAGGGCACCCCCCCCTCCCTTTACCCACACCTTGTGCTGTACCAGAAGCAGCTGATAAAAACAGTGATTGCAAAACCCGGCCAGCACCGCAATCCATGCTGCAAACATCTGTGTAAGTTGATTTAATAGGTTATGACCTGTTCCAACGTACATACAAATGTAACTGTGGAACAAACCTACAGAACCTGGTTGTAACTGGTCAAGCCTGTTAGGAGGATTTTTTTCAGACAGGATTTATCTTGTTTTTTTTATTAAACAAAATTCTGCATTTTTGCAGGATTCCTTACTTATTTCCCATGATATTTCCCTGGAAGCCATGGTTTCTGTCATTCTGCGAGCGATCTCCTGCCACCCTCTGTGAAACATTCGACTGGAGTGCGGGGAATCCGGCTGACATTGTTAGTCCCTGACTCAGGCTGTAATTAAATGCATCTGACCCAGCAGCTTTCTGTCAGGAAGAGCAGGCATGGCGTAGGCAGGGTACGTATTTTCAAGACTCATAAACTGTATTATTTTATCCTGTTACTAGTAATTTCTGACTATAGGTTTATGTGTCTGGTATGGGGGTTGCCCCAGGAGGGAGGTTGCTGTCAAGTGTCCTGGTAGGGATGATGCCAACGATAGGGTGGGGGGTGAAGTACACAGGGTGCCTTCTAAACTAAGACTGTTTATTTTAAAGGCAGACTAAAAATTAAACATTAAAATGCAGCGTCATGGTCTCTTATAGATCGTCCAGGCAATGTTTGGGAGAGGTAGGGGAACCATCCCTGAAATGCTAGTGCTTCTTTACAGTTTTCTGGTCCATGTACTATTGTGGGCCATCTATTTAAATGATTTCTCCAAATAAAGATAAAATCCAGCTGTGTGTTATTAAATATAGAACATCCACAAGGCTCATTTTTATTAACAATTAGTTCATTAACAGCTTAACATTATCAGTGGGACGGAAACCATTATTTGTTTGATTGTAGGCCTAATTGGGTACAATACTACTTGGGAGAGAATTAATGAACTATTATCACTATATTATGGAATATTGTATGTAGAATATGGGGAAGGTAAGAGATCATGTAAAAGTTGTTTTACCTCAAGTACGCTCTTAAATTAATCTGGGATACAACACAGCTCTACAGGTTACAGAATAGATCATGTTAAGAGCATTAACAGTCATCTTCCATGTCTTCAGGTGCATATAGCCAGATGATCCACTGGTGGTTTGCTACCTACCACTGTTTAAAGGGCACCAACCCCTCCCCCCCTTTACCCACACCTTGTGCTGTACCATAAGCAGCTGATAAAAACAGCTGATTGCAATCCATGTTTCATGAAGGTGGAGGTAGGAAAGCCGCAGGACACGGATAAAATAGTACTGCGGCTATGTGCTTCCGAACTGGCTTTTATCTTTTGTGTTATTTTTAATAGATCGCTATCATCAGGTGTGGTACCGTTATATTAAAACCTTGGTATAACTCCATTGCCAAAGAGTAATAGAGCCTCGGAAGTAAATGATTTTAGACCCATAGCCATTACTTTAGTAGCTAAGTGTTTTTGAAAATAGAATTCTTCCTTTTAATCTTGATCAGTACCAATTTGCTTACAGGTCAAACAGATCAACATCTGATGCATTCATTTATGTTTACTGTTTTATCTCACCCTGACAAATGTAATTCATACGCAAGAATCTGTTTTGGATTTTAGTTCAGCTTTAATACTTAATCTAAATGATTAGAATTAGGGGTATCTACAAAATTATGCAAATGGATTTTTAAACTTTGTAGTAGGAAGGCTCAATTTGTAAAATTTAATATAATCTGTCTGACGTAAAAGTCCCCCAAGGGTGTGTCCTTAGTCCAGTTATATGCAATCTATACAAGGGACTGCAAAACTTAGAGGGGAATTAATCATCTTATTACATATGCAGACGATACAACACTAGTAGGACTTATTCTGATAGATGAAAGGGATTATCGAGCAGATATAGTTTAATTTGGAAAATGGTAATAATCTGGGTTAAAATAGTGCAAAACTAAGAGAATGATCGTGGGGTTTGGGTTGCATAGGCGGAAGATGGGTTATAGCCCTATCAAAGTGAATGGGAACCAAAAGATCAAGTGGACAGTTTTACATTTTAGGTTATCGCTCTGTCTTACATGGAGAGAACATGTTACCAGTGTGATCAAAAAAGCACAATCAGATAAACTTTGTTAGAATGTTAAAAAGGGAACAATTCTCTGTTAAAATTTTAGTAACTTTTTTCGTAGCACAGTTGAGAGTATACTTGTAACAATTTCCTGGCCTGGTATGGGAATTGCAAGAGAGAAAGGTAATGTAACAACTAAACATTGGGGAAAACAGTGGGGCACATTTTAGTTGGGGGTTTCTAGCCAGAGAATATCATAGGAATGTAGCAATTGACATCTGCCAAGTGTATAGCCACTTTACAGTACAGCATGACCCTCCAAAGCTTGTGAGCTTCAGGCATGTCAGTGTTATTTTATTTAGTGACTGCTTTTATTGAAAGGCTTTATGGAGATTTAAGAGATATCTTTTTTTTTATAGCTTTGCTCCTTTGTTGTGTAATCCCAGTGTGTGCTGTCTACATGACATGTACTATTTTATTCATGACCCCCATGTGTGACGTGACCTGCCTATGTTTTTCATCTGCTTGTAACTAGAATTCCCTAGGGAGAACCATTAACAGATGGGGGGGTGGATTGACATTCTGCACTGTTTTAAGCCGTTCACTTTGGAAAATCAGGGAGCTGAGATAGCCACACAATATTTCCAAATTTCAGCAAATGTGCAATATATAGTGATGTGTAGCAGCAACAATTTATAGTTTCAGTGATGAACCTTGCAGTACATTGTAATGCAACCTCAGTATTCGAGCTTTAAAGGCCAAGTTCACTCCTAAATGAAAAATTGTATGAAGGTAAATCACCACTCAAAACCCAAATCTGCATAGTTAGAAAACTGAAAGATGTAAGACTAATTTGAATTGTTGCCTGATGTTCTGTTACTTCTCCTGTAAGCATAGGGGAGCACACTACAATGGTGAATCCAAAGTTTTTATTGTAAACAACAACAACTATTCCCCTAGCTGCCTCCTCAGAGTATGTGCAGGTTTGTGGTCTGGAGAAGAGACAGAAACATTTTTGGAGGCAGAGTGAAGGAAAGAAGGATAGTTCTTTCAGATTTTGAACTGTTGGTTCAGGGTACATTTTAATCACATCACAGCTTGTTAGATAACATATTGAGTATTGATGACCCAATACTGCCATAAAGAGATAAGAACGTAATATAAAATGTCTTTACACAGTAAATCTCCTCCTGGGCATGCAGTTAATCAAAGTAGATATGTAACTGGGCAGAACCTGGGGAAAGTTAATTCCCTAAAATGCTGCTGCTACTAAGTTTTACGTCATTTGGTTGAATACATAGGTATAAGAGTCTTTTATTGGCTTTCATTTACCAAAACTTTGTAGAATGCATACTTGAGATACAGCTCATGCCACAGTCTCCATCGCACAAGCACTGGCGCTTCCAAAGCAGTCCAAATCCTGTGTACAGTTTCTGGCAGGTCTGGCGAGTGGATTTTCTTTTCTTGTGGACAGGTTTCTGGAACATCTAGCAAAAAACACACACAAAGAGCTTGGTTATCACTGATGTAATATCTACTTGTCTATGGGTAATGCCTCTATTAAGGTACAAAAGAGAGAATGTCAATGATAATGATTAATATAAATTACCAGCAGGACAGAATATTCAGTGCTTTTATTTGAATATGGATATAATGTTAAAAATGAGAAAAGTTTGGTGAAACTAATTCTAGTTGATAGAGTTAGTTTGTATTAAAAATCTCCCATTCTCTATAGTAAAACTAAAGAGCCCCTAATTAAATTTATGTCCCACCCTCTTCTGTTAACCATGAATCTTAAATTTAAAAGTAAAAGTTATATATATACGACTTGACATCTAAATTTGACATAGCTCTTGCTATTGCAGATACAGATCTGCAAACACATTTCATCGATCTTACAGTATTGGAATAGTATATGAAGTTACAAAATAAATAATGGTCTGCTTTTTCCTTCCCTGGGAGTAAAGCACTAAGCAGTCAGAGCCAATGGTTTAGGCAGGGGAGGAGTTAAAGTTACTTTAATTTAAATTGTATCTAAGGTTAGGAATTGATCATTGATGCAATGATATGTCATTTTGATCAACAGTTTTTGGGCTATAAGTCAGGATAGAAAAAAAGGATGAATGTTAAGAGAGCCAAGTTAGGAGATACACAAATAAAAGGGCACCCTTACAACAAAAAAATTGTCAATTGTCAGTTACCTGCCCCCAACCCCAACTGATATATTTAGCACTTTATTACCTGCATTACAAACCAGATGCACATGCTCAATGTTTATAAAAGCTTGAGCAGAGAGAGGGTGCAGATACTTTGCCAGAAAGGAATTCAATTTATCATTAAATATCTGGTTAAATTCATTTAATAAACTGGTAAAATAGCAGTTGGGGTTGCAGGCAGATAACCATCAGTTACCAGTTTTGTATTAAAGTTGGACATGCCCTATAAATCCACTCTCCGTTAGAAAGCAGTACTTCTTTTTTAATATCCCTAAAAATCTTTAAATCACTTTCCTCTCTTGCCAGTGTACATTTTATTTCCTCTTGCTTAGCTACGTTAAATGCCAAACTACAGCAAAATTTGTAAAAAGGAAGTCAACCTGCTTCTCATTGTTTGGGTACAAAGTGTTAGAAAAAGGTCAGGGTATTCTGCAAATTAGGACAGCAAGATCCTTCACTTGGTTGGTAACTTGGCTGCATCACAAAAAACACCAAGTATAAAAGTAACTGGAAAATATTAATGGTTATAAATTTAATATAAATTATAGTAATGGCTTAATATATCTATCAGATTGTATTTGTGTATATTCTTTCTAAAAAAGGTTTAAGATAGAACTGTATCTGTTTTGCGCTTCTGTTTCAGATAAATGCTTTATCTTGATGCAATGTAACTTGCCTTAAAATAGCTCACAGTCTGTGATTTACTCTCAGGTGTAAATGGGCTAAAATAAAACTTTTATGCTGCTAATCTTTTGAAACCTTTACGTACGCCCACTTACAACATGCGCACAATGTGTGTGTGGTGTGTGTGTGAATGCTATTGGCTTATATATAAAGAAATTTGTAGGGTTGAATTTAGAGTTCTAGAAGAAAGGGCTGACTGTAGATTGAAGTTTGCAATGCTCTGAACCAGTCACATTGAAAACCTCAGGTAATTAACATACAAAGACCTGCCTCTTCCTTGCAAAATCTCCAACTAATCATCACGCCTCTTGTTATGATGCACAGTTATCCTTGGGGCTAGATTATACAGGGTTATGTTTTCATAGACAACTGTACCTAATTCTGTCCTTTAGATTGGTTACTTACATACTGTATACTCAGAAAAATAAATTTATATACAAATATATTATCTGCAAACCAAGGATGACTTAATATAACCATATATAATGCTCTACATAAAACGGTACTAGATTTAAATAGGAAAGTAATAAAATTCAAAGCTGTCAATGACATTGTGTCATCAGAAATAATTTTGAAATATGCCAGACAGAATCTGCGAGGCCTTTTTTTAAAGATCGGGCTACACACAGTCTTGGTGCTCTCCCATACACACCAATACACAGCCTATACACAGCTATACAAGCCCACACAGCCTATACACAGCCTATACACAGCCTACACACAGCCTATACACAGCCTACACACAGCCTTACACAGCCTATACACAGCCTACACACAGCCTATACACAGCCTACACACAGCCTATACACAGCCTATACACAGCCTACAACACAGCCTATACACAGCCTACACACAGCCTACACAAGCCTATACACAGCCTACACACAGCCTACACACAGCCTACACACAGCCTACACACAGCTACACAACCTACACACAGCCTACACACAACCTATACACAGCCTTACACACAGCCATTATACAACACTTTACACAGCCTACACACAGCCTACACACAGCCTATACACAGCCTACACACAGCCTACACACAGCCTATACACAGCCTACACACAGCCTACAGCCGATACAGTCTATACACAGCCTACACACAGCCTATACACAGCCTATACACAGCCTACACACAGCCTATACACAGCCTACACACAGCATACACAGCCTACACACAGCCTACACAAACCTACACACAGCCTACACACAACCTATACACAGCTTACACACAGCCTATTATACACACCCTTTACACACAGCCTACACACAGCCTACACAGCCTACACACAGCCTACACACAACCTATACACAGCCTGCACACAGCCTATTATACACAGCCTATACACAGCCTACAGCCGATACAGTCTATACACAGCTTATACACAGCCTATATATGGCCATACCTAAGCATGGTACACAAGCCTATACACAGCCGTACACAGTCTACACACAGCCTATAACACAGCCTAACAACCATAACACAGCCTGCACCACAGCCTATTATACACGCCTATACACAGCCTACAGCCGATACAGTCATACACAGCTTATACACAGCCATATATGGCCTATACATAGCATGTACACAGCCTTACACAGCCGATACACAGTTATACAGCCTATACACAGCCGATACACAGCCGATACACAGCCTATACACAGCCTATACACGCTATCACAGCCGATACACAGCCTATACACAGCCTATACACAGCCTACACACAGCCGATACACAGCTGTTCACAGCCTATACCAGCCTAACCACAGTCGATACACAGCCTACACACAGCCTATACACAGCCTACACACTGCCTACAAACCCTACAAACCGCCTATACCAGCCATTACACAGCCGATACACAGCCTACACACAGCCTCCAACAAGCTATACACAGCCTATACAAGCCTATACATAGCATATACACAGCTATACACAGTATAGGGAGAGCGGACTGTGTGTTTCCCTCAGTCGCGACAGACTCCTTATAGGGAGTATTCTGTGGGAGAGGAAAATTTCTCTCTTTCCCGAACGAGTACTCGTCCGACCCGAACGTTTGGTGGCCGGTGCTCGTTTTAGAAAGCTAGGTACACACAGTACCGATAAAACCCGATACTGTCAGTACTGTGTACTGTGTGTACCTAGCTTAAGAGTGCTCCCTGGCTCTGATTGCAGCTCTGAAAAGTCCCCACTGTAATATTGACTGTAGACAAGATAAATGTGGCATTGGCATATACACCAAAGGTATAAAGAGATAAGAGAAGACGTATGGAGATCTCCTCTTAAGGGAATATCCACTAACTAGAACCAATCTTTTCCTTGCTTTAAGTAAGCCCCACTACTCCACTGTTCAACTCATCTCCCTTGGGCTCTCTCATGTTCCCAGCAAGTCTTGCCATCTCCACTCTAAAGTTGCCACCTATACCCTCACTCTACAAGCTTTGGCACATTGTATCCAGCCATGTTAGACTGTGGTGGGCATCAGGACTTTTTTGGAGCACATTTTCCTGACATATGGCACACAACAGTGGAGAAAAACAATGCATTACCCTCATTCGTACCAGTTTCACACGTAACAGATCTGATTAATGGGCCCACCCCAATGTCCCTTTCCTGGCGTTGTGCCACAATATTTCAGGGCAGAGTCAGGCAGTGCCAAGGATAGGCCCCTTCCATGCTGTGCTGAATACTTAAACATATGTAGAAAGTTGTATACAGTCCCAGATTCTGGTGATCCCTATTTTTGGTATGATAGCCACTTTGTTAGTAGTAACACTATTGCACATGTGCAATATTAAATAGCTCCAACGGATATGAGATGTGCAGCCTATGAGTAAGAGCGTTTAGTACCGCTCGAAACACGTCAGGCATTTTACTGATTGTGTGATAGATTTTAATGCTATAATAAAGCTTAAAGTTTTAATCTGGTACCGGGAAAGTTCTTGCGGATAGAGGAGTGCGGACCTGTAGCCACCCACGGAGGACAGAGATATTTGCCTTCCATGCTGTGACCAGCAAATGTTGTGATGTATACAGTACGTCACTTTGCATTGATTCAAACAAAAGATGTAACCATGTGTAGTTACACTCTCTGTTACTTTTACCTCCTCCTTATTTGCAGCTCACTGGCACAGGCATGCTTAGCGCTACTTTGTATCTCACGTACTAAAAGGAAAGCGAGCGTGAAAGAGTGCATTCCTACTACAACTTTTTCTTTAAAGTAGAAGAAAATTTTTTGTATAGTTAACATCTAATGCGCTGCTTTTAACATAATGAAGTCTAATCCAAATTAATTTACTGCACAGCAATATATACAGTGACAAAATATCGACAGAATAAACAGAAGATATGAGAAGCTAGATTCCAATGAGACGTAACAGGCTTAGTTGCTTTATTACAGAGGGTAATCCTGCCTGTCATTGATTGACTGTACTTCATCCTGTGACTAGGAACCTGCCCCTGTAACTAAGTAACTATGGCCTGTCACATCCATCGAGATCATCTGCTGTCATATTAATCTTCTGTGCAGGTTTAGCTGTTTGTATCTCAGTGCAGGATTTCATTTTCAGTAGAAAACAGCTTTTAAACATAACAAACTGTATGGTGGGCAACACATGCATGTAAAAGCTCTGGCTGATGGCTATTGGATTACCAGCATGTCAATCAAAAAGCTGGTTCACCAAGATTTAGGGGCATGAATGAACTAGCATTTCCATTGATTTGTGAGTGATAAACCCTGATTTCGATTAAGAATTGCTGGTTTCAAAAATCGTCAGACCCAACAGATTTTTCAAAAGTTTCTAAACTATAAACGTTTCATTAAAAAACAGAGTACCAGTATTAGAAAATCGAAAATTCACAAAATTTATTTGAAAAAGCAAAATTCCTATTGAAAATTTGTGAGTTGCTATGGAATTGCAATCAAAAATAAGAGAAATCCCAAACCAATTGGGCTTAAATTGGGAACTTTGGACCATGAATAGGAACTCACCAGTCGCCAGTTCTCTTATTTCTAGATTCATTACAGAAAATCCTGTTTCTTTTTTCAAGCTTTAGCAGTAACAAAATGATGCAATGTGGCCTTAAAACAGAGAACACTATAAGTGGAATGTACTCAACTCCACTTGCTGTCCCAGATTTTGCAATGTAGACAGTGTAGCATTGATACTACATCCATGATATGTGATTATTTGCATGTAAGCAGTATTCCTTCTAAGCTGTGCGCATCTGGCCACGACAGCCTCGGTTTAAGGCCAAATCCTGCTATCCAGTCAGCAATCACTTGAAGGACAATTATCACCCCCTCTACCTTCCTCCTCACCCCCCTCTAACTTCCTCACACACCCTCCTGTGATAGTACCCAGGTAAGGGTCTAAACCCCTAGGTCCTCACCCTTGGGTCTTACCTTAATTCAGGGCACAAAGCTTCCAAATCAGCTTCTAAAAGTGGCTGCGGACAAGCTTTAATTTCTTCTCATTGAACAGCCCCAACATAGCTCAACAACTTTGCAGAGCTTGTTTGAATATAGTTAGACCCAGGGTGAGGACCCGACAGTTTAGGTCCCCGCCTGCCGAACGTAGGAATTTCTATGGTTAAATCGCAGTGAACCAGCTTTTTGATTGAAATGCTGGAAATCCAATAGCCATCAACCAGAGAGCTTTTACAGATGAAATGTGCTGGAGTAAAAAGTCAGTCATTAGCCATGATGTTTTGTGTATGTTTCGCATCAGAGACACAGTGTGAGTTACAGTAGCCTCAGATCCAGGTGCATTAAGAGAGTGACAGTAGGGATTTTAGTAGAAATCTTGGAATGTTATTTAGCTTTTTCAAGCCAGATTAAATATAAAGCAATCGCTCTGTAAATTGCAAACTGTAAAGACCAACTGTCAATCTGTGTAAGAGCTTTTAGCCACAATGGCTACTGTTTATTATTGTACAGCCTTAGGGGAAACTGTCCATAGCTCCCAGTGAGATTAGGGAGAAGCTGCCTCCTCAGGCCTAGAATGAAACAGGATGTGAAGTCCACGTAAAACAGCCTATGGCAATGAAATAATGGTAAACAACACTGCTTTCCCCTTGGTTCCTGTTCCTTTTAGAGTTGTTTTTGTGGGCGGAATACAGTTTATAATCCAAATAAGTAGCAAGAGAACCTGAAAATGTTTGGTCATATGGTCATAGAAAGAAAATCCACTCGGGCGAAGAACACAATTATCTCTATTTCTTCTAAACTGAGTACTTATCAGAATGGACATATTGCTTACACAGGGACTAAAGCCTCATACAGACGTGCAATTGCAGGGGCCAACAATGTGTATAACGGTCGTTTCGGGTGATAATCCTGCTGTATATGGGAACTTTGTCACCCGTAAAGGCCATTCGGTCGGAGGTCGTTGCTCGATCGCCAGGCAGTATTCAAACCGAATGGCCATTATTGGCCAAAACGGGCATGCATACAGATTGTGCCTAGCGGGTTGGCCCTGCGATCGCACGTGTGTATGGGCTTAACAAAACTGACGTGCAGTAAACAAAATTATTTATTTAAGAGGGTTATAAAAAACCCTAAATTACAATCAGGAGGTAGAAAAAAATGACTCCTACTACCCTAGAGATTAAGAACACTACGCTCATACAATATTTGCACTGCTTTGTATCTCCACCCCACATTCCGTGTTCCTGACACACCTCCTATATATGTTTGAGCTATCAGTACTGCATAACTATAGTGCCCCTTTAATGAACGACATTTTAAAAAAAATATTTAAATCCCCACTTTCCTTAACTTTAGGTTTGTTTTAAAGTAAATTGTAAAAAAATAATCACCTTACAAAATTTGTTTTCAGGACTGTTGATTACCAAAACAGGATAATGAATAGTTTGTACCATGGCCACATATGTACATCTATGGTCATCTCTAATTGGTACTTAATTCCACTACCATACTCTTACAGAACAAAGAATTATTACAGGTGGTTCCCTCTTTAGGGAAGACATCATGCTTGGGTACACTGGGCCCTTATACTAGTGAATCCTAGTTTCTAACCAAATCTGGTTTTGAGGCGGAACTATTTTGAGGAACTTTTAGAATGTTGGCCAACTGCAACGTTTAAATGTTGAGAAAGACGAAATTCAGTCTCAAAAATTCAGACCTTTAACTCCCATTGACCTGTGGGTTCACTTTGAATTTTTGGTTCTGTGGAATTTTGACACATTTCACAGAAACTGCTGGTAGGCAAACTTGTTTGTTTTTGTTCATTTTTTTCCAGATTCCCCAGAGACTAAGGTATGAGAAATCCACTTGCTGTGGAAATGCTGTGGAATTAGTGAGGTTATATACCTGTATATAAAGTGGTATAGCTGCAAAACTAAGATCCCAAATGTGGAAATTGTTTTGTCCTGCCCGCACTGTGCCCAATGCCCCAGACCCAGCAACACCAGTCCTCCCCCTGCACCCTGTAAGCCGAAATCCCAGAACAAAGTCCGCCCCACTACTACTCTCATATTATCAGGTGGGTTGAAAGAATCCACAGCACACTAATTCATTATATACACTATACTATAAATAAAAAAAACATTTTCTCTTTTTAAGAAAGGTACAGGGACCTCTTTCCTCAAGGTTCATAAATTTGTAATGTACACCATATATTAAATTTTGTCTCCCTTTTTAATTATAATATTGTACGCCCCTGCATCCTCAAGTGTATAAATAAAATTATAATACAAGGGCAGTTCAATGGCCTAAGGCCTTCGTTATATAAACCATTCCACAAGCGCAGTCTCAATTGTTTCAGTATTTTGTTCATTGTCTTGGTATCCACCAAAAAAGTTATTACTAAATAAAAACAAATGTAAAACACAAATCACATCTGTCTTTCAATAAGAACTAGAAATCTACAGCAACATCGCCTGTCCCCTAGAGATTTGAACTGAAGAGTTTGTTTCCAAAAGGTGTGACTTGCCACCTTTAGTTTAGATTACAGTGAATTACACTTTCACAGATAAAAGAAAAAACTCCAAAGTTTGATTATCATCATAATACTAACTCAAATCTATACCACACTATTACTTAGATTATATCGTAATTCTACTTATATTATATCATAATACTACTCAATCTATACACAATATTACTGATAGGATATATATCATAATTCTACTTATATTATATCAAATACTACTCAATCTATACCAAATATTACTTATATATTATATCATAATTCTACTTATATTATATCATAATACTACTCAATCTATACCACAATATTACTTATAGTATATTATAATAATTCGACGTATATATTATATTCATAATACTACTCAATCTAACCACAATATTACTTTAGTATTTATCATAATTCTACTTATATTATATCATAATACTACTCAATCTCTACCATAATATTACTTATAGTATATTATATCATAATTCCTCTTATATCATAATACTACTCAATATATACCATAATATTACTTATATATATATCATAATCCACTTATATATATCATAACAATACTCATCTATTACCACAATATTACTTATATTATATCATATTCTATATATTAATCATAATACTACTCAATCTATACCACAATATTACTTATATTATATCATAATTCTACTTATATTATATCATAATACTACTCAATCATACATACAATATTACTTATAGTATATTATATCATAATTCTACTTATATTATATCATAATACTACTCAATCTATACCACAATATTACTTACATTATATCATAATTCTACTTATATTATATCATAATACTACTCAATTTATAGCACAATATTACTTAGTATATTATATCATATTCTACTTAATTATATCATAATACTACTCATCTATACCACAATATTACTTATAGTATATTATATCATAATTCTATTATATTATATCATAATACTACTCAATCTATACCATAATATTACTATAGATATATATCATAATTCTCTTATATCATAATACTACTCAATATATACCAAATATTACTTATAGTATATTATATCATAATTCCACTTATATTATATCATAAACTACTCAATCTATACACAATATTACTTATATTATATCATAATTCTACTTATATTATATCATAATACTACTCAATCTATACCACAATATTACTTATATTTATTATATCATAATTCTACTTATATTAACATAATACTACTCAATCTACCACAATATACTTATAGATTTAATAATAATTCTACTTATATTATATCATAATACTACTCAATCTATACCACAATATTAAATATTAATAATTAATTCTACTTATATATATCATAATACTACTCAATCTATTACCACAATATACTTATAGTATATTATATCATAATTCTACTTAATTATATCATAAAAACCAATCTATACCAAATATTACTATAGTATATTATATCATAATTCCACTTATATCATAATACTACTCATATATACCACAATATACTTATAGTAATTATATCATAATTCACTTAATTATACTATAATAACTCAATATATACCACAATATTACTTATAGTATAATATCATATTCTACTTATATTATATCATAATACTACTCATCTATACCATAATATACTTATAGTATATTATATCATAATTCCACTTATAATCATAATACTACACAATATATACCATAATATAATTATAGTATATATATCATAATCCACTTATATTATACATAATACTACTCAATCTATACCACAATATTACTTATATTATATCATAATTCTACTTATATTATATCATAATACTACTCAATCTAACCACATATTACTTATAGTATATTATATCATATTTACTTATATTATATCATAATACTACTCAATTATACCATATATTACTATGTATATATATCATAATTCTACTTATATTATATCATAATACTACTCAATCTATACCACAATATTACTTATTTATATCATAATTCTATATATTATATCATAATACTACTCAATCTATACCACAATATTACTTATAGTATATTATATCATAATTCTATTATATTATATCATAATACTACTCAATCTATACCATAATATTACTTATATATATATCATAATTCCTCTTATATACATAATACCACTCATATATACCATAAATTACTTATAGTATATTATATCATAATTCACTTATATTATATAATAAACCTCAATCTATCACCAATATATTACTTTATATCATAATTCTACTATATTATATCATAATACTACTCAATTATACCACAATATTACTTATAGTATTATATATTAATTTACTTATATTATATCATAATACTACTCAATCTATACCACAATATTACTTTAGTATATATATCATAATTCTACTCATCTATACCACAATATTACTTATATTATTATATCATAATTCTACATATATCATAATACTACTCATCTATACCACAATATTACTTATAGTAATTAATCATAATTCTACTTATATTATATCATAATACTACTCAATCTATACATAATATTACTTATAGTATATTATATCATAATTCCACTTATACATAATACTATCAATATAGACCACAATATTACTTATAGATATTATATCATAATTCACTTATATTTATCATAATACTATCAATATATACAACAATATTACTTATAGTATATTTATCATAATTTACTTATATTATATCATAATACTACTCAATTATGCCATAATATTACTTATAGTATATTATATCATAATTCCACTTATCATATAACTACTCAATATATACCATAATATTACCTATAGTATATTATATCATAATTCCACTTATATTATATCATAATACTACTCAATCTATACCACAATATTACTTATATTATATCTAATTCTACTAATATATCATAATATACTCAATCTATACCATAATTACTTATAGATTAAACATATTCTACTTATATATATATAATACTACTCAATCTATACCATAATATACTTATAGTATATATATCATAATTCCTTTATATCTAATACTACTCAATATATACCATAATATTACCGTACTTATAGTATATTATATCATAATTCCACTTATATTATATCATAATACTACTCAATCTATACCAAAATATTACTTATTGTATATTATATCATAATTCCACTTATATTATATCATAATACTACTCAATCTATACCATAATATTACTTATAGTATATTATATCATAATTCCCTTAATCATAATACTACTCAATATAACCATAATATTACTTATAGATATATATCATAATTCCACTTATATTAATATAATAACTACTCAATCTATACCCAAATTATTATATTGTATATTAATCATAATTCCACTATATTATATTCATAAATACTACTCAATCTATACCATAATATACTTATAGTATTTATATCATAATTAATACTTCTCAAATACCATATTACTTACAAAATTATAATGTAAGTAATAATATTATCAACCACAAATATACTATAATATTATGATCATAATACACTAATTAACTATATACACTTACGTATAAATCAAAAATACAAAATACAATTAATAACTCAGTTACAACACAAAACTACAGACAAATCAAATAACAAATCAATTTACATCTAAACTATATTATATAAACTAATCTTCAATTAACCATAATATTACTAAATTATATAATACTACTCAATTTATACCATTATACTATTTACTGTATATTATATCATAATACACTTATATATATGAATTTATATTACTCAGTTTAAAACTAATATTACTGACAGATATTACATCATTATACTATTTATATATCATAAAACTGCTTAAAATATTAACTTCTTACTATTATATCATGATACATTTAGGAAATGGCTTAGGGAACATGTATCATTGCTCAAAAAAACCTTTCAGTACTGGAAACTGCACTTCCTGTTTTGGTGTTCCATGTAGTTTTTTGTTTTTTTTTCCCACATTTCTTAAAAAAATTTCATTTACAAATTAGAAAATTTTTTGAAAAGCAAGGGGAATAGCAGGGGCGAGTTTAGGGAGATTATTGGTGCCTGGAATCCTCCTTTTGCCTGCTCAGTTCAGTCTGCTTTCTACTTCTCCAGGTGTCCATAGACTGTACATAGTTCGTAACATAGACTGTTATATAGACTTTTATATAGATTGTACGATTGTTATATAGAATGTACATAGATTTATATAGATTGTTATATAGATTGTTACTAGATTGTTATATAGACTGTTAATAAGATTGTTATATAGTCTATTATATAGATTGTTAAATAGACTGTTACATAGACTGGTACATAGATTGTTATATAGACTGTTATATAGATTGTTAATAGATTGTTATATAGACTGTATATAGATTGTTATATAGATGTTATATAGATTGTTAGTAGTTGTACATAGTTGTATATGATGTTATATAGATTTTATATAGACTGTTATATAGTTGTTACATAGATTGTTACATAGATTGTTATTAGATGTTACATAGATGTTATATAGATATTTATAGATTGATATATAAGCTGTTACATAGATTGTTACAAGATTGTTATATAAGACTGTATATAGACTGTTATATAACTGTTATATAGACTGTTTCATACATTGTTATATAGACTGTTATATAAACTGTTTTATATAGACTGTTACATAAATTGTTTATAAGACTGTTATATAGACTGTTATAAAAGCTGCTATAAAACTGTTATATAGAATGTTACATAAATGCTATATAGCTATTACATAGATTGTTATATAGAAGTTATATAGATGTGATATAGACTGTTATATAGATTGTTATATAGATTGTATTATAGATTGTTACATAGTATATATAGATTGTATATAGATTGTACATAGATTGTTATTATAGATTGTTATAAGATTGTTACATAGATTGTTATATAGATTGTTACATAGATTGTTATATAGACTGTATTAGACTGTTACAAGATGTTACATAGATTGTTATATAGACTGTTATATAAAATGTTATATAGACTGTTACATAAATGTTATATAGACTGTTACATAGATTGACATAGACTGTTACATAGACTGTTTACATAGATTGTTATATAGACTGTTATATAGATTGTTACATAAGATTATTATATAGACTGTTATATATAATGTATATAGACTGTTATATAGATTGTATATAGATTGATATATAGATTGTTACATAGATTTTATAAGACTGTTATATATACGTTATAAAACTGTTATATAGACTGTTACATAAATTGTTATATAGACTGTTATAAGATTGTTATATAGACGTTATATAGATTGTTACTATATTGTTATATATACTGTTATATAGAATGTTATTAGACTGTATATAGATTGTTAAATAGATTGATATATAGATTGTTACATAGATTGTTATATAGATTGTTATATAGATTTTACATAGACTGTTTATAGACTGTTATAAGATTGTTATATAGATTGTTATATAGATTGTTATATAGACTGTTATATAGATTGTTACATATATGTTTACATAGTGTTTATATAGACTGTTACATAGATTGTTATAGATTGTTATATAGATGTTATATAGATTGTTACATATATTGTTACATAGATTGTTATATAGACTGTTATATAGATTGTTATATAGATTGTTATATAGATTGTATATAGACTGTTATATATGATGTTATATAGATGTTATATAGATTGTTACATATATTGTTACATAGATTGTTATATAGACTGTTAATAGATTGTTATATAGATTGTTATATAGATGTTATATAGATGTTTATAGATTGTTGTTATAGTTGTTATATAAGCTTGTTTATAGATTGTTATATAGACTGTTATATAGATTGTTACATAGATTGTTATATAGACTGTTATATAGATGTATATAGATTGTTTTATATAGATTGTGATAGACTGTTATATAGATTGTTACATATATTGTTACATAGATTGTTATATAGACTGACATAGATTGTTATATAGATGTTATATAGATTGTTATATATAGATTGTTACATAGACTTTATATAGATGTTATATAGATGTTACATAGATTGTTATAGACGTTATATAGATGTTACATAGATGTTACATAGATTGTATATAGACTGTTTTACATAGATGTTATATAGACTGTTATATAGATTGTTATATAGATTGTTACTAGATTGTTATATAGATGTTATATAGATTTTACATAGACTGTTATATAGAATGTTATATAGATTGTACATAGATGTTACATAGATTGTTTTATAGACTGTTATATAGATTGTTACATAGATGTTATATGACTGTTATATAGATGTTACATAGATGTTATGACGTTATATAGATATTTACATTGTCAATTGAGTGAGAAGCAGAATTTGTTTGTTTCAAAAAAGTATCCAGTCTGCCCTGTGATTGACAGCAGCATAGAGATCTGTATCAAATTAACCCTGCAGCTGCCTGATAATTGCTGAGACTGGGTTACAATACTGTACCTACTGTACTTTGATGGAGTTTAGTGAGCAGGAATAGGGACATAAGCTGACTGTCAACATTGCATTAATATATTAATACAATACACAGGAATGCTTGGAAGGTTCTCATATCCAGGTCATGGTATATCTGTTGTATTCAATTAGATCAACTGGACTTGAAGTTTAGTTCTTGAAGACGTTTCGCTAGTCATCGACTGGCTTTTCAATTCGAATGACTTGTACAAGAATCTGTGGCAATTATGTACCGTGGAAAATCCCAATTAGCATATCACAGCCAGGTGGTAAGTGGTGTGATTGGATAGTGGCTAAGAGGTGTTATAGGAACGCCCAGAGTAAGGTGCTAAATGTACACTGCAATGATTTACCAGTATGTATCAAATTGCCCATTCATCCGATCAGAGTAAACTCTGTCTGACAGCGTTTACCGTAGCCGATAAAATTACCACAGATTTTTCGGCTTGACCAACCAATACGGAAATTTTGGTCAGTGGCCCTAAAAATCTGTCTGTGTGTACCCAGCCTTAATGAATATACTTTATAACAAAAGTAAAGGGAATATCTGCATTGTAATAAATACTGCCGGACGGCCGGGGTACTCTCAAGTACGCTTTAGGAGGAGACCCGCATCTGTAGGTTTGGAATCCTCAGCAGGGCTTGGGCATTACCGTCAAAACGGGAAGGTGAAGGTATACGGGTTTCTCTATGATGCACAGGGTCGGCAGGACCAGACGGCACCGGAGCTGGCGTAGGAGCGGAAGCCGAAGCTGGGGGAAGTCGGGCAGCAAGAGAATCCATGTATTGGGCCAACTGCCCTTGATGATGTTCAAAAAATCTGTGCATTTAGACAATGCCTAGAGTGTCTTGCCTAAATCTGCCAGGCTCCTCAGGCGTTTCCATGGCCGATCGTACTGTAATAAACACGGCCAGACGGCCGTAGTACTCACACAGTACGCTTTCAGGAGGAGACCTGGGTTTGCAGGTTTGGATACTGGAGCAGATGAGGCTGAGTGGGATTATATGCAGGATACTGAGACACCACCAGAAGTGGATACCAAGGAGAAGGTGCTGCTTGGCGCTGGGATGCAGAAACAGGTAATGTGTCTCTGGAGTGGCTAGGTAAGTATAGACTCGGAAAAGGCAAGGTAAGTATTGTCTCTGAAACTGGCAAGGTAAGTATAGTCTCTGGATCTAGTAAGGTAAGTATGACTCTGGAACTGACAAGGTAAGTATTCCTCTGGAACTGGAAAGGTAAGTCCTCTGGAATTGGCAAGGTAAGTATTGTCTCTGGAACTGGTAAGGTAAGTATGACTCTGGAACTGGCAAGGTGGTCGCTGGAACCAGGAGAGGTAAGTTCCAAAGGAGCCTGGGGTAGCAAACACTACGATTCGGCGCAGGTCCAGGAGGACTCTGGCATTTGAACCCTAGCTCGGCACCCCAGCATCGTGATGTCATGACATCTCGACGCCGTGCACCCAGAAGCGCCGAGCGGTATGAGACCAGAGCAGCAGGTACGTTCTGATGTATTGGATAATGCAATTAGAGAATCTATATACTATATATATGATCCATATAATAGAAACACATGAATGTATTTGGTCATGAACCTCTTCTAGGCTGTTCAGTGGTAACCCATTTAGGAATCGCCCCCATTAAAAATCCTGCACTTGCCACCACGGGTGCCTCTAGGATATTTGCCACTGGGCAAGCATCAATTGCCATCTTATGGCCCCATTTTGAATTTTGGCATCATTTATTTGCACAGTCTCTTAAATAGAAATTTATCCACACCATAATAACAGAAAAATAAAGAATTTTGCTCAAAGAGCCTGCCCTCATGTCAAGGTAGACTCTTTAAACAGGACCCTAACTTACAAACTTGTCTAACCTAGCCTAACCTAACAAGCTATCTAAAGCTAATCTAACCATATGAAATGCCTTTTAACAATATCTAACCCATTTATTAAAGAAAATCTGAAAAAAATAACATCGCAGCAAGCATATGCTTGGTTGAGCAATCTAGTGCAATCAGTGAGAACAGACAGTAAAGGTCCCATACAGTGAGAACAGAGGGAAAGGTCCCACCAGTGAGAACAGACAGTAACGGTCCCAATCAGTGAGAACAGATGGAAAAGGTCCCATACAGTGAGAACAGTAAAGGCTCACAGTGAGAAAAGACAGTAACAGTCCCATACAGTGAGAACAGACAGTAACGGTCCATACAGTGAGAACAGATGGAAAAGGTCCCATACAGTGAGAACAGACAAAAGGTCCCATACAGTGTTAACAGACAATAAAGGTCTCACACAGTGAAACAGACAGTAAAGGTCTCATACAGTAAGAACAGATAGTTAGAGTCCCATACAGTGAGAACAGAAAGAAAAGGTTCACATAGTGAGAACAGACAGAAAAGGTTCATACATTGAAAACAATTGTAAAGGTCCCATTCAGGAAGAACAGATGGTAAAGTCCCATACAGTGAGAACAGACAGTAAAGGTCCTATAAGTGAGGACAGACAGTTAAGGCCATACAGTGGGAACAAACAGTAATGCCTCACATTGCCTCATTAGAGGGCGTCCTGCCCTTGCCACTGAATAAAGATTCCTGGTTTGAGAGAAAGGCAAGAGGAAGCAAGAGGAAGCAGTGTGAGTGGGGGGTCAGTACAGGAGCTGGTTTGTGAAGATCGAAGGGGGCAGTTAATATTATATGGAATATATGGGGACAGTAGAGAGGAAATAAGAATGTGCAGCAGAGTGAAGGGAATTAAATGTTATGAAAAAGATTTATATAAAGCCTTGAACTTTGGAGGAGTGTTAATAATTTGTGAGTTTATGTCAAGTTGTGAGATGGTCAGTAATCATAAAGTGAGATTCTCTTGATGGTAGAGGTGGTTGGGTTTACTTTCTTGCAGAAATAAACATGAAAAGACAAACAAAAAGCAATCCGATGAAGCCTTTGGCAAAATACTTTAAACTAGATATACCCAGCCATACATGTAGACACCAAGGAACAAGCTAACCATTCACACAACCTCATTGCTAAATCCCACCACCAATAACCTGCAGTATAAAGCAGTATAATTAGTCTGTGGATTAGAACAATACCATCCATCCAATCTCATGTTTACAGATGTTAAATGATCTGTTAAAAGAAAGTCCTGATCTATGTTAAGGATGACATTATAATGTGATATCAGGCATTGTTTCATTTGGTTTTTATTTTTCGATAAAATCCCACCTGTATTTTCATAAATAATTAAAATTCCAGCTTAACCTTATAAACACCATTCATCCAGAAGAGAATAGAGAATCTGGCATCCAAGTTTCACATATTTTATTAACATCTAACCTGTTTGTTACTCTTTTTTTTCCTCCACTATTTCAACCCACTAATCCATCTTGTAAAATGATTGGTCGGTGTCTGTTTTTAAATAATGACAATGCATGTATAGGTTTTCATAGTTTTTAATCACCTCTAATGCCTCCCATTTAGCAAATTATTTGCAAAAAGCACTTGCCTTTGTAAAGGGCAATCAAACCTTTAACTCCCCCTCCTTTTGATGGACCCAGGATAAGGACCATAAAAGCTTAATTAAATTACCTACATTACTAATAGAGATGGCTGAACTTCCGAAAGTTCTGTCTGTTTTTGAACTTTTGAACTATATGGGAATTTGAAAACGGACCCATTAAAGTAATGGGTGTCAATAGTTTGAAAAGTTTCTAATGAAGACAATAAAATATCAATCAACTCAATGTAAATGGCTGGACCTGGGGAAATGGTCTGGGGACACGTTTGAATATTGAGAACTTAAAAAAAAAAATCTATTTTATTTTCACACACGCTACTTTCGAGCTCCCACATTCGATAATTATCCATAAACAATTCAAACATTCAATAATGATCCCATAAACAATTCGAACATTCAATAATTATCCCATAAACAGTTCGAACATTCAATAATGATCCCATAAATGTTCGAAGATTGTTCGATGTCAAATTCGATAATTATCAAAAGTTCGAAAGTCTGTGAAATCCGAGTCCGGTATAGTTTGAGAAGTCCGAGTCAGTTCGAACTCGTTAAGTTCGGCTTGAAACTCAGGTTCAATTTCTAGTCCAACTCTAATTACTAACAGAAAATCCTGACAACCTGGTACTTCCGTCCTCTGCTCTTTCCAGGGCAATTCCTGATTAGTCATAAAGCCTTTTAACAGTTTCCTAAAATGTACCACTGTAAAATTTTGTTGGAGAATTTGTTTTTTTTGAAATATTGACAACATACTGGCAATCAACAGTCTCTTGGCACGGACTAGAAACAGTCCCTGGGGATTAGAATAATAGTGGGAATCGGGGCACTCTGTAATTGGGATGAGGTTAATGCCAGACATGACCTTGTAGGTTTAATGCTACAAGATGGATCAATCAACTGAGAATTCAAATGAAATAATTGTTGCTGATCATAAACAATATAACTGTTGCTTAAGTCATGCAAATTCTGTGCAAAACCAACTAACTCATTATAACATTGCATGGTTTTAGCAATGAAATTCCTTCCTGGTCTCCCTTTAATTTTAAAATTGTTCTAAAGGAGTCTTTTAAATTGTGCAAAAAACCCACAAGCTTAAAAAGGCCAGGCACAGCTTCAATGTAATGTCAGTTCAATGTTCAATCCCTCGGGAACGTCAAACCAATTGAAACAATAACAGGTTACACCTACTGACATTACTGTGAAGTTTCCTGGGCAGGTTGTGGTTTGCTATTGACATTACAGGTCTAATGTGGTCAAAACATGTTTGAAACAAAGATGCAAACGAGGGAGCACACTATAGGTGTAGAATCAATGATTTATTGGAACAACACACGACGTTTCGGGACAGCAATGTCCCTTCCTCAGGTTTGGGAGTAAAGTTTGTACTGTATGGCCCACTTAAAGGATAATTACCATTTATACTCGAACATAAGTCGATCAGAGTATAAGTCGGGTACCTATTTTTACCTGAAAAATTAGTAAAACACGATTGACTCGAGTATAAGTCGAGGGTAGAAATTATGACCACTACAGACCACTACTGTTTTCTAATTCTGTATTGTTGAGGCTTTAGTTTTCCTTTAAATAAACAGCAGAATTCCATACAGTAGTCATATACTGTAATAACCATATGGCTATTACTGTGTGGGACTACTATATGGGAATTCTGCGTCCATTTAAAGGGCAACTAAAGCCTCAAAACAATACAGAATTGGAAGGCAATTTTTAACAATAGATGCCATGCTCCTGATTCTGTATTGTTTGAAAGCATAAGCCCTTTAAATGAAGAGGAATCTTAGTTGCTGGAAGTTGTAGTTTCCCAACATCTGCAGTGGCAATCGATGACTTGCCTGTGTGTGAGATAGCTGCTCCTGGCGCTGCCATCTGGAGTATTGGAAGAGAGCACATGGTACACTGTGGTGTAAGATCCATCCTGAATGTGTGCTCCCCCTGCCATACCAACCACCTCTTGCAGGAGGATTACCGATAAGGTCTGGTCCCAGCTGGTTCACACCAGCAATCCAGCTCTCCTGCACACGCTTCCGCATCCACTCTCTGGTGCCTGACATCACTGCTTAACGCCAGCGCCGAGTAGTGGAGCTCACAGAAGAGTGGATGCGGAAGTGAGCGGCAGGCGAGTTACTGGACTACAGAGGTAAGTGGTGCGAGTATAAGCCCAGGTTAGATTTTTAGGCAATTTTTATAGCCTAAAAACTTCGACTTATGCTCGGTATTTACGGTATACTCTAAAAATTACCTTTTTAAAAATGGAAAGTACTTGGGGCAGAGAGGTAGACTGATTATTCCTACCTCACAATATAATTTCATTATGGAGCTACAGCACTTACCGTTTTCATTTGCCAGGTTAGTCTGGACTAATCCTTTATTAAATATAGTGTTGAAGCCAGAGGAAGACTGGCAAAATCTGTTTTCCTTGGGGCTGGTACTCCTCATAGAAACAATATCGGGAGGTAGGATTCCCAGTCCTATATCCCTGTACTTACATTTAAAGGGCATGTCCAGCCCCCAAATTAAACTTACATACAGGTAAATCACCCCCAAAACCCTAAACGATAATAGTTTGAAATGTGAAATATATAAGTCTAACCTAAAATCCTGCACATGTTCTGTTTCCCCTGTTTCTGCTTCCTGGTTCTTCCAGTTAGTACCGTCAGTTATGGATTTGACGTTGACACACAGCCAGTGACTGAATGTTAATCCCCTGTCTGCCTCTTCTGAGCATGCCCAGGCTCAGTACAGGTTTTCAAATTGCTCAGTTTTTCATTCTTTCTAAAAGATGTTCTTATGAGGGTGGAGTTGTCCTTTAAAACTGTTTTTTTAAAAAAAACTTATACACACAATAGAGCTCCTTTAAGTAATACCATCAGACATTTCACTTGTTAAAAGGATTGTGTGGGGGACTATGGCCTATATGGCTACCTGACCAGATTATATCACAAATGTTGAGAATTAGATTCATTTACATAACTTTACCTTAACACAACTAAGGAGAATTTTGCTTATTTATAGGAAGGATTAACACTGTTTTTCCTTTTGGGTGGTCCAGGTAATAGGATACTATGTCTCTGTCTATTTGTATTATGAATGCTATGTTCACCTTGGCAAAGCATATCTTAGAATCCTACCTTATTAATGATATCTGCAGCATTTTAATGGCCAGATGGTTCTATTCATATTGCGTGTGTAGAATTTTTAGATTACATTCAGCAGTGGAAAATATAGCAGCCATTATTCCTAAGTACAAATGCTAATAGCGTATGCCAAAAGAAAAAGCATTAAAGATCATTGGAAACTTGCTCAAAGGATATCCACCCCCAAAACTAAATTTTAACCCATTACTGGCCCACTGTGAAGTTTAAAAAAATCTTTACCTTACTCCCCTCTTCCTTATGGTGCTTGTCCAAAGCTATGAAACTGAAGAGTAGGAGCTGTTTGTGTGTCATCCCTTCCCTGCTTCTTCCTTGTCCTCCCTGAGGACTGTGACATGTGCAGAGGACAATTTTCCACCCCCTCCCACCCTCCAGATCCTACATGGCTGCCCACCCCTACCTATAAATTCAATTTCCATAGTGTAGGGCACCCCTGCCCACCCCCAACTGCCAAGTTTAGATTTAAAAAAAAGCAGCAGAAATGTACTTACGTTCCCGCAGCTGTTGCATAGCCTCTCAGCCAACACACATCACAGACGCAGCTGCCGGTTCCATCCCCTGGAAAACAGACCGCTGGAATGAAGGGGCGTAAGTATTTTCCCGCTGCCTTTTTTTAAAAAAACAAACAAATCTAACTTGGTGGTTGGGGGGTGGTGATACACCTTAAAGGGCATGTACACCCCTAAAGTAAAAAATGGTGACTTGTCAGTTATCTGCCTGCAACCCCAACTGATATTTTACCAGTTTACTACATTCATTTTGTAACGAGATATTTAAAGGGCATGTCCACCCATTAAATCTAAATTTTACATACAGATGTAGGACCCCCCCCCAAAAAAAAAAAACCTCCCTTTTGTTTTACTTACCTTTTCCAAAAATGCAGCTAAAGGAACTAAAACGTCCTGGTCCCTCGCAGCTCTGCTGGTCTTCCTTTATCTTCTCCTGGTCGTGGCTGTCAGTCAAAGTGAAAAGGTGACATCACATCTAATCGCTGACAGCCTCATCCAGGAAGTGCCTCACTGCTGCTGTTCTTGCTCAAAACGAGCTGCAACAGCAGTTGTGGGTGATACCCAGGTGGGAGGGACCGGGGGTTGTAAGTTTCTTAAGCTGCATCTTTGGAAGAGGTAAAAAATGGAATGGGGTTTGGGGGGTTCTACATCTGTATATAAATAGATTTTATTCATTTAATAATAAGTTATATTTCTTTCTAGCAAAGGTATCTGCCTCATCCCTCTGCTCAATGTTTTTTTTTTTATAAGCTTGAGCATGTTTAGAGAAGGCAGAATTTGAAAAAAGTTATTATTGGTTGTGATGTCAGCAATCCCAGTCTGATTGACTGCATAGAGGGAGGAGCCAGCTTACCCTGCTAGAATGAAGGCAATACTTATGCTTAAATATCTGTGACAAGTTTTTTTTTTTTTTATGGGTGGACATGCCTTTAAGATAGCTTAACTTAACAGAGAAATACATGCTATAAGTAGCAGTAAGATTAGGTCATTCACAATAATATGCTAACACTACCAAAAAATAACCATTATTACACCTTTCCCAAGCTCCTCTACTGCTGATCTGGCAGGATAAATCCTCTTTTGTCACCACTCCTATAGATTAAATGGGTGCCAGTTTCAGAGGAAATGGGAAAGCAGAAATTGCAGCAGCACCAATGTTTATAGAGCACCAATGTTAATCAATATATCATATTGATAATATATACACTATAATTGTAAAGTTACAAAACACTAATTTGGTATGTATGTAATGTATTAATCATGTATAATGAATACATTTTAATTCTACAATAAGCAACAGTATAAAAGTTCTACCTGTGGATAAAGCAACCCTTGTTAAAATAGCATCTGATTTTTTTTCCCTGTGATGTCATAAAATAATGGTGAATACTGTACATGACATAATAAATATACGGGAGATACAATAATATCTTATTTAACATTTGAAAGCTAACATCTGATGGTTGGGCTAAAATTAGCACCATTTTTAATGATAAGAACTTTTATTGAATTACCAGCGCATCTCTATCCTGGTGTCTCTTGTGTGCCGCGTCATCAACCCTCCTCCCACTGTGAAGTGTGTGTCCGTGTCTCAGTGCGCGCACAAGTAGGGGTCGGCTTCTCTAATGTGCGCGCCAGTGGGAGGAGTTTGATGATACGGCGCTCCAGCTTCTGAGCTGTGGGCCAATTATTTACACCGCCCAGTTATTATATAGGACAGGTAAAGAGTAGATGGATGACCGCACAGTCATATGAGTAACTCACTGTGTCACATATCAACATTGGGACAAAGGACAAATAGAATTTCCAGTAAATCAAACATTGCTTATTTTACCTCTGTTGGTGTAAGTGTTTGTACTGTGTGATGAAGGGCCTTAATTTGGCCCGCCTATACTGCAGCTGACTGTGGATATTAAATGCAATTAATGTTACTAACTGCTCTTCAGCAAAACAGGGAATCCCTCTGGTGTTCCATTTGTCATCCTCATGACCTTTTATTCTGGCGTCTTAAACTATATCCTTAGGAAAGCCCTGGTATGAAGCAAGAGATCATAAACCGACGCTGTGGTTATAGACTGAAAAATGGCGCAGAAAATATGAATAGAAGGAAAGGAAAATGATTAACAATACAGTGAGAATGTCTATTGTCTAATAATAACTGCACACAATCCATACAGATAGAAACCATGAAACATTCATTATGGCAAGACAACAAATATGTTAAATGTCCAACAGGCTTCAAAACACATCCTTTCTTGTAGCTTGACGTCTACATTTAACAAGTGATATATTTGAATAGCATTGTTGATTATGACAACCATGCTGTACATCAGATAAAACCAGTTCTCCTTATTAACATAGCTACGGTCCTTGCACATTGAAGACTTCAGTCACGGTAAGGATTAAAAGAATACATAAATATTTATGTTGTTAAAACGAGGGTCTTGTGTTCTTCTCATAAACAAACTGACTCCAGGAGAGTGGCCTGTGCTCAATATTGTCTGTAGTTAAACGTATATACCCATAGGAAAAGTTACTGATTAACCACTAATGACTATAGTAGAAGAAAAAGAGGTTTAAAGTGGGTTGGTTGGGGTCAGTTTCTTCCTCTGCTTTTTGATCTTTCACCTACTTTGAGGATGTGCTGTAGCATCAGTTGAGCAACAGGAATATCTGTAAATATCGTGATCTTTGAAAATAATAGTTATTGCATTTAAAAAAACATTTACAGTTCTTTAGTTTGTTTGCCTGGGACTGATTAATTTAAATAAATCATATACAGTTTATAGAAATGTATTTTGTATTTTTTGTATAAATGTATTTTGGAGATCTGTATGTTACTTACCTTAATGTAAATGGAGCAGAGTCCAGGAATCTGGTAATCCAATATAGGGAAAATAAATGACACAGTCCAATATAATACTCCAAGATGGAAGCAAATATATAGTCCTTCCAATTGGCTTTGATGTTCCTTGAGCTTGGTGTTATGATGAACTGCTGGGCTGAGTCCAGTACCCCAATGTATGTCCTTTTCTGAATAGGGAGGGTTTGGTCCCAAGTAGTATGTCTGTTTCCGCCTGAAAGGTTACCTGTTTTTTGAAGGGAACTTTTAAACTCGATTTTCCTCTAGTCCATACGCCGAGTAGTACCGTGCATATCAATCAAATATTTAACAGTTTTGTGATTCACTTATTTTATACAGTTCAAAGATACCAAACTTGATATAGTTATGAGTTGTATGACTAAAAGTATAATATCTCAAGTTCCGTTTAGATATAATCTAATACAAGGTATGGGCAGATACGTTTTTTTTTTTTCAGATTAGCTGACATTATTTCTGAAATATTACCTAATTCTTTACCTTGATATTATAAAATATGAATTACTTTGAACTGACATTTGGTTTAGCTTTGTTTTAAAGCAGCAGACTCCTGCCGAAAGATTGGCTTTTGCTACTTCCTTCAGTTAAATTTCACACCTATTGCCTTTTAAACCTTTTTTTAAAACACTGTTGGGTTGAACAAAGTAAAGAAAACGCAGTCTTTTACAAAGACAGAGGTTCATTAACCCTTTGACTACATGACAATTGGACCATGTGGGGAGTTGACATACTGATTGACACTGCTATTGAGGTGGGATAAATTGAGAATTACTGCTACCATTTTATTACCAATGGGAGTTAACATGGATCTCATGTTCATGACATGACCGATAGCTACAGCAAAATAGCCACAGACGCACGGTTGGCATGATTTTCCAAAATTCCAGATCCTGCAAAATACACCATCCCATTTTTCGGGCTGACAACCTATAAATGGTAATATTAGTCAGATGGTAAAAAGTGGTTGGTTTGTACCCAGCCTTAGAAGCTAGTACTTGGGTTAGCCACAGACTATAAAGACAATGCTCATTTCCTGACTCTCACTATGAATTAATAGATATAGTATTTGAGGTTGAATAAGACATACATTTCCTGCCTAACTGTTGATCCAGAGGAAAAAAAAAACCCCACCAAATTTATGAAGGGGGAAAAAAATTCCTTCCTGACTCAAGTGGCAATCGGAAATTTCCCGGATCAACTCTACTTTATATATTATACCAGTAACTTGTAACATTCCTGTTTGCAGAAACTCATCCAGCTTTTTTTGAAACTGACCAATGAACCTGCCATAACAACGTCCACTGGAAGACAGTTCCATAGCTTTACCGTTTCTCACAGTTGAAAAACCCTTTCGAACTTGAAGCCTAAACCTTTTCTTAGTCTTAGGGATGTCCTTTTGTCCTTTGACATGTTCTATTGGTGAACAATGCCCCAGATAGTTTATTGTATGGCACGTTAATGATTTATATACAGTAATCAATTCAACACGCAAGTGCCTTTTCTCCAGCGTACATAATTGTAACTTTTCCAGTCTCTCTTCATATTCAAGCTCCCCCAATCCCCTTTTAATTAGTTGCCCTTCTCTGAACCTTTCCATTTCAAAGATGTCCTTTTTGTACACAGGATTCCAAAATTGCACTGCATAATCCAAATGAGGCCTTACTAATTCTTTGTAAAGAGGGAGAATAACATTTTCCTCCGAATCCATACCTTCCCTTTATACAAGACAACACCATGCTGGCTCTGGCTGTTGGTGCCTGGCACTGCTTGTCTACTTTAAGTTTGTTATCCACTAAAACTCCAAGATCCCTTCCAACAGGGATCACTTAACACAGAGCCATTTATAGTATAGTAGCACAAGGATTTTTAAGTCAAAATGCATCACCTTACATAAATGCATCACCTTACATTTATCAACATTGAATCTCATCTGCCACTTAGCAGCCCAATGTGACAATCTATCTAGATCCCTGCAACGATTGCACATCCTCTGAAGTTTTTAATGGTCAACAAAGTTTGTGTCGAGCAAACACAGAAACCTTGCTGACAATACCCACTTCCAAATCATTAATAAATAGATTAAATAGAAGCGGCCCCAACACAGAACCCTGCGGCACCCCACTTAGCACTTTTAGTCCATAATGATGAAAGCCCCATTCACAACTACTTCTGATCCTATTCATTAACCAATTTCTATCCATGTACAAATGTGACTCCCAGACCAACAGACATCAGCTTTAACATTAGTCGCCTATGAGGAACAGATCAAAGGCCTTTGCAAAACAAGTTAAACACATCTACTGCTATGGCCAGAGTCTAAATTTCTTACTTACTTCCTCATAAAAGCCAAGCAAGTTAGTTTGAGAAGATCTATTCCTCCTAAATCAATGATACTTATAATGTCAGTCCTTGAAACATACTCTAGGACATATTCCCTTATTAACCCTTTCCAGGATCTTCCCCACCACTGAAGTTAAACTTACAGGCCTGTAATTACCCGGCTGTGAACGACTACCCTTTTTGAATATTGAATAACATCAGCCCTTTTCAATCCAGAGGCACCCACCGGACATGAGGGAATCTGCAAAAATAAAAACAATGGGCTAGATAAAACTAAACTTCGCTCCCTATCAATCTATACCATAATATTACTTATAGTATATTATATCATAATTCCTCTTATATCATAATACTACTCAATATATACCATAATATTACTTATAGTAATATTATATCATAATCCCTCTTATATTCATAATACTACTCATATATACCATAATATACTTATAGTATATATATCATAATTCCACTTATATTATATCATAATACTACTCAATCTATACCACAATATTACTTTATTATACATTATTCTACTTATATTATATCATAATACTACTCACCTATACCCAATATTACTTATATTATTCATAATTCTACTTATATTATATCATAATACTACTCAATCTATACCACAATATTACTTATAGTATATTATATCATAATTCTACTTATATTATATCATAATACTACTCAATCTATACCACAATATTACTTAATATATCATATTCTATCACTTATATTATATCAATACTACTCAATTTTATACACATATTACTTATAGTATATTATATCATAATTCACTTATATTATATCATAATACTACTCAATCTATACCACAATATTACTTATAGTATATTATATCATAATTCTACTTATATTATATCATAATACTACTCAATCTATACCATAATATTACTTATAGTATATTATATCATAATTCCTCTTATATCATAATACTACTCAATATATACCATAATATTACTTATAGTATATTATATCATAATTCCACTTATATTATATCATAATACTACTCAATCTATACCACAATATTACTTATATTATATCATAATTCTACTTATATTATATCATAATACTACTCAATCTATACCACAATATTACTTATAGTATATTATATATTATAATCCAACCTGCAACGTTTAAATGTTGAAAAGACGAAATTCAGTCTCAAAAAATTCAGACCTTTAACTCCCATTGACCTGTGGGGTTCACTTTGAATTTTTGGTTCTGTGGAATTTTGACACATTTCACAGAACTGCTGGTAGAGCAAACTTGTTTGTTTTGTTCATTTTTTTCCAGATTCCCCAGAGACTAAGGTATGAGAAATCCACTTGCTGTGGAAATGCTGTGGAATTAGTGAGGTTATATACCTGTATATAAAGTGGTAGCTGCAAAACTAAGATCCCAAATGTGGAAATTTGTTTGTCCTGCCCGCACTGTGCCCAATGCCCCAGACCAGCAAACACCAGTCCTCCCCCTGCACCCTGTAAGCCGAAATCCCAGAACAAGTCCGCCCACTACTACTCATCATTTATCAGGTGGGGTTGAAAGAATCCCACAGCACACTAACATTCATTATATACACTATACTATAATAAAAAAAACATTTTCTCTTTTAAGAAAAGGTACAGGGACCTCTTTCCTCAAGGTTCAATAATTTGTATAATGTACACCATATATTAAATTTTGTCTCCTTTTTATATTATAATATTGTACGCCCTGCATCCTCAAGTGTATAATAAAATTATAAATAAAGGGGCGTTCAATGGCTAAGGCCTTCGTTATATAAACCATTCCACAAGCGCAGTCTCAATTGTTTCAGTATTTTGTGTCATTGTCTTGGTATCACCAAAAAAGTTATACTAAATAAAAACAAATGTAAACACAAATCACATCTGTTCTTTCAATAAGACTAGAAATCTACAGCAACATCGCCTGTCCCCTAGAGATTTGAACTTGAAGAGTTTGTTTCCAGAAAGGTGTGACTTGCCACCTTTAGTTTAGATTTACAGTGAATTACACTTTCACAGATAAAAAGAAAAACTCCAAAGTTTGATTATATCATAATACTACTCAATCTATACCACAATATTACTTATATTATATCGTAATTCTACTTATATTATATCATAATACTACTCAATCTATACCAAATATTACTTATAGTATATTATATCATAATTCTACTTATTATATCATAATACTACTCAATCTATACCACAATATTACTTATTATATATCATTCTACTTATAATATCATAATACTACTCAATTTTACCACAATATACTTATAGTATATTATATCATAATTCTACTTATATTATATCATAATACTACTCAATCTATACCACTATTACTTATAGTATATTATATCATAATTCTACTTTATATATCATAATACTACTCAATCTATACCATATATTACTTATAGTATATATATCATATTCTCTTAATCATATCTAATCACTATTATACCATAATATTACTTATAGTATATTATATCATAATTCCATATATTATATCATAAACTACTCATCTATACCAAATATTACTTAATTATATCATTATTCTACTTATATTATATCATAATACTACTCAATCTATACCACAATATTACTTATATTATATCATAATTCTACTTATATTATATCATAATACTCAATCTATACACAATATTACTTATAGTATATTATATATAATTCTACTTATATTATATCATATACTACTCAATCTATACCACAATATTACTTACATTATATCATATTCTACTTAATTATATCATAATACTACTCAATTTATAGACACAATATTACTTATAGTATATTATATCATAATTCACTTAATTATATCATAAACTACTCAATCTATACCACAATATTACTTATAGTATATTATATCATAATTCTACTTATATTATATCATAATACTACTCAATCTATACCATAATATTACTTATAGTAATTATATCATAATTCCTCTTATATCATAATACTACTCAATATATACCATAATTTATTATAGTATATTATATCATAATTCCACTTATATTATATCATATACTACTCAATCTATACCACAATATATATTATTATATCATAATTCTACTTATATTATAAATAATACTACTCAATCTATACCACAATATTACTTATAGTATTATATCATAATTCTACTTATATTATACCATAATACTACTCAATCTATACCACAATATTACTTATATATTATATAATATCTCTATATTATATCATAATACTACTCATCTATACCACAATATTACTTATAGTATATTATATCATAATTCTACTTATATTATCATAATACTACTCAATCTATACCACAATATTACTTATAGTATATATTATCTATAATTCTACTTATATTATATATAATACTACTCAATCTATACCATAATATTACTTAGTAGATTTATATCATAATTCCACTTATATCATAATACTACTCAATATATCCACATATTACTTATAGATATTATATCTAATTCCACTTATATTATTCATAATACTACTCAAATATACCACAATATTACTTATAGTATATATATCAAATTCTACTTATATTATATCATAATACTACTCAATCTATACCATAATATTACTTATAGTATATTATATCATAATTCCACTTATATCATAATACTACACAATATATACCATAATATTACTTATAGTATATTATATCATAATTCCACTTATATATATCATAATATACTCATCTATACCACAATATTACTTATATTATATCATAATTCTACTTATATTATATCATAATACTACTCAATCTATACCACAATATTACTTATAGTATATTATATCATAATTCTACTTATATTATATCATAATACTACTCAATCTATACCATATATTACTTATAGTATATTATATCATATTACTCTTATATTATATCATAATACTACTCAATCTATACCACAATATACTATATATATCATAATTCTACTTATATTATATCATAATACTACTCAATCTATACCACAATATTACTTATAGTATATTATATCATAATTCTACTTATTATATCATAATACTACTCAATCTATACCATAATTACTTATAGTAATTATATCATAATTCCTCTTATATCATAATACCACTCAATTATACCATAATATTACTTATAGTATATTATATCATAATTCACTTAATATATAATAATACTACTCAATCTATACCACAATATTACTTAATTATATCATAATTCTACTTATATTATATCATAATACTACTCAATTTATACCACAATATTACTTATAGATATTAATCATAATTTTATTTTTATATTATATATAATACTACTCAATCTATACCACAATATACTTATAGTATATTATATTATAATTCTACTCAATCTATACACAATATTACTATAGTAATTATATCATAATTCTACTTATATTTATCATAATACTACTCAATTATACCACAATATTACTTATAGTATATTATATCATAATTCTACTTATTATATATCATAATACTACTCAATCTATACCATAATATTACTTATAGTATATTATATCATAATTCCACTTATATCATAATACTACTCATATAGACCACAATATTACTATAGTATATTAATCATAATTCCACTTATATTTATCATAATACTACTCATATATACCACAATATACTTATGTATTTATATCCTAATTCTACTTATATTATATCATAATACTACTCAATTATGCCATAATATTACTATAGATTATTTATATCATAATTTCACTAATATATATTATACTCAATATACACATAATATTACCTATAGTATATTATATCATAATTCCACTTATATTAATCATAATACTACTCAATCTATACCACAATATTACTTATTTATATCAAATTCTACTATATATATCATAATACTACTCAATCTATACCATAATATTACTTATAGATAATAGAACATAATTCTACTTATATTATATCATAATACTACTCAATCTATACCATAATATTACTTATGTATATTATAATAATTTCCTCTTATATCATAATTACTCAATATCAATCTATACCATAATATTACTTATAGTATATTATATCATAATTCCACTTATATCATAATACTACTCAATATAGACCACAATATTACTTATAGTATATTATATCATAATTCCACTTATATTATATCATAATACTACTCAATATATACCACAATATTACTTATAGTATATTATATCATAATTCTACTTATATTATATCATAATACTACTCAATCTATACCATAATATTACTTATAGTATATTATATCATAATTCCACTTATATGATACTAAGACTATCAATCTATACACAATATTACTTATATATACATAATTACTTAGATATATCATAATACACTCAATCATACCACAAGATACTTATGGAAGGAGCAATAATTCTACGTATATGATAGCCGCAGACGCGCAAGCGAGACCAGGAAGAGGACGGAGAGGAGAGGAGAGAGAAGGCCGTGAGAGAGAAGACCAACGCAAGAGATACAATAGAGGATTAGTAGGGGAGACAGAAATGTGACACGGAGTATTATAACTCATATACGCAATCGAGCCCACAAAGATGACTGATTCTATAGTCATTCTACGTTTTCTATCAATCTACTACTAACGGCGGAGACCACCCCACTATTACTGCACTATGTTATGCCATTCTATCCTCATGGACTGTATAGAGCAGAATGAACTTACTCAAGCTATCACCCGCCGCACATCCTGATAGGGTAATTATATCATACTTCATCCTCCAGGCGACCGCCACCGGGCCACGATTAGACACACACCGCCCCTCCACGAGGACGCGAACCCCCCGCCCCTATCGCAGATGACCACAGACCCCCAGCATAAGTTTAACTCTAGATGGGAGAGACAGTAATACTACTCAAATCGCAGAGCCCCAATCTTACTTATAGTGATATTCCGCAGGCGACTGAGAGGAGGCCCGAAGACGACGCACGCGTGGCCGCAGAAGAGACGAAGCTGGAGGAGCAGAGAGGCGCGAGAGAGCCGAGGGGCCGATGCCCGCGCCGCGCAGTAGCCTAGGAGCGAGGAGACGACGGCAAAAGCGCGACCCCCCGAGGAGGCGAAAGAGGGCAAAGACGAGAGGAGAGCAGGAAGGCCACCGGAGAGGAGGCAGAAGACGACGCAAGCGGAGACCACAAGAGGACGGAGAGAGAGGAGAGCAGAGGCGACGGAGAGGAGAGCAGGAAGAGACGCAAGGGAGGCAAAGAGGAGGAGGGAAGGGCGACGGGCCAGGAGAGCAGAAGACGACGCAAGCGAGACAGAGGCCGACGAGGGAGGAGAGCAGAAGGCACGAGGGGAGCGACGGGCGGCCGACAGAACGAGCGCGGTGCCCATGGACAGAGAAGAGACGGAGAGGAGAAGAGCAGAAGGCGACGAGAGGAGTAGCAGAAGACGACGCAAGGAGAGACAGAAGAGGACGGAGAGGAGAGAGAAGGCAGAAGGGCACGGAGGAGAGCAGAAGACGACGCAAGCGAGACCAGAAAAGAGGACGGAGAGGAGAGGGATCAGAAGGCCACGGAGAGGAGAGCAGAAGACGACGCAAGCGAGACCAGAGGACGGAGAGGAGAGGAGAGCAGAAGGCCCGGAAGCGAGAGCAGAAGACGACGCAAGGAGACCAGAAGAGGACGGAGAGGAGAGGAGAGGAAGGCACGGGAGGAGAGCAGAATACGAGCAATATAGACCATAAGAGGACGTGGATAAGAAGCAGGCCGAGGATGAGGAAAGATAGGTCCACGGCGAGTAGAGCAGAGACGACTGCAATCGGCGATGACTCAAAAATATGTACTTATTGTAATTACTTAAGAATTCCCCCCCCCAAACGCCCCATTTATAGTATATCATTAAGTACTACTCAATCTATACCATAATATTACTTATAGTATATTATATCATAATTAATACTTCTCAATTTATACCATATTACTTACAAATTTATAATGTAAGTAATATGTATATTATATCATACCACAATATTACTTATAGTATATTATATCATAATACTACTTAATTTATACTATTATACTACTTACTGTATATTATATCATAATACTACTTATATAATATCAATTTATATAACTCAGTTTACAACACAATATTACTTACAGTACATTATATCATAATAACTTAAAATATAAATTTTTACCATCTTACAACTTATATTATATCATAACTAATACTTTTCAATTTATACCATAATATTACTTATAATTTATTATAATACTACTCAATTTATACCATTATACTATTTACTGTATATTATATCATAATACTACTTATATTATATGAATTTATATTACTCAGTTTATAACATAATATTACTGACAGTATATTACATCATTATACTACTTTTATTATATCATAAAACTGCTTAAAATATTAACTTCTTACTATTTATATCATGATACTATTTAGGAAATGGCTTAGGGAACATGTATCATTGCTCAAAAAAACCCTTTCAGTACTGGAAACTGCACTTCCTGTTTTGGTGTTCCATGTAGTTTTTTGTTTTTTTTTCCCACATTTTCTAAAAAAATTTCATTTACAAATTAGAAAATTTTTTGAAAAGCAAGGGGAATAGCAGGGGCGAGTTTAGGGGAGATTATTGGTGCCTGGAATCCTCCCTTTCTGCCTGCTCAGTTCAGTCTGCTTTTCTACTTCTCCAGGTGTCCATAGACTGTTACATAGTTCGTAACATAGACTGTTATATAGACTTTTATATAGATTGTTACGTAGATTGTTATATAGAATGTTACATAGATTGTTATATAGATTGTTATATAGATTGTTACATAGATTGTTATATAGACTGTTATATAGATTGTTATATAGTCTATTATATAGATTGTTATATAGACTGTTACATAGACTGGTACATAGATTGTTATATAGACTGTTATATAGATTGTTATATAGATTGTTATATAGACTGTTATATAGATTGTTATATAGATTGTTATATAGATTGTTACGTAGATTGTTACATAGATTGTTATATAGACTGTTATATAGATTGTTATATAGACTGTTATATAGATTGTTACATAGATTGTTACATAGATTGTTATATAGATTGTTACATAGATTGTTATATAGATTATTATATAGATTGATATATAGACTGTTACATAGATTGTTACATAGATTGTTATATAGACTGTTATATAGACTGTTATATAAACTGTTATATAGACTGTTACATACATTGTTATATAGACTGTTATATAAACTGTTATATAGACTGTTACATAAATTGTTATATAGACTGTTATATAGACTGTTATAAAGACTGCTATATAAACTGTTATATAGAATGTTACATAAATTGCTATATAGACTATTACATAGATTGTTATATAGAATGTTATATAGACTGTTATATAGACTGTTATATAGATTGTTATATAGATTGTTATATAGATTGTTACATAGATTGTTATATAGATTGATATATAGATTGTTACATAGATTGTTATATAGATTGTTATATAGATTGTTACATAGATTGTTATATAGATTGTTACATAGATTGTTATATAGACTGTTATATAGACTGTTACATAGATTGTTACATAGATTGTTATATAGACTGTTATATAAACTGTTATATAGACTGTTACATAAATTGTTATATAGACTGTTACATAGATTGTTACATAGACTGTTACATAGACTGTTACATAGATTGTTATATAGACTGTTATATAGATTGTTACATAGATTATTATATAGACTGTTATATATAATGTTATATAGACTGTTATATAGATTGTTATATAGATTGATATATAGATTGTTACATAGATTGTTATATAGACTGTTATATATACTGTTATATAAACTGTTATATAGACTGTTACATAAATTGTTATATAGACTGTTATATAGATTGTTATATAGACTGTTATATAGATTGTTACATATATTGTTATATATACTGTTATATAGAATGTTATATAGACTGTTATATAGATTGTTAAATAGATTGATATATAGATTGTTACATAGATTGTTATATAGATTGTTATATAGATTTTTACATAGACTGTTATATAGACTGTTATATAGATTGTTATATAGATTGTTATATAGATTGTTATATAGACTGTTATATAGATTGTTACATATATTGTTACATAGATTGTTATATAGACTGTTACATAGATTGTTATATAGACTGTTATATAGATTGTTATATAGATTGTTACATAGACTGTTATATAGATTGTTATATAGACTGTTACATAGATTGTTATATAGACTGTTATATAGATTGTTATATAGACTGTTACATAGATTGTTATATAGACTGTTACATAGATTGTTATATAGACTGTTATATAGATTGTTATATAGATTGTTACATAGATTGTTATATAGATTGTTATATAGATTTTTACATAGACTGTTATATAGACTGTTATATAGATTGTTACATAGACTGTTACATAGATTGTTATATAGACTGTTATATAGATTGTTACATAGATTGTTATATAGACTGTTATATAGATTGTTACATAGACTGTTATATAGACTGTTATATAGATATTTACATTGTCAATTGAGTGAGAAGCAGAATTTGTTTGTTTCAAAAATGTATCCAGTCTGCCCTGTGATTGACAGCAGCATAGAGATCTGTATCAACATTAACCCTGCAGCTGCCTGAGTTAATTGCTGAGACTGGGTTTACAATACTGTACCTACTGTACTTTGATGGAGTTTAGTGAGCAGGAATAGGGACAATAAGCTGACTGTCAACATTGCATTATATATATATTATACATACACAGGAATGCTTGTGAAGGTTCTCATTCATCCAGGTCATGGTATATCTGTTGTATTCAATTAGATCAACTGGACTTGAAGTTTAGTTCTTGAAGACGTTTCGCTAGTCATCCGACTGGCTTTCTCAATTCAGAATGACTTGTACAAGAATCTGTGGCAATTATGTACCGTGGAAAATCCCAATTAGCATATCACAGCCAGGTGTTAAGGGTGTGATTGGATAGTGGCTAAGAGGTGTTATAGGAACGCCCAGAGTAAGGTGCTAAATGTACACTGCAATGATTTACCAGTATGTCAAATTGCCCATTCATCCGATCGAAGTAAACTCTGTCTGACAGCGTTTACCGTAGCCGATAAAATTACCACAGATTTTTCGGCTTGACCAACCAATACACGGAAATTTTGGTCAGCTGGCCCTAAAAATCTGTCTGTGTGTACCCAGCCTTAATGAATATACTTTATAACAAAAGTAAAGGGAATATCTGCATTGTAATAAATACTGCCGGACGGCCGGGGTACTCTCAAGTACGCTTTCAGGAGGAGACCCGCATCTGTAGGTTTGGAATCCTCAGCAGGCTTGGGCATTACCGTCAAAACGGGAAGGTGAAGGTATACGGGTTTCTCTATGATGCACAGGGTCGGCAGGACCAGACGGCACCGGAGCTGGCGTAGGAGCGGAAGCCGAAGCTGGGGGAAGTCGGGCAGCAAGAGAATCCATGTATTGGGCCAACTGCCCTTGATGATGTTCAAATACATCTGTGCATTTAGACAATGCCTAGAGTGTCTTGCCTAAATCTGCCATGGCCTCCTCAGGCGTTTCCATGGCCCGATCGTACTGTAATAAACACGGCCAGACGGCCGTAGTACTCACAAGTACGCTTTCAGGAGGAGACCTGGGTTTGCAGGTTTGGATACTGGAGCAGATGAGGCTGATGGGAATTATATGCAGGATACTGAGACACCACCAGAAAGTGGATACCAAGGAGAAGGTGCTGCTTGGCGCTGGGATGCAGAAACAGGTAATGTAGTCTCTGGAGCTGGCTAGGTAAGTATAGACTCAGGAACAGGCAAGGTAAGTATTGTCTCTGAAACTGGCAAGGTAAGTATAGTCTCTGGATCTAGTAAGGTAAGTATGACTCTGGAACTGACAAGGTAAGTATTCCTCTGGAACTGGAAAGGTAAGTATTCCTCTGGAATTGGCAAGGTAAGTATTGTCTCTGGAACTGGTAAGGTAAGTATGACTCTGGAACTGGCAAGGTGGTCGCTGGAACCAGGAGAGGTAAGTTCCAAAGGAGCCTGGGGTAGCAAACACTACGATCTGGCGCCAGGTCCAGGAGGACTCTGGCATTTGAACCCTAGCTCGGCACCCCAGCATCGTGATGTCATGACATCTCCGACGCCGTGCACCCAGAAGCGCAGAGCGGTATGAGACCAGAGCAGCAGGTACGTTCCTGCATGTATTGGATAATGCAATTAGAGAATCTATATACTATTATTATATGATCCATATATAATAGAACACATGAATGTATTTGGTCATGAACCTCCTTCTAGGCTTGTTCAGTGGTAACCCATTTAGGAATCGCCCCCATTAAAAATCCTGCACTTGCCACCACGGGTGCCTCTAGGATATTTGCCACCTGGGCTAAGCATCAATTGCCATCTATATGGCCCCATTTTGAATTTTTGGCATCATTTATTTGCACAGTCTCTTTAAATAGACATTTATCCACACCATAATAACAGAAAAATAAAGAATTTTGCTCAAAAGAGCCTGCCATCATGTCAAGGTAGACTCTTTAAACAGGACCCTAACTTACCAAACTTGTCTAACCTAGCCTAACCTAACAAGCTATCTAAAGCTAATCTAACCATATGAAATGCCTTTTAACAATATCTAACACATTTATTAAAGAAAATCTGAAAAAAATAACATCTGCAGCAAAGCATATGCTTGGTTGAGCAATCTAGTGCAATCAGTGAGAACAGACAGTAAAGGTCCCATACAGTGAGAACAGATGGTAAAGGTCCCATCCAGTGAGAACAGACAGTAACGGTCCCAATCAGTGAGAACAGATGGAAAAGGTCCCATACAGTGAGAACAGTAAAGGCTCCATACAGTGAGAAAAGACAGTAACAGTCCCATACAGTGAGAACAGACAGTAACGGTCCCATACAGTGAGAACAGATGGAAAAGGTCCCATACAGTGAGAACAGACAGTAAAGGTCCCATACAGTGTTAACAGACAATAAAGGTCTCACACAGTGAAAACAGACAGTAAAGGTCTCATACAGTAAGAACAGATAGTTAGAGTCCCATACAGTGAGAACAGAAAGAAAAGGTTCCACATAGTGAGAACAGACAGAAAAGGTTTCATACATTGAAAAACAATTGTAAAGGTCCCATTCAGGAAGAACAGATGGTAAAGTCCCATACAGTGAGAACAGACAGTAAAGGTCCTATACAGTGAGGACAGACAGTTAAGGCCCCATACAGTGGGAACAAACAGTAATGCCTCACATTGCCTCATTAGAGAGGCGTCCCTGCTTGCCACTGAATAGAATTCCAGAGGATGGGAGTTACAAGAGAGAAAGGCAAGAGGAAGCAGTGTGAGTGGGGGGTCAGTACAGGAGCTGGTTCTGTGAAGATCGAAGGGGGCAGTTAATATATATATGGAATATATGGGGACAGTAGAGAGGAAATATTAGAATGTGCAGCAGAGTGAAGGGAATTAAATGTTATGAAAAAGATTTTATATAAAGCCTTGAACTTTGGAGGAGTGTTTTAATAATTTGTGAGTTTATGTCAAGTTGTGAGATGGTCAGTAATCATAAAGTGAGATTCTCTTGATGGTAGAGGTGGTTGGGTTTACTTTCTTGCAGAAATAAACAATGAAAAGACAAACAAAAATGCAATCCGATGAAGCCTTTGGCAACATACTTTAAACTAGAGTATACCCAGCCATACATGTAGATCACCAAGGAACAAGCTAACCATTCACACAACCTCATCTGCTTAAATCCCACCACCAATCAACCTGCAGTATAAAGCAGTATAATTAGTCTGTGGATTAGAACAATACCATCCATCCAATCTCATGTTTACAGATGTTAAATGATCTGTTAAAAGAAAGTCCTGATCTATGTTATAGGATGACATTATAATGTGATATCAGGCATTGTTTCATTTGGTTTTTATTTTTCGATAAAATCCCACCCTGTATTTTCATAAATAATTAAAATTCCAGCTTAACCTTATAAACACCATTCATCCAGAAGAGAATAGAGAATCTGGCATCCAAGTTTCACATATTTTATTAACATCTAACCTGTTTTGTTACTCTTTTTTGTCCTCCACTATTTCCAACCCACTAATCCATCTTGTAAAATGATGTGTCGGTGTCTGTTTTTTAAATAATGACAATGCATGTATAGGTTTTCATAGTTTTTAATCACCTCTAATGCCTCCCATTTAGCAAATTATTTGCAAAAAAGCACTTGCCTTTGCTAAAGGGCAATCAAACCTTTAACCCTCCCCCCTCCTTTTGATGGACCCAGGATAAGGACCATAAAAGCTTAATTAAATTACCTACATTACTAATAGAGATGGCTGAACTTCCGAAAGTTCTGTCTGTTTTTGAACTTTTGAACTATATGGGAAATTTGAAAACGGACCCATTAAAGTTAATGGGTGTCAAATAGTTTGAAAAGTTCTAATGAAAGACAATTAAAATATCAATCAACTCAATGTAAATGGCTCTGGGACCTGGGAAATGGTCTGGGGACACGTTTGAATATTGAGAACTTTAAAAAAAAAAATCTATTTTATTTTCACACACGCTACTTTCGAGCTCCCACATTCGATAATTATCCCATAAACAATTCAAACATTCAATAATGATCCCATAAACAATTCGAACATTCAATAATTATCCCATAAACAGTTCGAACATTCAATAATGATCCCATAAATGATTCGAAGATTGTTCGATGTTCAAATTCGATAATTATCAAAAGTTCGAAAGTCTGTGAAATCCGAGTCCGGTATAGTTTGAGAAGTCCGAGTCAGTTCGAACTCGTTAAGTTCGGCTTGAACTCAGGTTCAATTTCTAGTCCAACTCTAATTACTAACAGAAAATCCTGACAACCTGTACTTCCTGTCCTCTGCTCCTTTCCAGGGCATATTCCTGCTATTAGTCATAACAGCCCTTTAAACAGCTTTCCTAAAATGTACCACTGTAAAATGTTTTGTTGGAGAATTTGTTTTCTTTTGAAATATTGACAACATACTGGCAAATCAACAGTCTCTTGGCACGGACTAAGAACAGTCCCTGGGGATTAGAATAATAGTGGGAATCGGGGCACTCTGTAATTGGGATGAGGTTTAATGCCAGACATGACCTTGTAGGTTTAATGCTACAAGATGGATCAATCAACTGAGAATTCAAATGAAATAATTGTTGCTGATCATAAACAATATTACTGTTGCTTAAGTCATGCAAATTCTGTGCAAAACCAACTAACTCATTATAACATTGCCATGTGGGTTTAGCACTGAAATTCCTTCCTGCGTCTCCCTTTAATTTTTAAAATTGTTCTAAAGGAGTCTTTTAAATTGTGCAAAAAACCCACAAGCTTAAAAAGGCCAGGCACAGCTTCAATGTAATGTCAGTTCAATGTTCAATCCCTCGGGAACGTCAAACCAATTGAAACATAACACTGGTTACACCTACTGACATTACTGTGAAGTTTCCTGGGCAGGTTGTGGTTTGCTATTGACATTACAGGTCTAATGTTGGTCAAAACATGTTTGAAACAAAGATGCAAACGAGGGAGCACACTATAGGTGTAGAATCAATGATTTATTGTGAACAACACACGACGTTTCGGGACAGCAATGTCCCTTCCTCAGGTTTGGGAGTAAAGTTTGTACTGTATGGCCCACTTAAAGGATAATTACCATTTATACTCGAACATAAGTCGATCAGAGTATAAGTCGAGGTACCTATTTTTACCTGAAAAATTAGTAAAACACGATTGACTCGAGTATAAGTCGAGGGTAGAAATTATGACCACTACAGACCACTACTGTTTTCTAATTCTGTATTGTTTTGAGGCTTTAGTTTTCCTTTAAATAAACAGCAGAATTCCCATACAGTAGTCATATACTGTAATAACCATATGGCTATTACTGTGTGGGACTACTATATGGGAATTCTGCTGTCCATTTAAAGGGCAACTAAAGCCTCAAAACAATACAGAATTGGAAGGCAATTTTTAACAATAGATGCCATGCTCCTGATTCTGTATTGTTTGAAAGCATAAGCCCTTTAAATGAAGAGGAATCTTTAGTTGCTGGAAGTTGTAGTTTCCCAACATCTGCAGTGGCAATCGATGACTTGCCTGTGTGTGAGATCAGCTGCTCCTGGCGCTGCCATCTGGAGTATTGGAAGAGAGCACATGGTACACTGTGGTGTAAGATCCATCCTGAATGTGCTGCTCCCCCTGCCATACCAACCACCTCTTGCAGGAGGATTACCGATAAGGTCTGGTCCCAGCTGGTTCACACCAGCAATCCAGCTCCTCTGCACACGCTTCCGCATCCACTCTTCTGGTGCCTGACATCACTGCTTAACGCCAGCGCCGAGTAGTGACGTTAGCCACCAGAAGAGTGGATGCGGAAGTGAGCGGCAGGCGAGTTACTGGACTACAGAGGTAAGTGGTGCGAGTATAAGCCAAGGTTAGATTTTTAGGCAATTTTTATAGCCTAAAAACTTCGACTTATGCTCGAGTATTTACGGTATACTCTAAAAATTACCTTTTTAAAAATGGAAAGTACTTGGGGCAGAGAGGTAGGACTGATTATTCCTACCTCACAATATAATTTCATTATGGAGCTACAGCACTTACCGTTTTCATTTGCCAGGTTAGTCCTGGACTAATCCTTTATTAAATATAGTGTTGAAGCCAGGAGGAAGACTGGCAAAATCTGTTTTCCTTGGGCTGGTACTCCTCATAGAAACAATATCGGGAGGTAGGAATTCCCAGTCCTATATCCCTGTACTTTACATTTAAAGGGCATGTCCAGCCCCAAAATTAAAACTTACATACAGGTAAATCACCCCCAAAACCCTAAACGATAATAGTTTGAAATGTGAAATATATAAGTCTAACCTAAAATCCTGCACAATGTTCTGTTTCCCCTGTTTCTGCTTCCTGGTTCTTCCAGTTAGTACCTGTCAGTTATGGATTTGACAGTTGACATCACAGCCAGTGACTGAATGTTAATCCCCTGTCTGCCTCTTCTGAGCATGCCCAGGCTCAGTACAGGTTTCTAAATTGCTCAGTTTTTCATTCTTTCTAAAAGATGTTCTTATGAGGGTGGAGTTGTCCTTTAAACTGTTTTTTTAAAAAAAACTTATACACACAATAGAGCTCCTTTAAGTAATACCATCAGACATTTCACTTGTTTAAAAGGATTGTGTGTGGGGACTATGGCCTATATGGCTACCTGACCAGATTCATATCACAAATGTTTGAGAATTAGATTCAATTTACATAACTTTACCTTAACACAAACTAAGGAGAATTTTGCTTTATTTATAGGAAGGATTAACACTGTTTTTCCTTTTGGGTGGTCCAGGTAATAGGATACTATGTCTCTGTCTATTTGTATTATGAATGCTATGTTCACCTTGGCTAAAGCATATCTTAGAATCCTACCTTATTAATGATATCTGCAGCATTTTAATGGCCAGATGGTTCTATTCATATTGCTGTGTAGAATTTTTAGATTACATTCAGCAGTGGAAAATATAGCAGCTATTATTCCTAAGTACAAATGCTAATAGCGTATGCCAAAAGAAAAAGCATTAAAGATCATTGGAAACTTGTATCTCAAAGGATACATCCACCCCCAAAACTAAATTTTAACCCATTACTGGCCCACTGTGAAGTTTAAAAAAATCTTTACCTTACTCCCCTCTTCCTTATGGTGCTTGTCCAAAGTCTATGAAACTGAAGAGTAGGAGCTGTTTGTGTGTCATCCCTTCCCTGCTTCTTCCTTGTCCTCCCTGAGGACTGTGACATGTGCAGAGGACAATTTTCCACCCCCTCCCACCCTCCAGATCCCTACATGGCTGCCTCACCCCCTACCTATAAATTCAATTTCCATAGTGTAGGGCACCCCTGCCCACCCCCAACTGCCAAGTTAGATTTATAAAAAAAAGCAGCAGAAATGTACTTACGTTCCCGCAGCTGTCTGCATAGCCTCTCAGCCAACACACATCACAGACGCAGCTGCCGGTTCCATCCCCTGGAAAACAGACAGCTGGAATGAAGGGGCGTAAGTATTTTCCCGCTGCCTTTTTTTAAAAAACAAACAAATCTAACTTGGTGGTTGGGGGGTGGTGATACACCTTAAAGGGCATGTACACCCTTAAAGTAAAAAATGGTGACTTGTCAGTTATCTGCCTGCAACCCCAACTGATATTTTCACCAGTTTACTACATTCATTTGTAACGAGATATTTAAAGGGCATGTCCACCCATTAAATCTAAATTTTACATACAGATGTAGGACCCCCCCCCCAAAAAAAAAAAACCTCCCTTTTGTTTTACTTACCTTTTCCAAAAATGCAGCTAAAGGAACTAAAACGTCCTGGTCCCTCGCAGCTCTGCTGCGTCTTCCTATTCTTCTTCCTGGTCGTGGCTGTCAGTCAAATGTGAAAAGGTGACATCACATCTAATCGCTGACAGCCTCATCCAGGAAGTGCCTCACTGCTGCTGTTCTTGCTCAAAACGAGCTTGCAACAGCAGTTGTGGGTGATACCCAGGTGGCGAGGGACCGGGGGTTGTAAGTTTCTTAAGCTGCATCTTTGGAAGAGGTAAATAAAATGGAATTGGGGTTTGGGGGGTTCTACATCTGTATATAAATAGATTTATATTCATTTAATAATAAGTTATATTTCTTTCTAGCAAAGGTATCTGCCTCATCCCTCTGCTCAATGTTTTTTTTTTTATAAGCTTGAGCATGTTCAGAGAAGGCAGAATTTGAAAAAGTTATTTATTGGTTGTGATGTCAGCAATCCCAGTCTGGATTGACTGCATAGAGGGAGGAGCCAGCTTACCCTGCTAGAATGAAGGCAATACTTATGCTTAAATATCTGTGACAAGTTTTTTTTTTTTTTTATGGGTGGACATGCCCTTTAAGATAGCTTAACTTAACAGAGAAATACATGCTATAAGTAGCAGTAAGATTAGGTCATTCACAATAATAATGCTAACACTTACCAAAAAATAACCATTATTACACCCTTTCCCAAGCTCCTCTACTGCTGATCTGGCAGGATAAATCCTCTTTTGTCACCACTCCTATAGATTTAAATGGGCTTGCCAGTTTCAGAGGAACATGGGAAAGCAGAAATTGCAGCAGCACCAATGTTATAGGAGCACCAATGTTAATCAATATAATCATATTGATTAATATATACACTATAATTGTAAAGTTACAAACACCATAATTTGTGTATGTATTGTAATGTATTAATCATGTATAATGAATACATTTTAATTCTCACATAAGCAACAGTATAAAATGTTCTACCTGTGGATAAAGCAACACCTTTGTTAAAATAGCATCTGATTTTGTTTTCCCTGTGATGTCATAAAATAATGGTGAATACTGTACATGACATAATAAATATACAGGGAGATACAATAATATCTTATTTAACATTTGAAAGCTAACATCTGATTGGTTGGGCTAAAATTAGCACCATTTTTAATGATAAGAACTTTTATTGAATTACCAGCGCATCTCTATCCTGGTGTCTCTTGTGTGCCGCGTCATCAACCCTCCTCCCACTGTGAAGTGTGTGTCCGTGTCTCAGGTGCGCGCACAAGTAGGGGTCGGCTTCTCTAATGTTGCGCGCCAGTGGGAGGAGTTTGATGATACGGCGCTCCAGCTTCTGCAGCTGTGGGCCATATTATTTACACCTGCCAGTTATTATATAGGACAGGTAAAGGTAGAACTGGATGACCGCACAGTCATATGAGTAACTCACTGTGTCACATATCAACATTGGGACAAAGGACACATAGAATTTCCAGTAAATCAAACATTGCTTATTTTACCTCTGTTGGTGTAAGTGTTTGTACTGTGTGATGAAGGGCCTTAATTTGGCCGCCTATACTGCAGCTGACTGTGGATATTAAATGCAATTAGAATGTTACTAACGCTGCTCTCAGCAAAACAGGGAATCCCTCTGGTGTTCCATTTGTCATCCTCATGACCTTTTATTCTGGCGTCTTTAAACTATATCCTTAGGAAAGCCCTGGTATGAAGCAAGAGATCAATAACCGACGCTGTGTTTTATAGACTGAAAAATGGCAGAAAATATGAATAGAAGGAAAGGAAAATGATTAACAATACAGTGAGAATGTCTATTGTCTAATAATAACTGCACACAATCCATACAGATAGAAAACACTGAAACATTCATTATGGCAAGACAACAAATATGTTTAAATGTCCAACAGGCTTCAAAACACATCCTTTCTTGTAGCTTGACAGTCTACATTTAACAAGTGATAGTATTTGAATAGCATTGTTGATTATGACAACCATGCTGTACATCAGATAAAACAGTTCTCCTTATTAACATAGCTACGGTACCTTGCACATTGAAGACTTCAGTCACGTGAAGGATTAAAATGAATACCATAAAATATTTCATGTTGTTAAAACGAGGGTCTCTGTGTTCTTCTCATAAACAAACTGACTCCAGGAGAGTGGCCTGTGCTCAATATTGATCTGTAGTTAAACGTTATATACCCATAGGAAAAGTTACTGATTAACCACTAATGACTATAGTAGAAGAAAAAGAGGTTTAAAGGTGGGTTGGTTGGGGTCAGTTCTTCCTCTGCTTTTTGATCTTTCACCTACTTTGAGTATGTGCTGTAGCATCAGTTGAGCAACAGGAATATCTGTAAATATCAGTGATCTTTGAAAATAATAGTTTATTGCATTTAAAAACATTTTCACAGTTCTTTAGTTTGTTTGCCTGGGAACTGATTAATTTAAATAATTCATATACAGTTTATAGAAATGTATTTTGTATTTTTTGTATAAATGTATTTTGGCAGATCTGTATGTTACTTACCTTAATGTAAATGGAGCAGAGTCCAGGAATCCTTGGTAATCCAATATAGGGAAAATAAATGACACAGTCCAATATAATACTCCAAGATGGAAGCAAATATATAGTCCTTCCAATTGGCTTTGATGTTCCTTGAGCTGGTGTTATGATGAACTGCTGGGCTGAGTCCAGTACCCCAATGTATGTCCTTTTCTGAATCAGGGAGGGTTTGGTCCCAAGTAGTATGTCTGTTTCCGCCCTGAAAGGTTACCTGTTTTTTGAAGGGAAACTTTTAAACTCGATTTTCCCTCTAGTCCATACGCCGAGTACCGTGCATATCACATCAAATATATTAACAGTTTTGTGATTCACTTATTTTATACAGTTCAAAGATACCAAACTTGATATAGTTATGAGTTTGTATGACTAAAAAGTATAATATCTCAAGTTCCGTTTTAGATATAATCTAATACAAGGTATGGGCAGATACGTTTTGATTTTTTCAGCATTAGCTGACATTATTTCTGAAATATTACCTAATTCTTTACCTTGAATTATTATAAAATATGAATTAACTTTGAACTGACATTTGGTTTTAGCTTTGTTTTAAAGCAGCAGACCTCCTGCCGAAAGATCTGGCTTTTGCTACTTCCTTCAGTTAAATTTCACACCTATTGCCTTTTAAACCTTTTTTTAAACACTGTTGGGTTGAACAAAGTAAAGAAAACGCAGTCTTTTACAAAGACAGAGGTTTCATTAACCCTTTGACTACATGACAATTGGACCATGTGGGAGTTGACATACTGATTGACACTGCTATTGAGGTGGGATAAATTGAGAATTACTGCTACCATTTTATTACCAATGGGAGTTAACATGGATCTCATGTTCATGACATGACCGATAGCTACCAGCAAAATAGCCACAGACGCACGGTTGGGCATGATTTTCCAAAATTCCAGATCCTGCAAATACACCATCCCATTTTTCGGGCTGACCAACCTATAAATGGTAATATTAGTCAGATGGTCTAAAAAAGTGGTTGGTTTGTACCCAGCCTTAGAAGCTAGTTACTTGGGTTAGCCACAGACTATAAAGACAATGCTCATTTCCTGACTCTCACTATGAATTAATAGTATAGTATTTGAGGTTGAATAAAGACATACATTTCCTGCCTAACTGTTGATCCAGAGGAAAAAAAAACCCCACCAAATTTATGAAGGGGGAAAAAATTCCTTCCTGACTCCAAGTGGCAATCGGAAATTTCCCTGGATCAACTCTACTTTATATATTAATACCAGTAACTTGTAACATTCCTTGTTTGCAGAAACTCATCCAGCTTTTTTTTGAAACTGACCAATGAACCTGCCATAACAACGTCCACTGGAAGACAGTTCCATAGCTTTACCGTTCTCACAGTGAAAAACCCTTTCCGAACTTGAAGCCTAAACCTTTTTTCTTCAAGTCTTAAGGGATGTCCTTTTGTCCTTTGACATGTTCTATTGGTGAACAATGCCCCAGATAGTTTATTGTATGGCACGTTAATGTATTTATACACAGTAATCATATCAACACGCAAGTGCCTTTTCTCCAGCGTACATAATTGTAACTTTTCCAGTCTCTCTTCATATTCAAGCTCCCCCAATCCCCTTATTAATTTAGTTGCCCTTCTCTGAACCCTTTCCATTTCAAAGATGTCCTTTTTGTACACAGGATTCCAAAATTGCACTGCATAATCCAAATGAGGCCTTACTAATTCTTTGTAAAGAGGGAGAATAACATTTTCCTCCCTTGAATCCATACCTCCCTTTATACAAGACAACACCATGCTGGCTCTGGCTGTTGGTGCCTGGCACTGCTTGCTACCTTTAAGTTTGTTATCCACTAAAACTCCAAGATCCCTTTCCAACAGGGATTCACTTAACACAGAGCCATTTATAGTATAAGTAGCACAAGGATTTTTAAGTCCAAAATGCATCACCTTACATAAATGCATCACCTTACATTTATCAACATTGAATCTCATCTGCCACTTAGCAGCCCAATGTGACAATCTATCTAGATCCCCCTGCAACGATTGCACATCCTCTGAAGTTTTTAATGGTCAACAAAGTTTTGTGTCGTCAGCAAACACAGAAACCTTGCTGACAATACCCACTTCCAAATCATTAATAAATAGATTAAATAGAAGCGGCCCCAACACAGAACCCTGCGGCACCCCACTTAGCACTTTAGTCCATAATGATGAAGCCCCATTCACAACTACTCTCTGCATCCTATTCATTAACCAATTTTCTATCCATGTACAAATGTGACTCCCCAGACCAACAGACCTCAGCTTATACATTAGTCGCCTATGAGGAACAGTATCAAAGGCCTTTGCAAAATCCAAGTAAACTACATCTACTGCTATGCCAGAGTCTAAATTTCTACTTACTTCCTCATAAAAGCCAAGCAAGTTAGTTTGAGAAGATCTATTCCTCCTAAATCAATGATACTTATAATGTCAGTCCTTGAAACATACTCTAGGACATATTCCCTTATTAACCTTTCCAGGATCTTCCCCACCACTGAAGTTAAACTTACAGGCCTGTAATTACCCGGCTGTGAACGACTACCCTTTTTGAATATTGGAATAACATCAGCCTTTTTCCAATCCAGAGGCACACCACCGGACATGAGGGAATCTGCAAAAATAAGAAACAATGGGCTAGATAAAACTAAACTTAGCTCCCTAAGTACCCAAGGATGTATTTTATCCAGTCCAGGAGATTTATTAATATTAACCTTATTAAGTTCTTTCTGTACCATATCCTCGGTTAACCAAAGTGCACTTAAACCTTTTATACCATTATTGCTACTATACTCTATCTGTACTTGGATCTTCTATAGTGTATACAGAGGGGAAAAAAAGTATTCAAGACATTTGTTTTATCGCCATCCTCCGTAACTAACACATCCCCATTAATTAATGGTGCTACATTCTCAATCTTTTTACTAAATTTTTTTAGGCTTTGTTCCTATCCTATCTTCATTATTAATTTTAGCTAGTTTGATTGCGTTCTTACACTCTTTGTTACAGTTTTTATAATCCCTAAAGGCCCTTTCCGTTCCCTCTGACTTAAAGGTTTTAAATGCCTTTTTCTTCCTTTCCATTTGCCTCTTTAAATCAGAATTCATCCACATGGGCGCAGATTTATTTTTTTTACATTTATTTCCCAAGGGTATAAATTTAGATGTGAACTGGCTTAAAACCCCCTTGAACACAGTCCACTTCTGTTCAGTACATTTACCTGATAATACATTATCCCAGTTGAAATTCTGAAGAGCTGCTTTTAACCTGGGAAAATTTGCCTTCCTGAAATTAAAAGTCTTTGTTAACCCAGCGCACTTTTCCTTTCGATAACAAAGTCCGAACGCCACTATTTCATGGTCACTATTCCCTAAGCCTCCAGTTACCTTTATATCGATAATGCCCTAAATGTACATTTCAGCAATACACACACTAATATAAATGGTTGAGTGCAGAAATAAACACATACAAAGACACAGTCTTGCAGAAATGCTCACAAATATAAAGGTTAACAAGTTGCTTCCTAAATACATATGAAAAGGGTTAACACCTTCCCCCACTCTGTTTGAGCAGGAAAATCTGCTAATAATATTCACTGCTATCTCTGATGATTGGCTGGGAGACACTGGCAGGTGGGGACTTTAACTGTTACATGCAGCTTAGCATAAGGGGAGTGGGAAACAAACACAAGGTAGCTAGTTAGCATGTGCAGAAGGAATTTTGGTACCTGGACCACCAGGAAGAGGCAACACTAGAAGCCAGCCGTGACATCATAGATTGCCAGTACTCAGAAATGTTCTATAAATGATTTCTACAGTAAGAAGCTGAATGACAGTCTGTGGAGCTGCCTTTGTATTTTGGGTTTAGTTCTCCTTTAAGTTAAACAATCTTGCAAAAATAATCACCAGATATATCACCAAAGATGTAATAAGTCTAACCCATGTTTTATGAAAAATCATTTAAAACCCCGCAGGCCAATTTTTCTTGATTATGTAAATAAGGAAACATTCCATGGTATAGATTGAAACAAAGATTGATCCGTAAAAACTATTTTCAGCCAAGAAAAGACCCTCAGACCTGCCCTCTCACCACTTCAGATTTGGAGAGAGTTTCTAACCAAATTACCAAAAACTAGAAATCTGATTTTCGCTGGTGTTCACAGTGAAATTTTTTTTTTAAATTCGAAACTCTGAACTTTTCATAATAAATTCAAAACTTCGAAAAAAATTCATTCGAAACTTTGAAAATCAAAACTGTTTATTGTAAAAGTCTATAGTAAATTTAAACCGCTTTTGGAAAGAAACTTGCCATTCTCTATTCACAAGGTTTAACACCAAGAAAAGTACATTTGCTGAATATATTTAATATAGTCTAGCATTGTGTTTATCTTTCTTATTTCTGCTCTTGGGTTTCTCACCTGGGACATAATAACCACTTTCACATGTATTTATTAGTGATGGACTCGAACCCAAGTTTGGACGAACTCGAACTATCTGAACTGTATCCAAACTAGTTTGGGTTTTCCAAACTCACAGACTTATTTTCGATAATTCTCGAATCGGTAACCCTCAAATGTATCCTTCAATTTTGGCAACCTTAGAATGTAGCCTTTGATTTCGGTAACTCTTAAATGTAGCCTTCGATTTTGGTAACCCTTGAATGTATTATTCAGTAAAAGTTGAATGTACCATTCGATTTCGGTAAACCTCGAATGTATCATTTGATTTCGGTAACCCTCAAATGTATCATTCGATAATAAAAACCCTCGAATGTATCATTCGATAACAGTAACCCCTCAAATGTATCTTTCGATAATGGTAAACCTTGAATGTATCATTCGATAATGGTAACCCTCGAATGTATCATTCGATAACGGTAACCCCTCAAATGTATCATTCGATAATGGTAACCCTTGAATGTATCATTTGATAATGGTAACCCTTGAATGTATCATTCGATAATGGTAACCCTCGAATGTATCATTCGATAGCGGTAACCCCTCAAATGTATCATTCGATAACGGTAGCTCTCGAATGTATCATTCGATAATGGTAGCTCTCGAATGTATCATTCGATAGCAGTAACCCCTCAAATGTAAATTTTGGTCAATTTCGATAACCCTCAAGTGCAGCGTTTACTTTTGGTAACCCTCGAATGTAGCGTCTGATTTCGGACTCTAGAGCAAAGCGCAGTGGTTTCAAATGGTAGAAAAAGAAGACACTAAAGAGTTTGATTGTGAGTAAGATAGGGAAGGAGAAATCTGCCATAGAACTGACCAATTGGATTTGTACTGAATAACCTTCTGGTGTTTTCATATTCACCTGTGTTTATTAACATAACTAATAGTCTGAAATAAGTAGACATAAAGAGTTTATATTTCCAGCTGCAATGCATTGTGGCAGATGGTGGAGTTGCTTGGCAACCAAGAATGCCGAGATTCCAGTTATAAGGTTAACTCCCTTAGAGAGAGACTATGCGTTTGAAAACGATGATACACTATATTACCTCCACAATCAAGCAGCAATATCTGTCACCGGCGATTTCTCCTATTTCTCTGTCACAAACCTCATGAAGGAAAACAACTTGATCAGCAGAGGTTTCTAATGTCCTGGGAAGATATACTGTATAGGTGATAAAAACAATGATGAGATCATCAAATGTACAATAAAGTCAATAAAGCCAATGGGATTTGGAGAATGCTGGGTACAGATTGGTAGCAGGTACCTGACATGGCTGGTGACAATAGTTGGGCGATTTCCCATAAACATGACAGATAATTGGCAAATCCTGTTGGATGTATGGGATTTATCTATTATTGGCCATGGGAATACTTCGCTTTAGAAGACAATTAAATTGTTGAGCCAGGAAATCCTTGGACAGAAGAATGTGTCACATTCCAAATGTTAATAGTGGATCGCGATGTATCTTGCAAATACAGTAGGTGCCACGTACAGAAGGGAATAATGAAAAAGCAAGGGTGGCACTCCAAACCGTAATTTTATTCAATATAGACCAAACAACATCTCACAACGTTTCGGGGGATACGTGCCCCCTTCCTCAGGTGAGGAAGGGGGCACGTATCCCCCGAAACGTTGTGAGATGTTGTTTGGACTATATTGAATAAAATTACGGTTTGGAGTGCCACCCTTGCTTTTTCATTATTCTCGTATGTTAAATCCATCAAGGGTTGGATTGTTTTGAGGAGTGAGCACCCACACTTAGTACGAGTGCAGAGGACTTTTTTCATTATGCCACGTACAGAAGGGTCTGTACCTTCACCTGACATTTGGACAACGCTACTTTGTTGCCACATTATTACTTTGAAAATGCCCCATTGTTTTAATGTTCTCCCAGCCTAAAGGTAGGTACAGGCACACAATTGTATTGGCTGACACATGAACAAGTGGCTGATCTAGTTGAAAATTGTACGGGTGTGGTGGCTCCTGTAAGCGTTGTTGGGAAAGGTCCTGCCAGATCAATGAATTACACCAATGCGACCTGCCACACGTGTGATTACTGGCTGTAGCTGTCATTCATCAACTGTTCATTACTAGAGATGGACTAGAACTCGAACCCAAGTTCGAGCTGAACTATTCGAATTCGAACAAATTCGGACTTCTCGAACTATCCCGGACCCGGATTTTCAAAATTTTTGGGCTTTCGCTAAATATCGAATGTTCGACCATTCGAATACGCGAGTAAAATCGAATACGCGAGTAAAGGGTCAATTAAAACCTATACGCGAGCATCGAATCCGCGAGTAAAATGCCCAAGGTATCTAGGCGCGAATGCGAACATCGATTCCACGAGTAAAGTGTCCATTAAAACCTATATGCGAGCATCGTATCCACAAGTAAAATGTCCATGGTATCTAGGCCCGAATGCGAGTAAAGCCTATATGCGAGCATCGAATCCGCGAGTAAAATGTCCATGGTATCTATGCGCGAACAGTGAATCCGTGAGTGAAGTCTCTATTAAAGCCTATACGCGAGCATCAAATCCGTGAGTAAAGTGTCCATTAAAGCCTATATGCGAGCATTGAATCCACAAGTAAAATGTACATGGTACCTAGGTGCGAATGAGCTCGAAAATATCGCAAATGAGAGTAAAATTGATTTTTCGAATGTCCTGGATATTTGAACATGTTCCCCAGACCATTTCCCAGGTCCCACAGCCATTTACATTAAGTTACCATTGATAGTTTAATTGTATTTCATTAGAACTTTTAGAACTATTTGACTCCCATTGACTTTAATGGGTCCGTTTTCAAACTTTCCATATAGTTCGAAAACGGACCGAACTTTAAATAGTTCGACCATCTCTATTCATTACGCACTTGTGGCCAATATAAGTTCCACATGTGTACGGGCCTGGACATGGGTATTGCTGGTGTGAAAGGATTGAGAAATCACAATAGAATTACATGCAAGATGTGCATTGGCCAGTACAAGTAGTGACGTAATTAAAACAATACATACAGTACCACATATATACACCATATATATATATATATACGTTTGGAGACCAATAGCCTAACCTTTTAGCTTGTGATGAAATGACTTGGTTTGATAAAGGCCCACAGAAATGGAAAATGGATTATAAATAGGGAAGGTATCAGACTGTATAAGACAGTGAGGCACAAACAACACTGAGAATTCATAGAAGGCAATTCAATTTTATGGGTCATCGGAGTGAAGATGTTTAATAAAAAGAAAGGGAAGCCTGCAGAAATGCAAGGTCCAATCACAAGGGACCACACTGGTGTAAGATAGGGAACATTTATTAAATACAATATAAAAGGTCATTTTCAAAGCATAGTTGTATAGTGCAAAAATCATCAATATTATGAATATATATTTTTTTGGTGGCAGTTCACATCTTTTATAGCTGCTTTCACTGGATACAGTGTCTCCTTGGATATATAGCTTCATTTTACACCTAATTATCTGGATTGTTACAATTGCATCTGAACTGGTTACTAGTAGAGAGGGGATCCGGGACTCGTACCTGGATCCGAGGACTTCGGACTGCATTTCCCAGGGCTACCTAATGTACGAGGTTATTTTCGGTAACCCTCAAAGATAACCTTGAACATTCGATAATCCTTGAAGATTATGTGAGCAAAATTTTTTGTTTATGTTATGTATTTAACAGTATGATGTACTATTTGCTATCCAGCTCTGTATTTCCCTTTCCCGTAAGAAATAAAATACACCCTAGGGGAAGATGGGATGATTACTCACTTAATCAGAAATTATAACAGCCCATACATGTAGATGTGTCAATCTGTTCTTCCACAATGAAGTATTGTGCGCTCAAAAGCATAGAATCATTACCTATACTGTATATAATATAAATATATACTCAATTAAATCTAGAATATAACTGCTTTTTATTAAAGGGAATGTGCACCCTTTTAAAAAAAACTGGTCAATTGTCAGTTACCTGCCCATAACCCCAACTGATGTATTTTGCACTTTATTACCTGTATTACTAACCATGTATTTAATGATAATTATTGTCCCCATTCTGGCAGAGTAAGCTGGCCCCTCCCACCATGCAGTCAATCAAGTCTGTGACAGCTGACATCACAACCAATGATTGACTGCTGTTTTACCTACGGCCTCCTCTGCACATGCTCAAGCATATAAAAAGCTATTGGAGCAGATGGGGGGGGGAGATACCTTTGCTAGAAAGGAATAGAACTTATCTTTAAATATCTTGTTACAAATTCATGTAGTAAACTGGGAAAAATAGCAGTTGGAGTTGCAGGCAGATAACTGACAAGTCACTAGTTTTTTGTTTTAAAGAGCATGTCCACCCCCAAAACTAAAATTTAACCCACTGCTGGCCCCAAAGTTTAGTGTTAAAAAATCCTTGCCTTTCTTCTCTGCTCCAAATGGTTCTCCTGCAGTGCTTGTTTAAAGTCCAGGAAAGTGAAGAGTAGTAGTTGTCTCTGTGTGAAAGGGTTTCTGCCCCTTAACTGTGCCCCTTCTGACAGGGGAGCCCTTTCCCCCCTCCCACCCAACCTTCTGATCCTTCCATGCTGCAGTTAGTGCACCTGAAATGAAACATGTTTCTGTAGTGTAGCTAAATTACTTACTTACAAGCCTTCATTCCCGTGACTATTTCAATAGCCGGCAGCAATCACAGACGAGGCTGCTGGTCCGGCCCCTAATGTTACTTCCTTAAAGGAAGTAACATTACAGAAAGAGGCCGGGGGAAAGAAGGCTGATAAGTAAGTTATCTCTAACTTTTTTTTTAACAAATACACCATGCAGTTAGGGTTGGGAGGGGGGAGGCTACACTGCAGAAACATGTTTCAGGTGGACATACCCTTTAAGGGCGGAGATGACTTTTAAGGGTGGACATGCCCTTAAAGTTTAACTTTTTTTTTTTTTTATAAAGCAATTGATTTTCAGGTCATCTCTAAGCTGTTTCCATAATTCTATCCTCCTCATGTATTCACTGATGGCAGTACAAACATGCAATTCTAAAACAATCTTCCATCACACCCTCTCTGATAATTTAGCCAGTGGGAGAGTTGCAGAAACACTTACTAGTGAAAACTGCCTCCCAGCCATGGTGACCTGGAATTATCTGTGTGATACCGCAGCCTTAAGGGCAGTGTTTGTGATTTTTCTTTAAAAGACCAATCATCTGGTCAATCCAAACGATTGGATATGTCAGTAAAACACAGCTGATCACGCAGCCTTCAATAGGCTGCACAATTGGAAAGGCTAAAATAATTACAATGCCCAGACTAGATACATTGATTTGTAAATCTGCTGGCCAATATTATTGGTCGGAATTATGTCTATGAGATTTTCACTGCATCTATAATTACATGTGCAGTTTCTGGTACTATTTTTTCTGGGATTCTTTATCTATTTAAAGAAATTCAGACATTTATTCTTGTATCATGCAGATTCAAGTTACCTATCCACTCAGCTATTAGATATTTGCTTCACAGTTAATGTGCATTACAATTCACTTCTTTCTTTGGATCAAGAGATTTGTATTCTCAAACAGTTATAAGATACTATATATATCTCTTCTATATCTTTTTAAGCCAACTGCATATCTGCCAGATAACTAGGAAAATCAGAAGATGTTATATTGTGTTATATTGTGTCTGCCAATTTTCCCCATATAAGATGTTAGGATTTTTTGGGGCCCAAAATTAGGTCCGCACACGTACCCTTTAAGGCTGTAGTTATCCAGGCCCAAGGTAATCAAGAATTTGATTAGGTCTGGTAGGGAGAAAGTCCTGATGGTGGATCTTTGCTGAGGAGCTGATGAATTAAGCGAAAAGTCTGGTACTGTCAGTGTAGAGGTCGAACACTGTGGGAATGTCAGGAGGCAAAAAAGTTGTGTATGGTCAGCCAGAAATAAGGTTGGCGATTAGCATGGGGCCCAGATATGTAAAATATTATTAAACTTGTTATGAAGTAATACATTTGTGGAAAATACATGTAAGTAAGAGGGAGCTGTGTGGAGCAGCTCTGTATTCTGCCAAACTGTTAATTGTTTATATTTTTTGTTTAAAAACTGTTATAATATAAAAAACACTAAAGCATAAATGACACTGCATGATTGAAATAATTACAAATTAACATACAGATGTATCTATTTCCACTGAGGGAAATCATCCTGCACTATTTGGGCTTTTCCAAAGCTTTTTACATACACATGTATGTATTTGAATGTGTTCTCTAGCAACCCCACCACCAGAACTGTCATTAAACTACTAGCTGACCTGCCCACAACCTCTTTGTAATGAAGATGACTTTGCAAACTGAAATGTTGTTGAGCCACCTCTATGTTCTAAACATACAGTAAATTTCTGAGCCAAGCCTGTATTATTCTAAACACATACAGTAAATTTCTGAGCCATGCCTGCATTCTAAACATATAGTAAATTTACACATCTGTATTCTAAACATACAGTAAATTTCTGAGCCATGTCTGTACTCTAAACATAGTTAAATTCCACAGTAAATTCATACAGTAAATTTCCACGTCTGTATTCTAAATATACAATAAAGAACTGAGCCGCATCTGTATTCTAAACATACAGCAAAATTCTAAGCCACATCTGTATTCTAAACATATAATAAAATTGAGCCATGTCTGTATTCTTAACATATAATAAAATTCTGAGCCACGTCTGCATTCTAAACATACAGCACAATTCTGAGCCACGTCTGCATTCTTAACATATAATAAAATTCTGAGCCACATCTGCATTCTAAACATACAGCAAAATTCTGAGCTACAGATGTATTCTAAATAGAGATGTTTGAAACTGTTGAGTCTCGTTCCAATTTTCAAAAATCGCCTACTTTCGATTTTCAATAAAAATCAAAAATTCGAAAAATCCGGGTTCCGTGAAATTCGGGAGTTCCGAAAGTTTCGTCTGGACTTTGAAACCCTCAGATTTGATTCGAAACTGGGTTCTATTCGAGCCCACATTCCATCTCTAATTCTAAACATAATGTAAAATTTGGAGTCCCGGTTGTATTCTAAACATACAGTAAAATTCTGAGCTGCGTCTGTATTCTAAACATACAATAAAATTCTGAGCCATGTCTGCATCCTTAACATAAAATAAAAGTCTGAGCCACATCTGCATTCTAAACATACAGCACAATTCTGAGCCATGTCTGTATTCTAATCATACAGCAAATTTCCACATCTGTATTCTAAATAAACAGTAAAATACTGAGCTTTGTCTGTATTCTAAACATAGTAAAATTCTGAGCTGCGTATGTATTCTAAACATACAGTAACATTCAGAGCCTGTTTGTATTTTAAACTACAGTAACATTCAGAGCCTGTTTGTATTTTAAACATACAGTAACATTCAGAGCCTGTTTGTATTTTAAACATACAGTAACATTCAGAGCCTGTTTGTATTTTAAACATACAGTAATATTCGGAATCCCGTTTGTACTCTAAACATACAGTAAAATTCGGAGCCCGTTCGTATTCAAAACGTACAGTAAAATTCAGAGCTCGTTTGTATTTACACATACAGTAACATCCAAAGCCCGTTTTTATTCTAAACATACAGTAACATTCGGAATCCTGTTTTTATTCTAAACATACAGTAACATTCGGAATCCTGTCTGTATTCTAAGCATACAGTAAAATTTGGAGCCTGTTTGTATTCTAAACATACAGTAACATTTGGAGTAGAGATGGATTAGAACTCGAAATCGAACCCGAGTTCAAGCCGAACTTATCGAGTTCGAACAGACTTCTTGAACTACCCCAGACCCAGATTTCTTGGACTTTCGAAATTTCGATAATTATCGAATTCGAAAATCGAACGATCTTTGAATCGTTTATGGGATAATTATCAAATGTTCGAACGCAGGAGCTCAAAATCGATTTTTCTAATGTTTTGGATATTCGATCATGTTCCCCCGACCATTTTCCAGGTCCCACAGCCATTAACATTAAAGGGCATGTCCACCCCCAAAACTATAATCCCCCCAACTACTGGCCCCACCATGTAGTGTAGTTTAATCCTTACCTCACATCCCAGCTCCATAGGGTTCTCCTGTAGACCCCCCCCCAAAGTCCCAAAACTAACCACCAGGAGGATAGCAGGGCTCTGCCTGCTATCTTGCCTCCGGTAGATATTTGCCATGCGTACTGCAGCCCATCTCCCCCCTCCCTCCCCCTCCCTCTCCCTCCCTCTCCCTCCCGTTTTACTATCCCTCCCCCTAGCACAAATCCCCCTTAATATGCTGCTCCCCCATGTCCCCCAGCCCCAACCGCATATTTTTTTTTCCAAATAGCTCCCCAAACTCTTACTTACCTCTCCTCTTTCCTCCGCTGCACTGAATGACCGGCAGCCGCGTCCGTGATTGGCTGCCGCTCAGCCAATCACAGACGCGACTGCCGGTCCCGCCCCTCTGCTTGCATTCTCGCAAGCAGAGGGCCGGCAGTGCGGCGGAGGAACGAGGGGAGGTAAGTAAGAGTTTGGGGGGCTTTCTGAAAATTTTTTTTATGCGGTTGGGGCTGGGGGACATGGGGGAACAGCATATTAAAAATTAGTTTTACAGGTGGACATGCCCTTTAAGTTACCATTGATATTTTATTTGTATTTATTTCATTAGAAATTTTCGAACTGTTTGACTCCCACTGACTTTAATGGGTCCGTTATCGAACTTTCTAACTTTCCATATAGTTCGAACGTTCGAAAACGGACCGAACTTTCGGAAGTTCTGGCATCTCTAATTCGGAGTCCCGTTTGTATTCTAAACATACAGTAACATTCGGAGTCCGGCTTGTATTCTAAACATACAGTATCATTCGGAGTACGGCTTGTATTCTAAACATACAGTAACATTCGGAGTCCGGCTTGTATTCTAAACATACAGTAACATTCGGAGTGTGGCTTGTATTCTAAAACATACAGTAACATTCGGAGTGCGGCTTGTATTCTAAACATACAGTAATATTTGGAGTGCGGCTTGTATTCTAAACATACAGTAACATTCGGAGTGCGGCTTGTATTCTAAACATACAGTAACATTCGGAGTCCGGCTTGTATTCTAAACATACAGTAACATTCGGAGTGCAGCTTGTATTCTAAACATACAGTAACATTCGGAGTCCGGCTTGTATTCTAAACATACAGCAACATTCGGAGTCCGGCTTGTATTCTAAACATACAGTAACATTCGGAGGAGTCCGGCTTGTATTCTAAGCATACAGTAACATTCGAAGCCTGTTTGTATTCTAAACATACAGTAAAATTGGGAGCCACGTCTGTATTCTAAACATACAGTAAAATTCGGATGCCACGTCTGGATTCTAAACATACAGTAAAATTGGGAGCCACGTCTGTATTCTAAACATACAGTAAAATTTGGGGCCTGTTTGTATTCTAAACATACAGTAAAATTCAGAGCCACGTTTGTATTCTAAACATACAGTAAAATTCGGAGCCACATCTGTATTCTAAACATACAGTAAAATTCGGAGCCACATCTGTATTCTAAACATACAGTAAAATTCGGAGCCACGTCTGTATTCTAAACATACAGTAAAATTCAGAGCCACGTTTGTATTCTAAACATACAGTAAAATTCAGTGCTATGTCTGTATAATAAACATACAGTAAAATTAGGAGCCCCGTCTGTATTCTAAACATACAGTAAATTCTGAGCCACGTCTGTATAATAAACATACAGTACAATATTGATCATTGTCTAAATTGTAAACATACAGTAAAAAAAAGAGTTTCTGAATTATCAACGAATTAACGGACATTTTTGTGCATAAACTACAATACACATGTGTAGCAGGCCCCACTCAACATTGATTGCATTTAGATGTGAAGCAGACCTAATCAGCTCTGATTAGCTGTCTCTTGGTTGTGTTTAGCGGTGTCATAAATGCAGGTTTTAAAACTCACAGCACACGCAGACACTCACATTAAAGGTGCCCATACATTAGCACTTACCTGACGACCGATGTTGCAACATTTAATCAATTTTGCAGGAACTGCCTTTCTGGATCTTCTGACATAGGATCGCAAAATGAATAGGTCGGGCGGACCTCACGGCCATGAAGAAGATCCGGAAAGGCTACAACTTATTCACTTTCTACAGTGAATATGACTGTGGTCTGAAGAAACCTCTGAGAATGTCTCCCTAAAGACTGGGATAAGAATCACTCTGTGTTCTATGGACACCAATATTTTTGAAAATATCAGCGAGTGCTGTTCTGAGTACTTACCTATTTGATTGCTGTAAGTTCCCCAGAATTAAAACCCAGTCCCGGACACCGAGTGCCACCAGGATTTCATTCTATGATAAAGCCTTAGTATGTTTTTGGCACAACCCCTAACTGAACTCCAGGATAAATCCATGTACACATGGGAGTTTTGACTGCCATATGCACAGTACAGTAAATTTGTTTGCTCATGAAATATCTGACAGATGCAGTGGTAGATTAACAATGGCAGATGGAAATTACACACAGATAAACAGTGCAAATGTGCTAGAAGTATCAGATAAACAGTAAATAAGATCAGATAGTACATGCAGTGTCTTTTCCTGGTGCTGGAGAATGTGGGTCCAAATTCCACCTGAAATGATTCTCCTGTCCTAATTCTGGTACCCCAGTTAATATGTACTTTAGGTAAGATGTGGTAGAAAGAGACAATTGAAAAGGTTTTCATTTTGGTGCAAAAAACTAGCACAATAATCATTGCTAAATTAATTGCACTGTGCTATTTCCAAAAGTAATGGAAATGGCTCAGGCAATGCAAAATGGGTACAAAAACTTTGCTAATCCGATATTATATCAGTTAGCAATAGCATAGGTTTTGCACCTTTTTTCCCCCTTAGCACGGGATATTGCACCTCCCTGTGAGTTCTTAACTTCCGACGTTCCCCACATATTTGGAAAACTGCTGCCCTGATCATTTAGTGACCGATACTACAGTAATCAGTTTGCAATCAGTACATTTATTAAGAGTGTCCTACAATCAGCAGGTGATCTGGAATTCCTAATTACGATCGATCGCTAACCATGATCCAGCTGAGAAACGTCATGGACACTTTAAAAGGTAAGGTTCAGGTGGTCGTCCAATCATAAGACAGTGTCTGGCAGTAAGTCTCCTAATGTATGGCCATGCTATCTATCTATCTATCTATCTATCTATCTATCTATCTATCTATCTATCTATCTATCTATCTACCTATCTTTCATCAATCTATCTAATCTATCTACTAGATCTATCTATCTATCTATCTATCTATCTATCTATCTATCTATCTATCTATCTACCTATCTTTCATCAATCTATCTAATCTATCTACTAGATCTATCTATCTATCTATCTATCTATCTATCTATCTATCTATCTATCTATCTACCTATCTTTCATCAATCTATCTAATCTATCTACTAGATCTATCTATCTATCTATCTATCTATCTATCTATCTATCTATCTATCTATCTATCTATCTATCATATGGATGATGTACATGATATGCATTTCCCATGACATACAGAAGGAAGGCTTGGTCAGTGATTATTAATTAGTGACTGGATTTCTATTACATAACTCTCCTGGTTCTCAACCATAAAATCTATCACTTTAAAGAAAACTCCTCCTGTTTTGCTGTATGAGACTGAGAGATGAGTCCCCCTCCTTTTGTGGAATATGTTCCTGAGCTGCCTGTTCTCTCCCATTCTATAGCACCAGCTGGAACAGACACAGTAACAGTTCACGGTCTCTCCAGCACACACACATTGTTACAGCCTGTGTGGCTGCACTGCACAGCCAGTGTGCGCCATTGTCCACAACACCTGGATTGCCACTTGTGTCTCCAGTGCTGCTCCTTTCTTCCATCCTTTGGCCAGGTGCCTCCATTGGTTTCTTTGCATCTGGGGGAATCTGGAAATCCCACAGTCAGTGACCCCACCAGAGATCTGGACAAGATGGCTCAGGTGTGCACTGGCTCTGATGTGGAGCAGCCCTTTGTCAAGCCTCTGTTCTGTAGGAAGGGAGCTCTAAGGCAAAAACTAGTGCATGAGGTGAAGAGTCACAAGTTCACTGCCAGATTCTTCAAGCAGCCCACATTCTGCAGTCACTGCACTGACTTTATCTGGTAGGTCTTTCATTCTTTAACTTTTCTTTCCCCCATTGAAATGCTCAATGGCACTGCCTCGTCTTAGAGTTGGCACCTGCCGCCTGTGGATTTCCAGATGTTGGTAAACTACAGCACCCTACAGTTGACAAGAAATGTTTTAAGGTTTAACTCTAAGCAGGTGCAGATTCACATGTTCAGTCTGTGAGACTTGGAGAATTCCAGGAGGCTTCTGACAGTGTGTTATGGCCTTGGCTGAAGGCGCAGACTGGCAGAACCCCCAAAATGAATTAATACACCCCACAATTTGCATTCTGACATTAGGAGACACTGGGGGACAGTCCCACCAAGCGAATGATTAATACTCTCATCCACCAATAGCAAACCTAGGCAAGTGTTTTTAAAGCATCAAAACATTCCCGTGCTGAGTCCCTGTAGCCTCTATTACACTACAATCCCTTCCATCTATAGCTTGCTGAGGGCTATGGGAATCGTAGTGCAACTGGAGCTGGAGGGACACACTGCGTAGTTTTATACCATACGTGTATATGTTTATGTAACAAGTTTCTTACACTATTAGCTTCTTTGCATCATGTCTCCTATCAGTTGTACAGGAATCACCAGTGATGGAATCTACCAGTAAATAGCAGTGAACAGTGCAAAGCTAATGCAATAAAATAACACTGCGTGCTATAGATGCAATGGAAATATGTAAACACACCGCATGGACTGCACACCCCTTCTATAGGCAAAATTACAGATTAATTAAAGCATCTCGCTTATCCTACATCACAGTCCTTGAAAGGGAAAATTGAAATTGCATTTCATTCCCGAGATTCCAACCAGCTCTTTATCTCTTTCATGTAATTACCAGCGTGATATTCTGTGCTTAGATCCCCCTAAGACACAGTGCTGGGAGCTGCTGTTAGTGGATTTCTTTCTTCAGTCTGGAATGGAAGAGGTTAACAGACTGAGCTTTATTATGGTTCAATCACGGATCCAGGAGCAGCGTAACATTGAATGATTTTAGGTTGAAAGTCAATGTAGTTTTAGTTATTCCCAGCCAGGTTTCCACATGTAACTGTCATATTAACACAGTGACAGCATAAACAGTTTTATAATGAACATATAATATATGATAAATATGGATCTGTGTGCTAGATATGACACTGTTCCTGCTGTGGGTGTCAGCTTCTTCCTGTTAAAAGCAGGCACCTTTAAAATCAACATGTTGGAAGGCTGGTCAGTGTTTACGTTAGAAGTATAATGCAGGCTGTAGCGGTTTTAGTGAAGCCATGCAACATGCAGTTAACTGGTACTTGTGGCGTGTAAATTCATAGTGAAAAGATCAGTGATGGCGAACCTTTTAGAGGGGGAGATGCAATAAATTTCAGTATTGCAATTGACCTGCACTTGTTTCTGTGATGTAGTAACCTCTTTATTGCCTTGTGTGAATGCGACATGTAAACTGCAACCTTTTGCACGGCTTTAAAGCCACAATTAAAAAAGGCTTTAATTGTGAGGCAAAAAACGTGTGCAATTATCATCTCTAAATTTATTGAGCTATTTCCAAAAGTCTTTGGAAAGGGTGCAAGTTATGCAAAATGAGTAAAAAAAACCTCGCTAACCCTATATTGCATCGGTTAGCATGGGTTTTGCACTTATTTTTCCCCTTAGCATGGAATATTGCATCTCTCTGCTAGTGCCCAAAGTACAGCCCCAAACCTACTTATATATTGCTTAGTGCCAACATGATAGTTTAACCTAAATACTGAGATTTTATTTTAGAGAAAACAACTCAAAACAGAGAGACAGACAGATACAGTGGATAGAATTGATTATAGATTAACATTGAATGTTGTACCTTTTGATACACTGTTGTAGTGTGCTCCTCTTTGATTTGATGTTGGATCAACCCCAGAGTGTTTGCACCTACGGATTATTGGCCATTGCCAGACTTGGTGTGCTAGAATGAATCTATACTTGTTTTGATCTCTCTTGTTACCAGAAAGGCCATGTCCCTCTGCCTTTCTGGTAACAAACTCTGGTGAATTCCGCTGTGCATGAGTGCCCACAGAAAGGTCTCTGAGTGCCACCTCTGGTATGCATGCCATAGGTTTACCACCACTCGAATAGATAAATAAAAGGAGCAGAGACCAAAAAGAAAAAACACCAAAAGAAAAACTTACTGCACCACTTGAGACCCACGTTTCTGTACTGTAGCCTGTCGGGGAATCTGGCACCGAGCCAGAGACAAGTGTTCTCATTAAATTGAATCTGGAGCAATATTCCTCATCGGTAGCCATTTTTTATGCAAACACAAATGCCATTGAGATGTGTAATAATAACACGCATGTTAGAGCAGCAGGTGGAAACAGCACAGAATCCTTTGCTCATTATCTTTGCTTAGGTCTCAATAGTGTCAGAATGTTGATACATGAACAAGTGGAAGCATGGAGCATGTGCCTCATCAGATCAGGACCAGTTTCATTCATCTGCAATATTGTAGTTTATATGAATTATTAGAGAGGTTCAGGGGAGTTTAAGATTGATTTTTTTCAAAAATAAATGAAAAATAAAGTGGGCATCACTTATAATAGGTGCTTAGCTATGATGTCATCGCTGTCACATGACTCCCTGAAACTTATGTCTAATAGTAATAAATGCCCTTGCTATAATATTATAATATTAGTAGTTACATAGTTCCAGATCTATACCATTGTACATGCCATTTATTTGAGTAAGGTTGAGGCCACACTATATCATACGGGAAATCACACACGTGTGCATTTTAATATGCACTGTTGTTTTAATGTTGCTCAATCGGAGTGCAAGCGATTTGATTCACAAACAAATGGTGATCGCATCACAGCACAACTAGTGTGGCCAGACCAATTGGCCAACAGTAGCGTGCACACACGGTATCACGTGTTAAAAATGCTGAAGTGGGGCCGAGCCCTCAGGGTATGTACATTAAACTGTGTACTGTACCCACAGGCTGATATTCTGGGGGTTTTATAGAATTTGAACGCTTGCTGTATAACCTTACAATTACAAGCCATTGGGTATAGCTTTCTATGTATATTCACCAGTGCGGGTACAGATCCTCCTAAACCCAAGTGTTAATGGAATCCAATTCAATAGCAAAATGTATGGTCACCCCAAAAGTGAACGAGGAAACTTTCATTTAATATTTATTTATCTGTAGGGCTGTTGGGCTTGAGTGGCATATTTGTACATGGATAGAAAATTTGTTGATGGATCAGATGCAAAGAGTAGTTGCTGGTCTATCCTGGTGCTTTGTCAATGGGGTACCACAGGGCACTGTATTGGGGACACTTTTATTTAATTAGTTTATTAATGATTTGGAAGTGGGTATTGTCATCAAGGTCTCTGTGTTTGCAAACAACACAAATATTTGTCAACCATTTAAAGCTACAGAGGATGTGCAATAGTTCCAGGCAAATCTAGATGGATTGTCACATTGGGCTGCTAAGTGGCAGATGAGATTCAGAGTTGATAAATGTAAGGTGATGCGTGTTGGGCTTAAAATTCTTGTGTTGCTTATATTATAAATGGCTCTTGGCTCTTGTTAAGTGAACACAACCTTGTAGCAAGCAATGCCAGGCAGTAACAGCTAGAGCCAGCAAGATATTGTCTTGTATAAAGAGGGGAATGGATTCAAGGGAGAAAAATATTATTCTCCCTCTTTACAAGGCACTGGTAAGGCCTCATTTGAAATATGTGGTGAAGTTTTGGAATCCCATATACAAAAGGGACATCTTGGAAATTGAAAGTGTTCAGAGAAGGGCAACAAAATTAATAAGCGGACTGGGAAGCTTGAATATGAAGACAGATTGAATAAGTTATAACTATGCGCACTAGAGAAAAGGTGCTTGCAGGGATATGATCACTGTGTAGAAATACATTAATAGGCCACAGAATTAAATAGTTCATTGTTCACCAAAAGAACATGTCAGAAGACACGGACATTCATACTGGAAGAAAAGAAGTTTAGGGGTATATTTATAAACAATCACTTACATTGCTCTTTTACTATCGCCGCACATCGACATGAAACAATCATTATTTCTTTTCCTTTTTGCGTCAAAATGTATCGCCGTGGTGATAGTGTTTTCTTTTTTTCAAACATAGAAAAGATAATCAATGCACATTCCTAGGCCCCATACAATATCATATTATCTGCACAATGGCATACTTTATAAACAAAGGGGTTTTAGTATACATTACTGTGATCACATGAATGAAAAGCCTTCCAACCATGTCAAGGTAACCCCAGTCTGGAAGGTCCTAACGTCTAACCTTTTCAATTTCTTTTACTTCAATTACGATTAGCAAACGTTTGCATTTCTCATTCTTACACACTGGATCCATATAACAGGCTCTCTCACTCTTCCAATCACTTTTCATAGACACGTTGGCTGAATGTCTACACATCAATTGAGAATTTACATTTGAGGTTATTTTTTAGACATTGTTGAAAAATGTCTGTCAGTTTCTAGATCATGAGAAAAAAGAAACTAAAATATTTGTGGTGAAGTTACCTTAAGGAAAACAGGAATATTTCAGGAATCTGAATTATCTAGTTTTGAATCTAATTGTGTTTATTAGGGGCCATATTTATATAGGCACGGTATAATGATCATAAATCCACGGCCGCGATCATAGAGTTACGATCCGTACAGAATAACATTGTGTTAGTCTACTACCACATGGTATTTAACGACCGTACGGTCGTAAATTAACCAACGTTCGCATAAATAAATGATTGTGGCCATACATTTACAGCTGCTGTCGTAATTTACTGCTAATGTGCGATACTCTGTGTTTATAAATATAGCCCTTAACAGAGATGGATTTAGATCATATGGGGCCCTGGGCAGGGCCATCATTTAGGGCCCCCCTTTTTGCTGTATATATTGTATAACTATAATATTGTTAGTGCTTCTGAAGCTGGGCCCCCAGAAGTTTCCTTGGCCCTAAGCAGGTGCCTAAGTTTGCCTTGTGGATGATCCTGCTCTGGCCCTTAACCTGAAATATCACAAATATTACTCTAAGTTGGCTTCACTAATCTCATTATATGCTAATAATACATAAGAGATGTAAACTAAAACCCGAACCCTTATGGTGTATTAAACATACAGCCCTTGCTTGGTGATGTATATACCTGCACATCCTTTCCAGGCATCAACGCTCTCACTGTAAAAAAACTCTTTCTTCTGCTAGAGATGAAACCTCCTTTCTTCCAGGCTCAAGGGAAGCCCTTGTGTAGATTTAATTGTGAACGGTCTTTCCCAATGTTTACGGTAGAAATAAACAGTAGACTACAATGCTACAAGGATTTGTTAGTTAAAGTGTTACAGAAACGCTACCTTCTCCAGTTGCAACCTTAAACAACCTACTGTAGTCCTCTTTGAATGAGTAAAATAGTGGAATAGACTATCATATAATTGAGCCTATTAAATCTGATGCTTTGCAGTGCTGAAGTGTTGAGTTCAAATCCTTATTTAGAGACATCTGCAAGGAGTTTGTATGTTCTGCCTGTGATTGGGTGGGTTTTCTCCGGGCACTCTGGTTTCACCCACAATTATAAAGAGATTCTAATAGGCTGTATGTTTGAGATTAAGTGTCTGGACTGTAAGCTCTTCTTGCAGGGTCAGATGTGATTGAACCATGGAAGATGTAAAAGCAAAAAAGTTAAAAGTAAAACTTAAGCTTCTCAGAAATAGAACACCTATCAAAGAATGTAGGGATTTAATTGGAGACTCACAATGATAGGAGTATTACAGCATTTTTCTATCTCATCTGATCTACAGTATGTTAAGTGCTGACTGTTGCTGTAAGGTATAATTTTAGTTACTCTATCATGGCATGTAAGAAAGTGAGAGCATAACCTAAAGCAACAGTCTTTATGCAGCTCTCCGGATTGGTAAAGCTTAATTTTCTTTATCAGTTAATTCATGATTCAAGACAGCGAGCACTGCTTGCAACTATGCCTTGTATCAGAGAAGGACTAGCTAGCATGCAAACCAAGAAAATTAAAGGAGAATGAAAGTCTAATTATATATTAAGTTAAGGTGATTCCCTTTGTAATTATATCTTCATTTGTATATATGAATGCTAGCAAATACCTTTAAAACTATTCCAATTATTAGTGCTGCCATTCTTTAAGTTTCCCATAGTTCTTTGGTGCTGGTGATGTAAGCCCCATTTAATGTCTATAGTATAAAGCCTGGTCTTAAAGGTTTGATTCACAAGGAGGTGTTTCTAGATGCAAAGGAGTTTGGGAAGAAGAGAAGGAGCAACTAACCCCATTTTTTAGGGTACTAATAGCATTTCTAAGTAGGGCAGTATTATCCTTTATGCACAGATCCAACACAAGCCAACTGATCCAGTGCCAAGAAGAAAAAAGTATAGAAGGGTCCACTTCCATTCTTAGGTCTGGGAAATCTTTGGGGTGTGCACATGTTTCATAATATGAGCAGAGGTCCTTTCTGTGGATATGGTAGCCAAAAATCCACAATGCCCAATCATGTTCATACATTTGTTCACTGTTACCCCCTGTCTGCAGGCCCAGATTTTCCATTAGCACAGTAGGCACATGGCTATAGGCCCCTTTCGGTTGAGGGTCAGCTGTCAATCTCCCCCCACCAATCTACCACCTTTATTTGGATGTGGCTTAGATGGCGTGGTCTGCGTTTGGGGGTGGAGTTAAGGGTACCAGGCTTTTTGTGGCTACTGGCTCCTAAGATGTATATTTGCCTCTGTCTTTCTTTCTACAGACAAAATAGTCACAAAGGACAGAATGCATTTAAGTTTGTTTTTATCTTTCCATGGCTCACAGAAGAATGTTTTGAGAGATCACACTGTGACCACAAAAAAGAAGGGGGTCGCTATGTGCTACTTTTCCCAGAGAACCTGAAAGTTGGGATCCAACCTTGTCCGCAAATGTCATTGTTAACATGCAGGTTATAAAATTTTGCGTATCAGTAATTTCACAAGTGGCATCATCCAAGCCAATTTATCACTTTATGGGTGACATTGCTTGGTGTTTAGTCCCTGCAGAAACATTGTCCCTTGGCAATATTTGCAAATAAAACTGCAGGTTGCTGTACATTTCTCCTTCTCAAGAACCATAGATGAATAAGTTGATTTTCCAGATGACTGTACCGAATGTATTACATAATTCAATATGTTTGTACGATACAACTACTGGTGCTTTATGATATAACATTCAGTGAACACATTCCTTTTAAGAAACTTCCTTGGATGCAGAACCTAAAATAACCGGGGGCCCATATTTATTGGAAATGATATGCATAGCGAGTATTTTTCCCTTTGTTGAATCCTGAAAGGATTTAATTAGCACCATGTCTGAGCTGTAAACACAGTACTCTAGTCAATTAAACTCATAGCACAGTAAATTAACAGGCTCACATCATATTTGGGGATACTTGAACTCCGTCTAGTTACTAATCTCAGTCCTAAATCTTTAGTAAAAAGCTAGTTTATTGCCTCAAACAAAAGTCAAATTGATCCCTGTACTGTCATATCCGCATATATCGGAATGATAAGTCACTTGGAATAGGAACCAGACCAAACTTTCTATCGCTAGTTAGAACTGTGAATTAGAACTCTGTTAACCCACTTCTGATGGTTATGTTAATAGCCCCAATGCCAGGTTAATGCCCAGAACTCATTGATTAGTCAAATAGTGTGGGACTAAACATTAAGGTCTCTGTAGCAACACCACAGTTTATACAACTTTCAAATGTTGGAATTACAGGCTGCAGGGTAAGAGAGGCTCAACTGACCATCAACTTACATAGTTACATAGTTACATAGTAATAAGGTTGAATAAAGACAGACGTCCATCAAGTCCAACCATTCACTTTTTTTTTTTTTTTTAACCCTACCTAACAGTTGATCCAGAGGAAGGCAAAAAACCCCAGCTAAAAAGGGGGAAAAAATTCCTTCCTGACTCCAAACGGCAATCGGAACGCATCCCTGGATCAACCAGATCTATGTGCATTAATACTAGTAATTCTCAATATTTTTTAGTTTTAGAAACTTATCCAGGCCTTTTTTAAAGTTATTCAATGAACTTGCCATTACCACATCTGCTGGAAGACAGTTCCACAGTTTCACCGTTCTCACTGTAAAGAAAACGCTCCTAACCTGAAGATGAAACTTCTTTTCTTCCAACCTTAAAGGATGTCCACGTGTCCTCTGATATGACCTATTAGTGAACAATGCACCAGAGAGTTCATTGTATAGGCCATTAATATATTTGTATAAGGTTATCATGTCCCCACGCAACCGCCGTTTCTCCAATGTAAACAGCCCTAACTTGTCTAATCTGCCTTCATATTCAAGCCCCTCCATTCCCGTTAATAATTTAGTTGCCCTTCTCTCTGAACACTTTCAATTTCCAAGATGTCCCTTTTGTATATGGGATTCCAAAACTGCACCGCATATTCCAAATGAGGCCTTACCAGTGCCTTGTAAAGAGGGAGAATAATATTTTTCTCTCTTGAATCTATTCCCCTTTTTATACAAGACAATATCTTGCTAGCTCTAGCTGTTGCTACCTGGCATTGCTTGCTACAGCTAAGTCTGTTATCTACCAGAACCCCCAAATCTTTTTCCATTACAGATGAACTTAACACAGAGTTATTTATGGTGTAGATGGCACAGGGATTATTAAATCCCAAATGCATCACCTTACATTTATCTACATTGAATCTCATCTGCCATTCTACTGCCCATTTTGATAATCTATCTAGGTCTGCTTGCAGCACTTGCACATCATTGGAAGTTTCCAAAGCTCTGAATAATTTAGTGTCATCAGCAAACACAGAGACCTTGCTCTCAATGCCCCCTTCTAAGTCATTTATAAACAGATTAAACAGAAGCGGCACCCCAGTGCAGAACCCTGCACTCCGCTTAGAACTTTAGCCCACATAGATGTAGCTCCATTAACCACCACTCTCTGTTTGCGGTCCAATAACCAGTTCTCTATCCATGAACAAATGTTTTCTTCAAGGCCAACAGTCCTCAGTTTATACATTAGTCGCCTATGTGGCACAGTATCAAAAGCTTTTGCAAAATCCAAATATACCACCATCCACTGCTGTGCCTGAGTCCAACTTCTTACTCACTTCTTCATAAAAACCAATTAAATTTGTCTGGCATGATCTATTTCTCATAAATCCATGCTGACTACTCTCTAATAAGATGATCTCTGGAGACAAGTCAAGGATATGATCCCTTAACAAAGTTTCCATCACCTTCCCTACCACTGATGTTAGGCTTACAGGTCTATAGTTACCAGGCTGTGAACGACTACCTTTTTTGAATATTGGTATTACATTGGCTTTTTTCCAATCCAGCGGCACGTCCCCAGACAAAAGCGAATCTGAAAATGCAATCCATCTGGTCCTGACGCTTTATTGATATTACCTTTGTCTAATTGTTTCCGTACCATATCCTCTGTTATCCAATGTGAAAACTCTTCATTTCTTCCCTGCACATTGCTACAATCCCTACTGTAAGGACAAGGATTCTCAACGTAAAAACCGATTTAAAAAACGGTTTAGCAGGTTAGCCTTTTCGGCATCCTCTACAACCACCTCAGCTCCATTATTAATGGTCCACATCCTCAGTCCTCATCTTTTTACCATTTATATACTTAAAAAACATTTTGGGGTTGGACTTGCTTTGTTCGGCAATCCGTATTTCATTTTCTATTTTAGCTAATTTAATTGCTTTCTTGCACTCTTTATTACAGCTTTTGTACTCCCTGTAAGCCTGTTCTGTGCCTTCTGTTTTCAAAATTTTAAAAGCCCTTTTTTTTTTCCCATTTCCCTTTTACCTGAGCATTAAGCCATGCAGGACTGGACCTAATTTTTTTACACTTTTTACCTAAAGGTACCGATTTGGAAATGTAATAGTTTAATATCCCTTAAAAGTGGTCCACATCTGCTCAGTTTTCTTTACCTAGAAACAGTTACCCCCCAGTCTATGAGCAGGAGCGATTCCTTTAAAAGCATAAAATTAGCTTTCCTAAATTTAAAAGTTTTTGAAGCCAGTGAACTTTAGTTTTTTGCAACCTATATTAAATGACACTATATCATGGTCACTATTCCCTAAGCTTCCCATTACCTTCATCTCCAAAATGAGCTAATTGTTATTAGATATCACCAGACTTAATTTAACTTAATTTAAACGTTACAATGAAAGCTAAATGCTTGTGAAGGTTCTCATTCATCCAGGTCATGGTATATCTGTTGTATTCAATTAGATCAACTGGACTTGAAATGTAGTTCTTGAAGACGTTTCGCTAGTCATCCGACTGGCTTTCTCAATTCAGAATTCAGATTCTTGTACAAGTCATTCTGAATTGAGAAAGCCAGTCGGATGACTAGCGAAACGTCTTCAAGAACTACATTTCAAGTCCAGTTGATCTAATTGAATACAACAGATAATGAAATCTAAAATATGAATAAACCTGAATGGATTGTTTTCCGTAATTCACAACATTAAGATCTGTATCTTTCCTTCCTGCCGAACTGCAGGTTATGAAGTACTGTTTCAATTGCTTGTAACTGTCTAACGCTAGCCATACATGGGCAGATGTTCTTTCCAACTGAGTGCAATGATTGGAAATCCAATCAGAAGAAGCACTAGAAGATCCCACCTTGAGACGCCAATCTTACCACATTTTTCCCTTGAAATCTATAATAGTTTAAAAATTTTCGGCCTTTCGATCAAATTTGCAGAATCGCTAAAAATATCAAGCTTATAACTAGGCTTACAATCAACTACTTGGGTGCTACCAACCCCTACTGTAATCATTATAGCATTTTCCATAAACAGGAGTAGGATAAATAACTCACTGATATTGTAGGGTGGTTCAGGTGCTACAGCCCTGAACCCTTCGCTGAATGATATGATCGTAATTACCAACTGATAATATGAGCACCTGTACCACTACACACCACTTCCAATGGATGACCCAGGTGCAAGCCGCCCCAGGCCTGTTGCCAGACCCAAAACACTGAATGCAAATCATAGATATTGACATATAGGATGAACAATCCGGACAACAAAATGGAACTCACTCTCCAAAATCAAAATGCATTTAGGACAAAAGGAAGTCCTTATCCATATGCAATACTTATGATTAAAGGGCATGTCCACCTCTTTTTAAGAAATTTGCTGTAATGTAGGGCTCCCACTCCCACCCCCAACCGCTGTAGTAGTTTGTAAAAGCTGAACTCTACTTACTCTTTCCCGCAGCATTCAGACACAGCCCTCTGCTTGCATGAAACGGCAACAGGGGGTTGGACCAGCTGCCTCTCAGCCAATCATGGACGCGGCTTCCGGCAATACTGAACGCCGGGGGAAAGAGGCTGCGTAAGTAGAGTTTGATTTTTTTGGACTTTGAACAGGCATTGCAGGGCAGCCATTTGGAGCATGGAGCCAGTAATGGGTTAAAACATAGTTTTGGGGTTGAACTTCCTTTTGTCTGAAATGCGTCATGCGAATAAAGTGGTCCGGAGTGTGCATCCTATCCGTTGATATCTCCGATTTGCTTACAATCAACTACTTGTTTTCAGATAAAAACAAAAAAAAATCCTCATTGCAGTCTAGTGAAGTTGTATCTCTGGGTTTCCCCAAAGGTGCAGGTTACTTAAAGGCTATGTCCACCCAAAAAAAGATTTTTTTACATAAGTTTCCCCAAGGGCTCCCAGCCCCAACCGCTATACTTGTATCTTCAGAAAGCCCCCCAAACTCTACTTACCTCCCCTCTTTCCTCCGCCGCGCTCCCGGCCCTCTGCTTGCGAGAAAATGCAAGCAGAGGGGCGGGACCGGCAGCCCCGTCTGTGATTGGCTGAGCGGCAGCCAATCACGGACGTGGCTGCCGGCAGCTCACTTCGCCGGAGGAAAGAAGGAAGGTAAGTAAAGTTTGGGGAGCTTTCTGAAGATACAAATATTGCGGTTGGGGGGAGCCCTTGGGGAATCTTATATATTAAAGACATTACGCTGGGGAGGAATCGGGAGGAGGAGGGATGGGGGAGGGGGAGGAGGGGGGAGAGGGGGGAGAGGGAGGGGGAGGGAGGGGGAGAAGGGCTGCAGTACGCATGCCAAACTTCTCCCGGAGGCCAGGTAGGAGGCAGAGTCCTATATGGACTCTGCTAGCCTCCTGGGGGGCGGTTTTTTGGGACTTTGGGGGGGGACTACAGGAGAACCCTGGAGCTGGGATGTGAGGTAAGGATTAGACTACACTACATGGTGGGGCCAGTTGTTGGGGGGATTATGTTTTGGGGGTGGACATGCCCTTTAAAATATTCTAAATTAATTTTGAAAATAAATCTGGAATTATTGAATTCATTTTTAAAGGAACAGAGTCTTATCATTTCTACAAAATAGGTTGAGAATATGGAAAGATTAAGGAAAGGCTTCTGTCCCCCAAACAGGCCATTTCTGTGGTTTAAAGGGGAATAAAAGCGCCCCTTGATAGCACCCAAGGATGAAGAAGTAAACCTCTAGGTCATAATCCCCGCTTCTTACCTTATTGCTTCAAATGATTCCTCCAAAGTTGGCTTCTAAACACCAGCTCTGGACCGCCCCCTTACATTATTGAACCAATGGGAAGACACACTCCGCCTTGCCATAGTCGGCAGATGTGAGAAGACAATGACATATCTATGGAGACATTTAGTGAGCCATCCCACCCACAGCATTCCGCACACACATCTACAGACAGCAGATACCTACTGTACACAAAACTGGGCATCAGTGACTGTTGTGTAGCCAAGGGCATATAGATTTGTGTGCATTTTCTTGAGTCTGTCTGTGGGTGTTTGCATGTTTTTGTTGTGAGTTTGTTGCTGGAGCAATGGCAATTTGAAAAGTTATTCATTTTGCTAGTAAATAGTTTCAGTTGGGTTCATGTTGCCTCATCGGCTTTTAATTGTAACATCTCATTAGACTCTGCTAAAAATAAACATCAATATGAATAGCTGCTACAAATATTCCATTCATTATAAAGAATATAAATATAGTATACATATACATACTTTATATTAAGGCAGAATTATATATGCCTGTGTATTTTATTACACATTTCTAAATAAATGAACACAAATGTGTGTTGAAATGTCCAGGTTTGTTTCCTTTGTGTATGCTGAGACTAAATATAGCCGCTAACACACAGAGGCCCTATGCTGAGAGGCTCTTTGAGGTAAAACCCAACTTAAAGTCAAGCTAATTCATCTTGTGCCAAAAACACGACTTTAAAATGAGATTTGCTGCGGCTGCAATTTAAAAAAAAATCCCTGCTTGCATAAAGCAGAATAAATAGCAATGAAATAGCAATATTGCTTCACATGCTGCCATGTATGAATTACAATATTGTATATAAATTAGCTGTCACAGTCACATGTTCAGTTGACTTTCAGCAGCGGATAGTCGTCAGGGATATCCTGTACCACTTAGCTCTGCTTTCACCTCTGAATCGAATTCAAGAAGATATAGTCAACACTAGTTACTAGGCATGTATTTAGGTTACATTGAATACTATATATATAGCAGTTAGTTCTTCATCACTTACCTGAATTTAAAGTTTTAAACTTGCGCAAACTGATATTGCATACTCGCGCAAAGGATTTAAAGGGCAAGTTCATCCCCAAATTCAACCCACTACTGGCCCTACTCTGTAATGTTCAAAAATCCTTACCTTACATCTATGCTCCTTATGGTCCTCCTGCAGTGCTGGCTCAAATTCCCAGAAAAGTGAAGAGTAAGGAGCTGTCTGTGTGTTATCCGGTCTCTGCTGCTTCCTTAACCTTTTGAGAGGACTCTGGTGTACGCAGGGGAGCCCTCCCTTCCTCCCACCCTCCAGATCCTTTGTTCCCTCGGCTGTCTGCATAGTCTGCAGCTGCCACTGTGATTGGGTGACTCTCATACAATCACAGATGCGGCTACCAGTCTGGCCCCTCTTTGCTACTTCTTGCAAGCAGAGAGCCGGGGATCAGACAGTTGAGAGAACGAAGGAGCGTAAATGTATTTCAGGGGCTTGTTTTACAAAACTAAATTGGGGGTTGGGGGTAGTCTGGGGTGCCCTGAATTAGGGGAACATACCCTTTAAAGGCTAGGTTCACTGCTGTAGCTGAAATGGTGAAAGTTGGTGCATTAACTGCATGGTGGGAAATTACCTCTCTCAGTGCTGCCTCATAGGAATTACTGAGCATGTTTGCCCTCAAAGAGAGTCAGATAGTCAGGCTGGGGGACTGAGCTTGAGCAACACAAGTACTGGATTGAAGTCATGCAGCAACACCAACACTTTAGAGTAAGTGCTGCTTACATGTATTCCTTTATAGATTGAAATGAGGCAAAGTAATTTTTCAGTGTAGAATTCCTTAAATACCTTGTTTGCAATATTTAATCCCACTATTTAAGACCAGTTAATGGCTGGTGTTAGAAGTGCCGCCAGGGTTAAATTGCATTCGGGATTTACCCCCAGGGGCAAATCTGGTATTATATATACTGGAAGCCACATTTACCCAGAGCGGCTCCGGGCAAATGAGGCACTTGATTTTGCCAATCGCATTTAAAAGTTGGTTGTTCACCTTTACTTAAATTATTCATTAATATAACTGACAATGTAAGACCAAAGATTATTTTCTGTTTGTGATCTAGTGCAAAACTGTCATTTCTATTGGATATCAGATAATGCCAAATAAATTATTGGTGTGTTTGATTAGAGGGTTAGTTACAATCTGTGTGTACTAATGTTATTACCCAGATTATATCTGGTGTAATCTGTACTGACCAGACACAATTCATACAGAGAGTCACATTCTATCTTTTATTTCTCCCCAGGGGAATCGGTAAACAAGGGTTCCAGTGCCAAGGTAAGAGATTTATTATATTAAAATCGGTTCTCAGCCCTTCTCTGGATATTGTCTGTTGCTAAAATGTAGCGGATGTGTAATAAGGTTGAAGAATAGTTTATTACAAACGTTTCTTGTTGTCTTTTACTTAAAATAACTTACTTTAGGGAGCTCACCATTCCGTTTCAATTAAATGGCTTTTGATTTTCAGAAGAAGAATTGCCCAAACAATTTCCCCACAATGACTCATTCTATTCGCAATTTTAAAGGTAGTCTAGGCAGAAAAATCATTCACTATAAAAAGAGGAAATTAAAGGCAAGCTGGTATCACAACAAAAATATGTATGTAATGTATGACTATGTAATTGTAAAGCGCCATGAAAGATGTTGGCGCTATATAAATCCATAATAATAATAATAATAATAATAATAATAATTCTACTGCAATTTAATGATTGTTATGCATAAGAACATACAGGGAGATTCAATAATGGTAAAATAAGTGTAAAACTGATGTCAAAAATGGATGTAATTATATACAGCATTGCGGGATGTTGGCAAGGTAAGATTCACAGATTTACGTTATTGAGTCACCCTGATAGTTCATTGGACAGCTAAGCTCTGTTTGCCTAGATGGAATGCACTGAGTCTGTCCTAACCAGTGGTTTGGGAAGGAGGAGGGGCTAGAAATCACCGGAGGGCTTGGCTTTACATTATGTATTTAGGATTTGCTGTTTTAATCAGCCTGAACTACACATCAGGAAAAAAAAGTTTTCTAGCCAGAACTTCTAACCTTTTCAATAGTGTGGTAATCCTTGAATTACAGTGCTCCCTTAATATATAGTAGGAAATTGTTTAATGCACAATACTAAGACATGGAGTTTTCCCATTAACTATTATACAAATATTTACTGTATTGAATTTCTATCGATTGTTTAATGAGACAAGAAAGAAAATACTGTGTTTCGCATTAATCCTGTTTAACGATAAGTCATGTTTACAAAACGAAAAGAGTGTACTATATCAAACCTGTCAATTTAATAACATTTACAAATCAACTTAGGATTTCAAACATTTTAGCCTAGAAATTTCATATTGCAGCGTTGTCATGACAACTGAAGGAATCGCTGGTGTTGATCGCTGTCTCAGGAATGCCTTGTTGACTTGTTTTTTTTTAGCAACCATAATTTTTTTTTTTTTTTTTTACAAAAACACAGGCATTACATTTGTACCAGTAGCAATGTACCTACTAGTTTAAAGGACAACTCCACCCTCATAAGAACATCTTTTAGAAAGAATAGCCTCTTTAAAATATATTAATATACCATACTTTGTCCTATGAATTCAATACTGTATGTCTGCTATGCTTCTGCATATGTCATGGAAACTGAGCAATTTAGAAACTTGTACTGAGCCTTTACTGAGCCTGTGCATGCTCAGAAGAGGCAGACAGGGGATTAAAATTCAGTCATTGGTTGTGATGTCAACTATCAAATCCATAACTGTCAGTTGCTTACTGGAAGAACCAGGAAGCAGAAACGGGAAAGAGGATATCAGGTTAGACTTATATTTCAGATTTCAAACTATTACCGTGTAGGGTTTTGGGGGGGTGATTTACCTGTATGTAAGTTTTCATTTTAGGGCTGGACTTGCCTTTTAAATACAGTCTTTATTAAAGGGCAAACAAATGCTAATATTAAATCATATTTTCTGGAGACTTTCCAGCAGGAGCCTGGTAAATTGATGGATCCTACCCATCCGGCAGTGCATTGACCTATGTTTTGATTGACAGGGTGCCTTATCTTCTGGTAAAGTTTTATATTTTTACTTCTCTTTTAATCCCATTCGAATCTATTGGACTGGAACAAAAGAAAGCATTGTCCATTTGGAACGTATCAATCAAAAAACGGAGAGGGCACTGAACTAGCTTTTGCAAAATGTTTAGGTTCCATTTTTAAAATAATAAATATTTATACGTTTAGCTTATATTCTGATGATGAAAAAGATGGATCCCATGTGTTTCTGTAAAACCTCCTGCCTATATTTAAAAAAAAGTTTCTATATTTCAATATATGCAGGAAGTCCTAGGTCAGTGTTATTCAAGAATGTGTCTGTTTGTGTCCCATCCCCTTGCAATCATCACTGACCAATCTAACCATGACCATCAAATCAGCCAGCCAATCAAACAGAAGGGTTCTGCTTAATAGTTTTCATATAAATGATACCCCATTGAAATGCTACTGAAGACATAACTGTTTTTAAAGCCGTACACAGCCTTAAGGGAAAAAAATATATATAATCTTATGTATTATAATAGTGCTCCCCGTTCACATTATAATATAAGGATATTAAGTCACCTGGGAGTTCCCTCGGTGACGTAACATCCTTATATTACACTGTAAGGGGCGCATTATCCTATATATAATATTGCATAGTGTTACTTACTATTTGATTACAAGCCTTTCAAATCCCATCACCAACCCAACAATCATATAAAAACAGTCAACGTAATAATTATTTAAAACAGGGTTATCCAGTCTATGGTGACGAGAGTTCATTACCATAACAGCTGGTAATGTTATTAATGTCTTGTAGTGTAATTATTATTATTACTATTTACAAATGGTGTTTATCCCCATTGAAGCAAAGTGCAGAGAGGGTTCATTTAATTGCAGATGATATGAAGGTACAGTAATAGAATATGATGTTACAGAATAAAACCTGGTTATAAATGGACCTGCAGATCCTTTACCTATCACTTCCCTTCTCTAGAATTATATTCTGTCCCTGCATATTTTTATACTGTACATTTCTCTAGGGGACTGAAATTTCAACAGCTTTTCCATAGGAAATGTAATAGTATCTGAATAATTTACATTAACCATTTGTTTGCACTACTTACCTACACTTGCCAGCCTCTTAGTATACAGAGGCAAGTGTACCACTTAGTAATGGATCACATACCCTTGGTTCTGATTGCCTAGAATGACCCAATTAGCTCATTATAACCAATCAGCCCTGGATTAACTATTAAGCAAAATTAGGGCATCAAGGGAAAGGGCAATACTGAATGTTTTCCTGCTCAACCAGGGCCCACTAATAAATGAAAATAAAAATACATCCATAAATAATATCTATACCACCCTGTAAATATACATCCATAAATAATATGTATACCATCCTGTAAAAATACATCCATAAATAATATGTATAACCACTGTAAATACATCCATAAATAATAGTATACCCCTGTAAAAATACATCCATAATAATATGTATACCATCCTGTAAAAAAAATCCATAAATAATGTATACCACCTGTAAATATACATCCATAAATAATATGTATACCATCCTGGAAAATATCCATAATAATATGATTATACCACCCTGTAAAATAATCACTCTAAATAATATGTATACCACCCTGTAAATACACATCATAAATAATGTATACCACCCTGTAAAAAACATCCATAAATAATATGTATACCACCCTGTAAATCACATCCATAAATAATATGTAACCACCTGTAAAAATACATCATAAATAAATGTATACACCCTGTAAAAATACATCCATAAATAATATGTATACCACCTGTAAATATACATCCATAAATAATATGTATACCACCCTGTAAAATACATCCATAAATAATATGTATACCACCCTGTAAAATACATCATAAATAATATGTATCCCCCTGAAAAATACACCATAAAATATATGTATACCACCGTAAATATACATCCAAAATATATGTATACCATCCTGTAAATATACATCCATAAATAATATGTATACCACCCTGTAAAAATACATCCCTAAATAATATGTATACCACCTGTAAATACTCCATAAATAATATGTATACCTCCTGTAAAAATACATCCATAAAATATGTATACCACCCTGTAAAAATAACATCCATAAAATAATATGTATACCACCCTGTAAATACACATCCATAAATAATATGTATACCACCCTGTAAAAATACATCCATAAATAATATGTATACCACCCTGTAAATACACATCCATAAATAATATGTATACCACCCTGTAAAAATACATCCATAAATAATATGTATACCACCCTGTAACATACCTCATAAATAATAGTATACCATCCTGTAAAATACATCCATAAATAATATGTATACCACCCTGTAAAAATACATCCATAATAATATGTATACCACCCTGTAAAATACATCCATAAATAATATGTATACCATCCTGTAAATAAACATCCATAAATAAATGTTATACACCTGTAAAAATACATCCATAAATAATATGTATACCACCCTGTAAAAATACATCCATAAATAATATGTATACCACCCTGTAAAAATACATCCATAAATAATATGTATACCATCCTGTAAATATACATCCATAAATAATATGTATACCACCCTGTAAATACACATCCATAAATAATATGTATACCATCCTGTAAATATACATCCATAAATAATATGTATACCATCCTGTAAAAATACATCCATAAATAATATGTATACCATCCTGTAAAAATACATCCATAAATAATATGTATACCATCCTGTAAATACACATCAATAAATAAATGTATACCATCCGTAAAATACATCCATAAATATATCTATACCACCCTGTAAAATACATCCATAAATATATGTATACCATCCTGTAAAAATACATCCATAAATAATATGTATACCCTGTAAATATACATCCATAAATAATATGTATACCATCCTGTAAATATACATCCATAAATAATATGTATACCATCCTGTAAATACACATCCATAAATAATATGTATACCATCCTGTAAATACACATCCATAAATAATATGTATACCATCCTGTAAATAATCCAAATAATATGTATACCATCCTGTAAATATACATCCATAAATAATATGTATACCATCCTGTAAAATACATCCATAAAAATATGTATACCATCCTGTAAATATACATCCATAAATAATATGTATACCATCCTGTAAATATACATCCATAAATAATATGTATACCATATGTACAAATAAACATCCATAAATAATATGTATACCACTGTAAATAACATCCATAAATAATATGTTATACCATCTGTAAAATAACACATAAAAATATGTATACCATCTGTAAATAACATCCATAATAATATGTATACCATCCTGTAAATATACATCCATAAATAATATGTATACCATCCTGTAAATATACATCCATAAATAATATGTATACCATCCTGTAAATACACATCCATAAATATTGTAACCACCTGTAAATATACATCCATAAATAATATGTATACCATCCTGTAAATACACATCCATAAATAATATGTATACCATCCTGTAAATATACATCCATAAATAATATGTATACCATCTGTAAATACACATCCATAAATAATATGTTACCATCCTGTAAATATACATCCATAAATAATATCTATACCACCCTGTAAAAATACATCCATAAATAATATGTATACCATCCTGTAAAAATACATCCATAAATAATATGTATACCATCCTGTAAATATACATCCATAAATAATATGTATACCATCCTGTAAATATACATCCATAAATAATATGTATACCATCTGTAAAACATCATAAATAATTGTAATACCACTAAATACACATCCATAAATAATATGTATACCATACTGTAAATACACATCCATAAATAATATGTATACCATCCTGTAAATACACATCCATAAATAATATGTATACCACCCTGTAAAAATACATCCATAAATAATATGTATACCATCCTGTAAAAATACACATCCATAATAAATGTATACCATCCTGTAAAAAATACATCCATAAATAATATGTATACCATCCTGTAATCTACATCCATAAATAATAGTATACCATCCTGTAAATATACATCCATAAAATATGTATACCATCCTGTAAAATACATCCATAAATAATATGTATACATCCTGTAATATACATCCATAATAAAGTATACCATCCTGTAAATATCATCCATAAATAATATGTATACCACCGTTAAATATACATCCATAAAATATATGTATACCATCCTGTAAATACACACAATAATAATATGTATACCATCCTGTAATAACATCATAAATATATGAACCATCCGCTAAATAAACATCCATAAATAATATGGTATACCATCCTGTAAATACACATCCATAAATAATATGTATACCATCCTGTAAAAATACATCCATAAATAATATCTATACCACCCTGTAAAAATACATCCATAAATAATATGTATACCATCCTGTAAAAATACATCCATAAATAATATGTATACCATCCTGTAAATATACATCCATAAATAATATGTATACCGTCCTGTAAAAATACATCCATAAATAATATGTATACCATCCTGTAAATATACATCCATAAATAATATGTATACCACCCTGTAAATCTACATCCATAAATAATATGTATACCATCCTGTAAAAATACATCCATAAATAATATGTATACCATCCTGTAAAAATACATCCATAAATAACATATATACCATCCTGTAAAAATACATCCATAAATAATATGTATACCATCCTATAAAAATACATCCATAAATATGTATACCATCCTGTAAATATACATCCATAAATAATATGTATACCACCCTGTAAATATACATCCATAAATAATATGTATACCATCCTGTAAATATACATCCACAAATAATATGTATACCATCCTGTAAAAATACATCCATAAATAATATGTATACCATCCTGTAAAAATACATCCATAAATAATATGTATACCATCCTGTAAAAATACATCCATAAATAATATGTATACCATCCTGTAAATATACATCCATAAATATATGTAACCACCCTGTAAAAATACATCCATAAATAACATATATACCACCTGTTAAAATACATCCATAAATAATAGTATACCATCTGTAATATACATCCATAAATAATATGTATACCACCCTGTAAATATAATCCATAAATAATATGTATACCATCCTGTAAATATACATCCATAAATAATATGTATACCATCCTGTAAAAATACATCCATAAATAATATGTATACCATCCTGTAAAAATACATCCATAAATAATATGTATACCATCCTGTAAAAATACATCCATAAATAATATGTATACCATCCTGTAAATATACATCCATAAATAATATGTATACCACCCTGTAAAAATACATCCATAAATAACATATATACCACCTGTAAAAATACATCCATAAATAATATGTATACCATCCTGTAAAAGTGCATCCCTAAATAATATGTATACCACCCTGTAAAAATACATCCATAAATAATATGTATACCACCCTGTAAATATACATCTATAAATAATATGTATACCATCCTGTAAAAATATATCCATAAATAATATGTATACCATCCTGTAAAAATATATCCATAAATAATATGTATACCATCCTGTAAATATACATCCACAAATAATATGTATTACCACCCTGTAAAAATACATCCATAAATAATATGTATACCACCCTGTAAATATACATCCATAAATAATATATATACCACCCTGTAAAAATACATCCATAAATAATATGTATACCACCCTGTAAATATACATCCATAAATAATATATATACCACCCTGTAAAAATACATCCATAAATAATATGTAAGCCATCCTTCAACAGAAGGAAGAAACTCTATTGGGATAATATTCATCCTTTATATTAGAAGCATTTACATATAATACTATAATGTAGTTGAAGCTTTGAATCCTATGATAACATTGTAACTGCATATATTATAAAAACTTTTAGTATATAATAATCCAATAATAATAACAATAATAATAATAGTTTATGGTCTCTAAAGGTCCGTATCTGCCCCTGTAAATTATAATCTATGTGTATGGGACCTTATTAGTCAGGCAGTGAGTTCACATTGCAAAATCGATTGGACAGCACCAGCTTACGATATAAAACAGTATCTTTTATTTGTATCCAAACATAGTTAAAAGCAAATACTTTCGTAGTTACATAGCTCTCATCGGCTACACTTACACACAGCAGGGCATGTGAGTTCACATTGCTCTTGTGTTCCTGGATATCTGCTAGCAGTTCAATGGAACTTTTTGGAATTCTGAAAATCCTGTTCCAACTCAATTGAAGTTGAATTTTTCAACCCTGATTTTTTACTTCATGACCAGAATTTTTGACTTGCTTTTGACTAGCTGTAGTTTTTGACTTTTTGAACTTGACTTTCCACATTTCTACTGCAATATTCAAATTTCCAGTATTTTAATGCTTTAATTTTTTAAAAAATTCAGAAATTTTACAAATTCTGTATTTTTTTCGAATCTGACAGTTCTGGAATGAAACCTGGTTTGTTTTGCAGAGCCCACTATTGAGAAGAGGATTGAGTATACGATATCCGATCACCTCTGTCTAGTTGTAATATAAGTACAAAGAGGACAATGCTATATCGGCAATTTTTATTGAAAAGATTTAGGTATATCAACTATAGGCGTAGTAAGAGTTTTTTTCCCCTTCTAATTGTAGCAGGATCAATAGCACAGTCAGTAAAATTGATTCTTTGTGCTCAATGATCTTTTTTTGCGAACCAGAGTATCAAAATAACCTATGAATTCATTAACCAAATGCCCCTTAGGAGATCCTTTGTCCTAGGTGCATATTTATAAAGGTTCGTTACACTTTTCGCCTTCTTTAACGCAGCTTTTTTGCTAAATTTGGACTTTTCACTATTTATAAACCAGTGATAACCAGTAGCGAAATTTTTCGCTTTTCGACATACATCGCTGCGGTAACCGCTCAAGGATATTTCTAAAATGGCGAAGGTGTATTTTTGAGTTAAGTTCAGCCATTCCAATTCGCCAAGTCTGAGGTGGTGAAAACACATAAGTGGCCATTTATTTAGCCTGCCAATGGGTCCATGGAAGGTGTCAGTACATTGTGGAGTGTTTCTCAATACTAATAAGTACTCAGGGGGGTGTTAGACTATTTTCCATTTTTCGCTTTTTTAAGATTAATTTTTCACTTTTTAAAGATTTTTTTTTTGTAAGGTTCTGATTTTCTTTATTTACCAATAAAGTCAAATGAAGGACATATTAATAAAGGGGCATTATTTTTGCTTTTTTTCCCCACCAGCCTTTATCACAATTTTTTAAACTTTGGACTTTTCCTTTCATCAAGTTATTAAAAAGGCGAATTTTTATCAAAAGCGAAAATTATATAACGAAAATTACTAATAATGCTGGAAAAGCTCAGCACATGTGATGGTAAATAGGTAATACTCCCTGGTGGGTTTTTAAAGTAGTATTAAATTGGTTAATACACACAGAACACCTATCTTTGTTATTTAAAAATAGCCTAACACATGTGGTGTTTTTTTAGCAAAAGATATAAATAGTATCAAACTCAAAAGGTGAATTTTCTCTATTTCATTAATTGGTGAATTTTCTCTATTTCATTAATTGGATAATAGTGTAAAAACTCAAAAGGCAAATTTTCTCTATTTTATTATTAGGACAACTTTTTTAGTATTGTTTATTTTCAGCAAACTGCAGCTAATTACCAAACCAGTTCCATTAATATGGGAACATACCATAGTGCTGTGTGAAAAAATAGTCATGTTAATGGAACATTCCAGTAAGTAATGATGTTTGGTGACAATTCTGGTAAAACTGCAAAAAATGCAACAAAAGGGAGAAAAGGGGCAAAATGCGAAATTTCCCCTATTTATAAATGGCTTTAAATAAAAAAAATGACAAAAATAGCTCTGAGATTACACTAGAGAGCAATCTCTCTTTTCGCAGTGATACCACACTTAACGCAATGAATAATATCGCTGCAGCGATACTTTTCCACAAAGGCGAAAGCGAGTGTTTTTATAAATAAGGCGAAAATAGCGATTTTTGTCATTGCGATTTCCTGTGATAGCGAAATGGCGAAAATAGCGATTGTTTATAAATATGCCCCGTAGATGTTAGTTACCCAGGCAGCTTACAATATAAATAGCACAGTACCACGCACACACCCTATTAGCATGCTATTGACATATAAGTCCATTTTGACCCATCTTCCTGAATGACAGTCCTTAAACCAGTTTCATAAGAAATCAGTTCATTTGGATTCTTTTTTTTAACAAACTAATATAGAAGTTGGGGGTGGGGTGGGATGCCCTACATTATATATAAAAAGCTAGGTAAGGGGCAGCCAGGGAGGAATCAGGAGGGAGGGGGGAAAGGGCTCCCCTGCACATGCCACTGTCCTCTAGGAGGACAACCTTTCCCACTGGAAGACACCTCCTACTCTTCAGTTTCCTGGACTTTGAACAGGCACTGTAGAAGAACCATAAGGATCAGATATGCAAGGTAAGGATTTTTTTTAAACTAAACAGCGGGGCCAGTAGAGGGTTAGATTTTAGTCTGAGGGGTGGACATGCCCTTCAAACATCACACCAGACAGACAACTGGGTTGGAATATTGTCATGTGTTTACCAGTCCTTTGACTCTGAGAGAAACTGGTGTACCTGGAGGAAATGCATAGGAGGGAAATGGAAACTGTGGATTTGACCACCAAACTTAGAGCTACTGTACAAGGTCTCGGTGCTAACCAAGGAGAAATTGTGCTGCCCATGGTGACAAAATCTAGATGTTTCTAGAAGTACAAGTAAAAGATGACAACAGTCAATAATATGTTTACTCTTGCCTCATGAATATTCATTCCTTCTATTTTAATATTATTTCAATGTTAATTAATATTATCTCCCCCAGGGAGGACGAGCGGGCAGAGATCAGGTGATGTCTCTCACCTACTGGAAGCAGGAAGTTGGAACATTCACCCCAATGTAATTTCTCACAGGCTCCAGCCAGAGATGTGATTGTTGGCTCAGGGTAAAGGAAATATTGCAGGCTTTCATTTAACCCTTACTTGTTTTGAGACCACAGTTGCCCTTTAAGGTTTATTATCGTACGTTGCTAAACATTGTATTGAATTAAAGTGGAACTGTGGTCTCCAAACCAGTTGAGTTTAAATTTCCTACCTTTAAAATGAGCCATCAATCACCACTCTACGTGCTCCACAGCCCAAGATATACAGAAATGACTGACCAGAAAGTTAATGGGTGGGAGGCTGACATGTGACATTCCTAAGGCTTCTCCTGCACAGTGCCGCAGGCGAGCACAGCCTCAGACTCCCTCAGTGTGTGAGGGAGACAGGAAGTCCCTCCTCTCTGCTGTGTGAAGTCCTGACAGAGTGCCATATCACACACAAAAATGTAAATATCCTCAAAACTATGCAAAATAAACAATGAAAATAAATTGCAATGAAAATAAATTCTCAGGAGAGCAATTTCCATCAATTTACCTAAAGTTATTTTTGGACCACAGTTCCCCTTTAACCTCTCATAAAGACCCTTTGCAACAACTTGTCTCATTCAATTTTATATGTATATATAGAAACAGAATAACGGTCCAACGCACTCTCAGGACTTACTGTATTCTTCCAAATACTTTAATACATCACAGTGCAGGCAACGTTTCGGTACCTTTCTAGGTCCCTTTTTCAAGCCAAATAACTGACATTGCGGCTGTCACAGGAGCGGCGCTGGATTGGAGCGGCAGGTAAGTTCAATTGAGTTTGCATTTCTTCATTTAATTTTTTTGCTTTATTTCTCCTTTTATTATTGTGTCAGCATTCCTGTTTGTTCCAAAAAAAAAAAATCCCCTTAGAAACCCTTTGAATCAAAACATAGTGTAAGGCAGTTTTATGTTTTGAAAGAAAGTTAAACCATTGGGGGCCAAATTGAGGTCTTTGCTGCGATAGCCAGTAATTGAAGAGGTTATCCACCTCTGCATCTATTGTGTAATGTAGCTGCCATTCAATTTCTTCTGAATGGGGATAGAGCACTTATTTATGAAGGAATGCTATTGTAGAGACAGACGATATTTATAATTGTGTTCTTCATGCTTTTCTCTCTCTCTCTCATGTAGCTATGGTTATTGGTCATTTTAGAGTCTAATATTGCGGTTGTTTTAGAGCTGAGATTCATCAGTATGTATGATAATTAAAGGATTTATAACCGAGAGCAGGGATTTTTTAATTTCGTTTGAGATATTATGGAAATCCATGGAATGAATCTGCATAATTAAGTGGCATATGGGCTTTGAGGAGTTAGATGGATGCGTCTGGCTGTCATATTTTCTATGCTGTAGCAAGAGGACAGACGGGTTAGTGGGATGATAACTAACACAATTTGTGGCTATCGGAATGGATATGATGGCAGATCAGATAAAATCCATTGTGGCTCATTTACCCAGAGCCGCTGGGCAATAAAATGTAGTTAAAGTCGCGCTAACTGGTTCGCTATCACTTAGCGCGACTTTAACTCCATATTAGCTTGCGATTTAACATCACGTTTGTGCTAATTTTAATGCATGGTTTTAACTATTAGCCAGCGTTAAAATCACACTGCGGGTAAACTCCTTTTGGGATTTACCCATGTCAGTTAAAGTGATATTAAATTAGCTCATGATTTTAACGCCGGCCAATCGCTGCTATTAAAGTTATACACTGTGGTTAAATTCCTTTTGGCTTTTACCCATTTGGACTAAGAGCTAGGCCACACTGAAACGCAAACGCAAATGCAATCGCATGCGATTTCATGTGCGATTTTGTTGCGCTTGCGATTTCTTCAATAAGTATAGGAAATCTCATGCGATTGCGATTAAAAATGCAGAACGCAAAACGCAATCGCACCGAAAAATGCGCATTTTTTTTTCGTTGCCGCGTTTTCAATGATTTTTTAAAAGCGTAATTGCAAGCGCAATCGCAAGCGCAAACGCAAAAAAAAAAACGCAGCAGTGTGGCCTAGCCCTTTAGCAATATTGAATCGCAGTAGGGAGATTTGCCTGGAGCGATGGTGGCTCTGGGTAAATCTCCCCATTGAGTGTTTTCAGTGGTAGCACAACCAATGACTGCTTCACCTGCTGCCTCCTGTGCACATGCTGAAGCATATATAAAGCAGAGCAGAGCGAGGAACAGAACTTATCATTAAATATATGTTTACAAATTCGTGTAATAAACTGGTAAAATTAGCAGTTGGGTTTACAGGCAGCTAGCTGACAAGTCGCCAGTAGAGATGGACACAAAACCGAACTCGAACCCGAGCTCGAGCCGAACTTTATGAGTTCGGATGAACTCAAACTACTCAAACTAGTTTGAGTTGGAAATAGTTTGTTTTTCCAGACTCGCGGCTGTTTTTTCGATAATTATCAAATTTACGGGCCATTTGCTAACCCTAGAATGTATCATTCGCTAACCCTCAAATGTAGCCTTCGATTTTCAGTAACCCTCGAAAGTATCGTTCGTTGTGGTAACCCTCGAATGTATGGATCGTTTTCACTAACCCTCGAATGTATCGTTCGCTAACCCTCGAAAGTATTGTTCGTTTTTGGTAACCCTCAAAATTATCGTTCGATTTCGGTAAACCTTGAATTTATGGTTCTATTTTCGGTAACCCTCAAAATTATCGTTCGATAACCCTCATATTGGCCGTAACCCTCGAATGTAGTGTGCGCAAAACCCGACATTTGCCCACTAGTGTTTAAGAAGTGTTTTAAGAAGTTTTGGAGATAGTGACATGTCCCCCAGACCATTTCCCAGGTGCGCCAGCCATTTACAGTAAGTTACCATTTTTAGTTTATCTGTAAATCACCCAGACTTTTCGAACTATCACTCCCCCATTGACTTGGGTCTGAATTCGACCTTTCCAACTTTCAAACTTTTAATGAAGTTCGAAAGTTCGAAAACGGACCGAACTTTATGAAGTTCGGCCATCTCTAGTCACCAGTTCTTTTATTTAAGGTTGGATATGCCCTTTAAAGAAATGCTAAAAGACACACTTTATAAGTGGGTTATCATTATAGGGAGTTCTGCTGACCTAATGATGTTTCCATTTTGAAAGTCACCAGGTCACATGACTCACAGCTTACTGTGTATATATGTTTTTTTAACAAATAAAATTTGTAAATAAAATTCCAAATAACCATTATATTTATATTATGATACAAAAGAGATTAATAAACTCTCATCCTAATAATTTATTGTTTTCACTGACATAAAATAGTAAAAAATAATAAATAATAATACGCACAGCCAAATACAGGTTTCTTTTGATAGCATGCTTTAATATACTTTAACATATATTTGATTGGTGTCCCTATTTTCTACTTATATGATGTTGTAGGAAGTATTTTAGCTGCACATATATGTTTTAACCATGTTTTTAGCCATGCTTTTATTCTATTAAGTTCCATTGACCAGTGGCTTCCACCATAGCACATTAGTGTTAACCTGATTTTTTGATGCATGTAGCATTATACCACTACTACCACCATAAAGGCTATGAGCCTGCAGACCCCCAAAGAAAAAAAAAACGCATTCAAATAACCCATCTTTTGGCCAAATTATGCCCATTAATGTAAGAAGTGATTTCAACATGGCGCTGGAATGCATGGTGGAGAGCAAATGACATACTTCTGGTTCCTGTTTGACGGAACCCGCAAAAATTAACTAGTATAAAGGGGAGCCACTAGAGGCTGAGAGTCATTCAGATTTTGATTCCTGAGGAAGCTGCACACAGAGCTAAGCATTGAATCTCTCTCTTTGACACCCCAAAGTAGGGCCCCTTGCATATGGGTGGTCAATGTGTGTTTGAAGATTATTATTTAAAGGCACAGTACACCGTAATGATTTTTAAATGTGAACTTGATTTTATTGCATATTGCACTTTACTCTATACCATATAACCTAATTGGTAATCAAGAAAGGTTTTTTGAAAAATAAACTTAAAGAGGAGTTATAGCTATAAATTTAAATTTGTCAGTATATTCCTTTTTTACCTCTTTCGTCTGTAGAAAAATTCAAAACACTGATGGGTTACTAAATGATATGAGCAACAATAATGTTATGCTGGCCATACACTACTTAGATGTTTGATAGACTGAGCTTTTGGTCACTGTACCTATCAAACATCTAGAGTGTGTTTGATATTTGGTGATTTTACCTTCCCACACCCAAATGTCAGGCTAGGTGGTTTTTCAGAAATAATAAGAACGTTGTGAGAATGTCATGAGAATGTTGGGAGGTAAATTCCTGGTGTAGAGTTTAGATGGGTGCCCAACCTCAGCCAGTGCACTAGTGCAGCTGTGGGTGCAAGCCCTGCCCAGAACACCCAAGCCCCGCACAGAATGCTCAAGCCTCACCCCTTGCCCCTTGCATCACTGTTTTAGAAATTCAATAATTATCGAATATCCAGGAAACGTTCCACAATCTGAAAATCCTTGAGTTCTGGCTTATGTGTTTTATCTGGATAGAGAAAACAAGTATTTGTATTGTAACAATAGGATTAAATATAGTCTATCTAGCAAGTAGCCTTTTCATTATAAAGAGAATTTAAGTGTCATTTTCCCAAACAATCACTTTGCTTATTTAGATACTTTTTTATGGAGGGTTTGTTACTGACGGGTTCTTATTTTCGTTGTGTTAAGCGAAGTTAGCCTACGTACAGCTGCCTAATAATAAAGCAATAATAATGAATTTAAAAGCCTTTATGGCTCTTTTGCTGAAAACAAACATTTTCTTTATCTCATTGAAATGAAGCATATTGATGAAAAGGACAAAATATAGCAAGGAATTGTATTTAAAAACTACTTTTTCAAGAACAGCTTTATTTTATCCACAGGGACATTATCGTTTATTTTGGATAACTCCGAACTACTTCTCATTTCTTTGTTTGACACATATATCATAAATTAATTTAAAGGAGAACTAATACCGAAACATAATAAACCTATAACTGTAATGAAATACAAGGGCTTACGTAACAGGCGATGATGTGGCATATTCCCTCTGTCCCAGCAGTAGGATTCAATTGGGCATGCTCAAGCCAGCAGTCAGGGGGCAGAGCAATAGTGCTGGTGATCTCACAGATAACAGTGAAGCAGGAAGCACTACCCCATATTCTGCTGTAAATTTGGATAGATTGCAGGTACAAGGTAGGAGTGGGCTCTTTTAAGCAGGTTTCTGTAATTGCCAGATTTATGCAGTGAGAAACACTGTTTCCTAGTTCTTCCCAGTGATAAATAATTTTCACAGTCTTGATCACAGAGAGGCCATGTGTAGGTCATTCAGTTGTTGCTTGACAGCTTTGGTAGTAGAAAGAGGGAGGGAAAATTAAATCACTGAATGTGTAACATGCAGGGCCTGAGCCCTCTTGCAGAATTTTTAAATCCCCCCTCCACCAGTGAAAAATTGAAAATGTCTATCAAAAATCTGAAAAATTCCAATTCAATTGGAATTTCGGAACTTCAACAGATTCCATGGAACCGCAATCGGAATGAAAATCGCCACTTTTGTTCACCGCTAATGGTAACTGCTGATATTAATGAATGGTAACTACAGATATTAATGAATGGTAACTCGATATTAATGAATGCGTAACTAACAGATATAATGAATGGTAACTACGATAATTAATGAATGGTAACTACAGATATTAATGAATGGTAACTACTGATATTAATGAATGGTAACTACTGATAATAATGAATGGTAACTACTATGATTTAATGAATGGTAACTACAGATTTAATGAATGGTAACTACGATATAATGATGTAACTACAGATATTAATGAATGGTAACTACTGATATTAATGAATGGTAACTACTGATAATAATGAATGGTAACTACCTACTGATATTAATGAATGGTAACTACAGATATTAATGAATGGTAACTACAGATATTAATGAATGGTAACTACTGATATTAATGAATGGTAACTACCTACTGATATTAATGAATGGTAACTACAGATATTAATGAATTGTAACTACAGATATTAATTAGAGATGGCCGAAACTGATAAAATCTGTTCCGCCGGTGGATTCGCTGATATTCGAAAAAATTCGAAAATTTGAAAATCCTCGTAAAAACCCATTAAAGTCAATGGGAGAAAAAAATCCACACAGATCCGCCTAAATATAAGGTAAAACAGCAATGGTAACTTACTGTACATGGCTGTGGGACCTGGGAAATGGTCTGGGGAACACATACATATACCCATAACTAAAAAAAAAAACAACTTTCCTCACAATTGCACCTTTTTTTCAAGCTTCCGCATTCTATTTTGGAGCCGCGGTCGATATTTTTCGAAAATTTGAGAATTTTCGAATTTTCTAGGATTTTCGAGTTTTCAAGTAATTTTCGAGTTTCCAAGGAATTTTCGAAAATTTTGCAAAAAATGATACAGTGACTGTAAATGGCTCTGGGACCTCAGAAATGGTCTGGCGAACAGACCAATCTGATTTGTAACCAATTCTGATTGAAAAAAAATCTTATTAGTTAGCATACCAATCAGATTCTTTCTAAAATAATTTAATGTATCCAATCAGAATTGCTTACAAATAAAGGTGAAGTTTTAAAACCCTAAAGCTTGAAGCCTGTTGTTTGCAGTGTATATGTTTTCTAGGACATGCTGAAAGGCCGCTGACGTGGAGCTCCGCTAACGGAGGGGTTAGGTGACCGCTCCTCTATTTTCTGTATAGGAGCACTAAAGGAACATAAATTTGAGCGTTCGATAATTATCGAACGTTCAAATTTGTGTTTTCAAGTTTGGGTCTAGTCCATCTCTAGTCATGAACTTCCTACTGTGCTTCTTCAGAAATCCCCCCCTTAACAATCCTGCGCTTGCCCCTGGATTTAGAGCATTCCAATGGGCAAAAGGCACGTACAGCGCTAGAAGTGCACTATAATGGAGGGGCTACATAGCACTGGCTGGCGCATCATTTTGACATCCATATCACTGTCTTGGTTCTCCAGAATTGGTTTGTTAATTAACAAACGTTCAGCGTTAATTTACTGCCGCGGTTGTACATTATCGATAATGCACTGTATCGCTAAACTGCAATACTGTGTGTTTTTAAATAGGGCCAGTAGACCACTAAAAGGCCTAACACTAAATTTGTCCAAAAAACTTATGCGGGGGGGGGGGGGGGGGGGTTAGTCCTCAAAAGGAATTTTGGGTCCCAAATTGTGTGAATACAGGAGTGGTTAACAACAAGTGCTAATCCACCACACTAAAATTCACACACAGTAAGCTTCAAAAGCATGGAAAAAACTCTATAACTCCTACACTGTCAGGTCTCCACTAAACTCACTTTAACACACTGACAAAGTGCCTCCTGTCTAGCTGCCTTTTATACCCAGGGGGTAAGCTCGGGTAAAAACAGCTGCCATTGGTGAATTTGATCCATGAAAATCTTCAAAAATGTTCAAAGGTGGGTTCGGAAAATCCGCGGATTGTCAGATCTCGGAGATCTGCCATGGAACCAGGTTTGGTTCCACAATCCGGTCCATCTCTAGTTAGTATGTCGATCAGAATTGGTTACAATAAGATTAGAATCTAATTGTAACCAATTCTGATGGGAAAAGAATGTGATTGGTTGGTACACCAATCAGATTTTTTCTGAAAATTCTGATTGTAACTAATCAGAATAGGATTCTTTTAGAAAGTTCCCCAGACCATTTTCCAGGGCCCTTTACAGCAAGTCACTGTATAATTTTAGCCAAATTTTGGAAAATTCTATAAAAATTAGAATTTTCTAGAATATTCGAAATTTCTTGAATTTTCGAAAATTTTTGAATTTTCGAACTGGCCATCTCTAATATTAATGAATGGTAACTATAGATATGAATGAATGGTAACTATCTACTGATATTAATGAATGGTTACTACAGATATTAATGAATGGTAACTACTGATATTAATGAATGCTAACTACAGATATTAATGAATGGTAAACTACTGATATTTAATGAATGGTAAACTACAGATATTAATGAATGGTAAACTAACTACTGATATTAATGAATGGTACTACAGATATTAATGAATGATAACTACTGATTAAGAATGAATGGTAACTACAGATATGAATGAATGGTAACTAATTACTGATATTAATGAATGATAACTACTGATATTACAGAATGGTAACTACTGATATTAATAAATGATAACTACTGATATCAATAAATAGTAACTACTAATATGAATGAATGATACTCTGATATTAATGAATTGTAACTACTGATATTAATGAATAGTAACAAACTGCTGATATGTATTAATGAATGGTAACTACTGATATTAATGAATAGTAACTAATTACTGATATTAATGAATGGTACTACTATTATATGAATGATAACTACTGATATTATGAATGGTAACTACTGATATTAATGAATGTAACAAACTGCTGATATGTATTATGAATGGACTATAGTAGTAGAGAATTGTAACGTGTTAGCCATAGATGAAAGTGAAGACATCTTGGAATAAATAATACCTTTTATTGGCTAACTAAAATGATTGAAAATGCAAGCTTCGAAGCACTAGGCTTCTTCCTCAGGCATGATGCAATCTGATACAATCAGTTTATCATGCCTGAGGAAGAACTAGTGCTTCGAAGGCTGCATTTTCAATCATTTTAGTTATCCAATAAAAGGTATTATTTATATCCAAGATGTCTTCACTGAATGGTAACTACTATTATTAATGAATAGTAACTAATTACTGATATTAATGCATGGTAACTACAGATATTATATGGTAACTACAGATATTAATGCATGGTTACAGATATTAATGAATGGTAACAACTGATATTAGTGAATAGTAACTAATTACTGATATTAATGCATGGTAACTACAGATATTAATGAATGGTAACTACTGATATTAATGAATGGTAACTACAGATATTAATGAATAGTAACTAATTACTGATATTAATGAATGGTAACTACTGATATTAATGAATGGTAACTACTGATATTAATGAATGATAACTACTGATATTATGAATATATTGATATTAATGAATATAACTAACTGCTGATAGTTTAATGAATGGTAACTACTGTATTAATGATAGTAACTAATTACTGATATTAATGAATGGTAACTACTGATATTATGAAGGTAACTACTGAAGGCAGCAAATCTGCTGCCTTCAATGGAGATGCCGTGGGAATGAAGGCTGCAACGTTCTAAATCTTTTTAAACAAAATTACACGCGGTTGGGGGCGGCAGGGTGCCCTACATGACCGAAAAACCTTTGTATGCCGCTATTCATGGATGGATCCAGATGTGGGGAGGAGGGGGGGGGGGCTGTTGTCTGCACTTGCCACTGTCCTCTCGGAGGACAAGGAGGAGGCAGAAACATTTGAAAGGATGACAGCTCCTACTCTTCATTCTCCTGGACTTTGGACAAACGCTGCAGGAGAACCATAAGGGCAGAGATGTAGGGTAAGGATTTTTTAAAGGGAATGTCCACCATAAAAATTAAAAATAATATTTTTTTTTGTAATGTAGCTTCCCCCCTCCCAACTCTAAATGCACTGTCATTTTTAAATAGACTCCCAAGAACATTACTTACCAGCCAGGGTCCCGCGGCCTCAGCCTCCAATGCAACATCTGGGAACAAAGTTGCATTGGGGGCCAGCAGCTGCATCTGTGAATGGCTGAGAGTCAGCCAATCACAGACGCGGCGCCAGCTTTTGAGTTAGTCTGGGATCCCAGGCTGGTAAATAATGTTCTGAGGATTTTTTTTTAAAAACGGACAATGCCGTTCGGGTTAGAGGGGGAAGCTACACTACAGAAAAAGGGTTAAACGCTACACTAAACGGCAGTCCGTGGATCTAGATGGTGGGAGAAGGGGGGAAATTGGCTCCACAGCTCATTTCACTCTACCTCCTGGAGCAGATATATAGAATACTAGGGCACTGGTACAAAATAGGTAGGACCTTACGTAAGGTGGAGGTACAATAAGAAACCCCTAAAAGGCACTATACACAATCAAAAAGAAAAAAAAAAGTGAAAAATATAAAAATCCTTTATTAGCTTAGGGACTTATAATAAAAACTTAAAAGACCAGCAGGGTAACCCCATAGTGAAACACCTAATAATAATACATCAGGTAAGTATATAAGTGATACTATAATATACAGCTTCAAATCAGTACAATAGATAGTATAGCTACCAGTCCTTTAATCAGATAGTCAGAAAAACATCTATAGTGTCTGCATAAGAATCACCCAGGTACATCTAGGAAGCCATGGGTGCCTGCTGAAAAAAGAGAGGCTGAGGGGACGCCGGTAGTGTAGGAGCTTTATCAACCGTAACTAGCCATGTGGAAGAGGCCACTTTTTAAAGCCTTTTCCGGGTTTGCGCAATGACATCATCGCACACGGTGCGTTGCAGAGTCATCAATGACGTGCGGTGCTCGGTGGCGTGACTAACCCAAAAGAGGAAGATAGGGAAGGTCTAAAAAGATCAAGTTAGTCCCAAAAACGTAATAGCAAAGGTAGTACGTCATTACTAATAGTATATATACTAATAGTATATAAAACGCACATCTATGGTAAATAGCATATCAAGCACATCTATGAAATACATGTAATACCAATTATTTATAATCCAGTGAGATAAAAGTTGAAATTAAAGAGTCAATATAAGTTTAAATGAACATTCAAAGAGTAAATGGTTCATTAAACAGCTTATGAACTTTATCTCATCCCAGTAGATATCATATGCTATAATACTTATGATCAAAGTTCCAGAAATGAATATAGTCACATATATCTACATATCCATGTAAGCCGCATGGAGTCCATTCAATATATATATCCAAGAAAGTTTTTGTGATGTCAAAGAAAATTCTCTCATAATTTATCCTCAAAAGAAACCATCGGTATCTTTGCTCTGATGTTTGGTCAATTGTATCCAAAAGATAGTACATCATCAATAGACATTTATCATTTATATCCAAAAAATTTCAATCAATAGACAATATGCAATCAAAATAGCACACAAGTAAATAAGATCCCCAATACTTAAAGAGTGCTTCCCAGAGCTTAAAACAAGGATGCTCATAGCTGTATTTCAAAATAACGGTGTAAGATCAAAATCTTCGTTTACCTTTTGGTGACCGTGTGTCCAAAAGATAAATCCAACGAGTCTCCAATTTTAGTAGTTTTTTATCGAGGTCTCCACCTCGAATAGTTGGCTTTACACAAATCTTTTTTTTTTAGAGCTCTCATTTCCTTGTCACTATCTTCTTGGTTGGTGCAATTTCTTATCACCCTATAAATGGACCCCGTGGGATACATCTGATCAACTGAGGAGTGTCAGAACTCTGAAAATGCACAAAGTTAGTTGCAGTATATTTTCTACTGCAACTGATTTTGGCTGCGTTTAATGACCAGGTCCAAAAAATTACCTAGGTGAGTTATCTTTTGTAAGGAAAATGTTGAAGGGGTTAGATTAAGAATTGTCATTAAATTCTTCCAGATTGTTTAAGGACTTTTCAAAAGTATAAAAATATTGTCAATAAAATGCAACCGAAGTTCGACATGAGTAGTGTACTTAGAAAAAAATTCTGAAAAAACAAACTCTCTCCCACCACCGCCTAGAAGATATTGGCAATAGGGTGCACACCACGCATTGCCGTGCCTCTTTCTGTAGGTAATACTTGTTGTCAAAAGTAAAATAATTGTGCGTTAAGATAATAAAAAGTGGCCGCTTCCACATAGCTAGTTACAGTTGATAAAGCTCCACTACACTACCGGCTTAGGAGCAAAACGCGTCCCCTCAGCCTCTCTTCTTTCAGCAGGCACCCTATGGCTTCCTATATGTACCTGGGTGATCTTATGCAGACACTATGGACATTTTTCGACTATCTGACAAGGACTGGTAGCTATACTATCTAGTGTACTGATTTGAAGCTGTATATTTAGTATCACTTATATACTTATCTGATGTATTATTATTAGGTGTTTTCACTATGGGTTACCCTCCTGGTCGTTTTTAATGTTTTTAAGTCCCTAAGCTAAATAAGGATTTTTATATTTTCACTATCTATTGAGTTTCATCCCCTCTATTTTCTTTTTGATTGTGTGCTCTACCTCCTGGAGGCTACAGAAGAGGCAGAAACTTTTATATAGGACGACAGGCTCCTACTATTCACTTTGCTGGACTTTTCACAGGCAGTGCAGAGAAACAATATGGAGCAGAAATGTAGGTAAGGATCTATTAACACTAAACACTGGTGCCAGCATGGGTTTAAATTATAGTTTTGGGAGTGGGAATGCCCTTTAAATTATAAAAGCCGTTCCCATTATAATTTATAAAGGGGCCAATATTAAGTTAAAATTTACTTTAGGGGGTGGACGTGCCCTTTAATAAAACTAGGATATACATGAATTGTAACTAATACAGATATTAATAATGGAAACTATATATAAAATTTTTATGCATACCTAGTTATTCAACATATTTCTTTCATTTTGAAAAATCATTTGAATTTATACCCTTTCTATTCCCTGCTGTTGACATTAGAGCTGACATTTCAGGTCTTGTAACGTACCTTCTTCTTTCCAAACGCACCTACCTTGGAATGTTCCTAATTTTTTTTATTTATTGGCTGTTGGGTGGGTCAAAGATGCCCAGATCTCTACTGAGCAACTGAACCAACCCGTGCTGGTTCAAGGGCAAACCATAAGGTCTCTATTAGGGGTCCTACAAACAGGAAGTCAGTATTTCGGAAGCATTTATTTATCACACCACAAATGCTGAATAGGCTGTTAGGGCATTAGGATTGAAAAAATTCTGCTCATTTTCAGAAGAAAAGACTGTGTTTCAGGGTTTAGACTGCTGCTTTACCTTTAAATATTCTCTTTTGTTCAAATATCATTTTGCTATAAATTTATAGGCACCCAAACTCACGAATATCCTGTGTACGGCGCTGACTGTTTTCCGTTACCTTGTAGCTCTCTATTTAATACTTTGTGAATTTAGTAAAGGAGATAATGAGAGCTGTGTAATTGTTCCTCATTTCAATTTAATGGGAGACATAAATAGAACACGTTCAGATGCTTCATTTTACAATTAGTCAAAAGGTTTTACTGATCCAGCGATAGTTCAATTAGCAGGTAGTAATAATACTTCACTGCACACAGAGCTTGACTTGATTATGTTTGATTACATTGGAAGGAAATGGATGACTGACACCAAAAATGGTTAAAAACCTAAACAAACAGTAAAGGTAACTGTTAGATTTTGTTACATTTGCAATTTACATTTCTAATTTGTTTGTTAAATTATGCTTGCTTTTATTTGATTTGAACCTGATCTGTAAAGCTGTGAACATTGCATTTTTATGTATATTGAAAATAGATATACAGTACCTCCCTGACTAATCTGACTATTTGTGTGGGCAAGCATGCTCAGTAATTACAATGAGGCAGCACTGGGAGTGGGAATTCCCCACCATGCTATTCACACATGCCAATGGTCAGTATTTTACAAACATTTTGCTATAATATATTTTTTTTGTAGGTTTATAAGAACTAGAACGGCAGAATAACACAAAATGTGCAAAATGCAATCCTTTTTTGCATCACTGGATGCTACAATTCTATGAAATCATGGTCTCCATCTGCGTTGCGCTGTTCCTTTTCCCAATGCACGCGATCACCATGTTTAGTACACATTGCATGCATTATTATTTATTTTAAACAGCAGGAAAAACAGTAGGGCATACACTATCGCGCTTAATTGCGCATTCCATTAGTACAAAATTGCTTTGCGATTTTCGGGGGCTCTGGGCTCAACAGCAACTTAATAGACAGACTGTTGCAGGCATCACAAATGCTATAGGCCTGCGGATTATAAATGACTGAAGAGGTGAGATTAGGAATATTGAATCCATGCATTTGTAATTTAGCTTTTGTTCTTCTCTAATGATGACTAAGGTTATCAGTGGTAAGATAGCTACCAGTTGGGATTAGCTAATTAATATCGACAGTGTGTGTTAACATATCAACGCAGCTCGGTATTCTGTACCACATTTGTAACACACTGGTACTGTGTTGTAATTCACGTCTGCGGTAAATTTCCGTTATAATTCATTTACAATGGCGCACCATTATAAATAAGCCCCTTTGTGTCATGGACAAGATATAAAATTATGTCATTCCTAAGTATCATTTTTGAATGTCATCTATAACATAATGGCAGTGTTTTGTATGAAGTAGTAAAATATTTAATTGTGATTGGAATAAATAGTGATTTTCATGGTTTGTATTTTCAGTTCTAACCCTCGGGTTGGCAGTTAATGGAATTTAGCAGCTGTTACCCAGAATTTTAAATGAATTGTGCTGCAGCACTAATTCTCACATATATTATTGTTTGCAGGTTACTCTAACACCCCCCTTCTTCCCATCCTTCCCATAAGCCGAAAACACATAAACACTTGTTTGTTGTTGCAAAGACTAATGTTCCTACCGAATTGTTTCTTATGGGCAGACTGTCTCTCCTTTCTCTATCTCTTCTACAATTCCTGCTACCAGTGGATATAACATGTACTGTATGGTGTGAGGATATACATTTCAGTTTTTCGAACTCACTTCATAATTATCGAAAATTTGAGGATTATTGAATTTTCGAATCAATAACCCTCGACTTAAGCGCTCTATAACCTTCGAATGCGAAGTTCTAACCCTCGAATTTAGTGATAACCCTCAAATGTAGCGTTCAATTTTGGAATTTCGTAACCTCGAAAATTCAATGTGAAGGCCGAGAATTGAGTGATTGTGAGATAAGTTAGTGTTTAACAAGTTTGGTGATAAGTACGTGTTCCCCAGACCATTTCCCAAGTCCCAGGGGCATTTACAGTAAGTTACCATCGTTATTTTAACTGTAATATCAGAACTTCTCGAACATTTTACACCATTACCCATTGACTTAATGGGTTCATTTTCAAACTACCTTCTGAACTATAGAACTTTTACTGATGTTCTCTATTTCTAAACAAACGGAACTTTGGAAGTTCGTCCATCTCTAATCATAATGGAAAGAGAGACATTTCCAGGACATTGGCTTTGACTACTTAAATTTTCAAGAAGACAGAGGCTGCTTGTGTTTTCACGTGATAAGTCAATTATTTATTTATTGTGTTTTTTTTTTAAAATTTTTAATTACAAACCATGTCTAGGGTTACCAACTTCTGGTTTGTAAAACCACACAAAACTAGAATCCAGTGGCCGCTGACAACAACGGGGGCCTCTAAAAACAAGGGTAGAATAGATGACCCCTACAACACCAACAGAGGTCAGTGGCCCTAAAACCAAGAACAATATTTAGTGTCCCCTAACAGCCTTTCTGTATGCCACATTGACCTTTTAAAAATGGGCCTCTCTTTCCTAGTGCGCAATCACACACTGCAGTCATTTTCTGATGCACCCAATAAAAACTACTTTTATTATAGGGACCGAGTGCAGCTATCTCTACACTATTTCCCAAACAAGGACAGCAGCATTTTGTGGCCCTAACAGCTGCTACGAGTTCAGTGGCCCTTACCAACGATTGCAGATTTCTGTAGCCATTTTTCCTCTAATACTGTGGCAGGCTTTCTATATTCAGTGGCCAGAATTAGTTTTTTTTCCCTTTCAATGCTGTTTCCCTCTCTGTTTGTCTCCAATTACCAATCCCTGGGCGGTATCTATAAACCTGCGGGATTATTTGACGGTTACCTATGTGGTTGTGCATTTAACACTACAGCGTACAATACTGCCATGGTAGTACAAACCGTTGTGGCATTGTATGTCGATGCTGCACAGTATCTGTATTTTATGGCGCTGCCATTATATAACCTTGTTTAAGGCATGGTATGTAAAATAGCAATACTTCGACAAAATTTCAACCGCCGTGCTTTTTCTTCCCTTACCACCAGGGTGCGCACTGAACTTCTCTTTTTTCGCCCCTAGGAGAATGAAATTGTTTCTGCTTACTGCCCGGCACTGTGTGAAGGGGAAACTTTTTTGCTACTTAAATTTCTGGCCTGTACTGTACAAAAAGACTGCTCCCTGCTATCCAACAGAGGATTTGGAGAAATCTTGGCGGATGGCAAACCTAAACTGTGTTAATAGGCTTGGAGGAAGGTGAAAAGAATATTTGCCCTTTATTCCTACTCTAAACAGTTTAAATAGGATCCAGGATTTCACAAGAATTTTCCTGTTATCCTCAATGTTTTAGGAAGGAAATTACTGGTAGTTATTAGTATAGAAACTGCTGAGTGGATGTGGGAAGAGGATTGGATGTAGCAGGGTGGGACAAGGGGAAATTAGGGCAAATCAAGGTTACATACCTGACAATGCCCCGCACTGGAAGATATGCCTTAACCAATCATGGAGGCATTGAATACCTGTGTGAAATAAGTAAAATATTTTATCCCAGCGCACCCCTGCAGTAACTTTAATTTTAACATTTTCAGAGGAGATGCAAAAATAATTTCCCGTTATGAACACAAGCGTGTCTGAGCTCACTGCACTGCCTCAATAGACTTGTTCTGTAAATGTGTAGTGGCACGTCATGTATATGTTCCTACTTTATATGTAAGCTTTTTGGGGCAGGGACCTGGATGCTAATGGGTCAAGGCATGTTTGACTATCCCCTTGTATGTACATTTCATTATATATAGCCCTGCATACCCCAAAAAACACAATATACAGTATTAATACATACATTATCCTTTACATGAGTTGTAATTTCAGAACAAACAAGTATTCAAGTTGTGGGGTAATTATTATTAATAATATAAAATAATAATAAGTTGTGGGAAATTATCATTAATTAATTTTATAAAATTAGTTGTGGGGATTTTTTATATATTTTAATTAATGTTGTGGGGTTTTTATTTTTTTTTTTGTTGTGGGTATTATTATTATTATTTTTTATAGTTGTGGGTTTTTTTTTTTTTTTATGTTGTGGGGTTTTTTTTTTTTTTTTCAGTTGTGGGTTTTTTTTATTTTTTTTTAGTGGGGTTTTTTTTTTTTTTTCTTTAGTTGTGGGGTTTATTCTTCTTTTATTTTTTTTTGTAATGGGGTCTTTTTAATTTTTTTATTGTTGTGGGTATGTTTTTTTTTTTTTGTGTGGGGTTTTTATTACATTAATTTTTTATGTTGTGGGTTTTTTTTTTTTCATAATAATGTTGTGGGGTTTCTTTTATTTCATTTACTACTAATGTTGTGGGGTTTTTTTTATTTTTTTTGGTTGTTGGGTTTTTTTTTTTTTTCTTTTTGTTGGGGTCTTAATAATTGCTTCTTTTATTCCTTTAACCAGATCTCCTGTGGGGTGTTGGTGTTCCCCCCCCGTGCGCTATTTCTTTATGCCTTTATTCTTCCTGTTTCTTTTCTATTTCTTAGTGGGGTATTTTTATTTTTACTGCACACTGTGGGTACAGTCTCCGCATATTATGCTTTGGGCATGTCGTTTTGTTGGGTTTTTTGGGCTCTGATCTTTCTCTTGTTTTTGTGTCTTAGGGCCTCTAATCTACCACCCACCAACAACAGAAGAGAAGGGGTCTGGAGTAAAAATGCATTTCTGTCTGCCCCTTTATTAACTCTCCTTTCAGGGCACTTAAAGCAGGGAAAAGTAGGAGATGTTTCCTAATTACCCTATGAGCTAAAAATGTCTTTTTGCAAGTCTAAGGCTGGCTAAACACAGGCTCGGCCAGGACAAATGACTGTGGTCGCGGCAATAGTAGCCACAGCGGACAGTGTTTGCGACGATCTTGCGGCCCCCATAGGGAACTGCATGATCCCCATGATTTACCAACAGGACCCGATCACCCGTTTGTCCGATTGGGACGAACGGCAACCAAGCTCAGTCATGACCACCCCCCGCCTACACCATTAGATATTTCCGGCCAACCGGCCGATCATGGCACTATCGTCAGTCGGAAATATCTTCTGGTGTGTACCCAGCGTAAAGGTTTGTCCACACGTGCGATTGCAGGCGGGCCGCCGCTTCAGTCGCTATAATCGGTCCGTATGGGCACTTTATCGGCCGAAATGGCTGTTTGTTCAGGGATAGTTTCCCATCCATTTCAGCTGATAAAGTGCCCATACACGGGACGATTATCGGCCAAAACGGCTGTTCATCACACTATCGCGTGATTGCATGTGGTATGAATCATAAAGCTGTAACCTTATGTCCTTTTTCACCTCTGTGTAAATGGAGGGGATTGTATATGCAGATTAGACAAGTTAGGGCTATTTACTACGTGGGATATGATCACTTTACACAAATATATTAATGGGCCATATAATAAACTCTCTGGTACATTGTTCATTAATAGGTCATATCAGAGGACATGGGGATTAGAAGAAAAGTTTAGGAAAGGTTTCTTTACAGTGAGAACGATGAACTGTGGAACTGCCTCTCCAGCAGATGTGTAATGGCAATTCAAATATTGAGAATTACTATGGCATTAATACTATTATTTCTGGTTGACCCAGCATTACCTTCCGATTGCTATTGGGGTCAGGAAAGAAAAATTTCCCCTTTTATCTGTTTTTTTTTTTCTTTTGCCTTCCAAGTTCCTGCGGATCAACTGATGTGCTATAAAGGTTTGGACTAGATGGAAGTATGTCTTTTCACAACCTGCAATACTACAGATGTTACTATTTACTAGAAATCAATGGCAATTTGCCTCATTCATCCTAAATTGGTGGATATCCCCTGAATACCCTACATGTGGCAATTATAATACCATGTAATTTACCATGGATATTTTTAGGGTTTGGGTTTGGAGTAAAACCCTTTGTGCTGCAGTCATTGATTACTTTAATCTCTTGTAAAAACAAGTAAAATTGAGCCATTGTAGGAAATATAATGTCTGTTTATATTTACATACATGTTACAAACCAGGAAGAGTTTTTCTGGATGATCTTTAATATAACCTTTTTAATACTAGAAAAAGATGCACACAGTGGGGTCCATCAGTCAAGGAGATATGGGGGGGGACACTCTATCCTGCTGACGTCTGAATGGAACAGTCCTAATGAGATTGCCCCTGCTGGTGTTGTAAGTTACAACCACGCTTCCTTTAGAAATCTCTGCCCTGGTGGGAAACTGACAGTATTACTTGCTGTAGCTGTACATCACTGTTAAAATCATAAAATACCCATCAGATAAATATTTAATGAATTTTACTAATTTAACATGGGAGTATAGGAGTTTTTTTTAGAGTGTTGTTGCTTTAAGAGGTTATATACTGTAAATCTGGATATGTGCACTAATACATATGTGATACAAAGAGAAATGTGAATATTCCCATAGTGGGTTTACTGTTAACTGAATGGAGAACTGCAATGTTTTAAAAAAAACTGAACCAGCTGTTGATGTTTCAGGTCTTTTCTATACCCCCATGACATGCCTATATCTAAATGCACGTGTGCAGACGAACAATTCCACTGATGCTGTGACACTTTCATGTTTAGAGGAGCAAATAAATCCATTGCCCTCCTTTGAATCCTTGAAAACTTACAATAAAACTGAAATGCACTTCCGTGTCCTACAGAACCTTATTGAGTTCAAGTGATCACAAACAAAGCTGCATCTTGATTTATCTTGTCAGGGCTTTAGTCCCATTCTTTAGTATTTCATGTTTGATTGGAACATTTCTCATTTAACCTATGGAATGAAATACATTGATAATTAATTCTGTACTTGCCTTTAACATCTCCAACAAGATTGCAATTGGAACACTTTTCTTATCCTCATAAAATAAAATGGAAATGGAACATTTTGAAGATGCAGAGAAAAACAAATAACAAACAACACGAATCCAACTAAATTGCCAACAATAATGAATAGACAACACTCGGTCATACAGCCACTTTTATAGGAGGAAAATGTCATTATTGCGTGGTATTAGTATTCCAATACGGTCTGATGCTGCAGCAATTATCTGTGCAGGTTGTAGGTGCAGGTGATCTTTTCTTTCTGTCATAGTGACTATGTGTGGAATTATACTAAACTCCCAGTAACTCCTTATGTTCTGCTTAGGTTTCTGTCCTGTGATTATATCAGGACTGAAACTTTTGTAGGATTCAGAATTGATTAAGAAGCTGAATGAATTTTCTCTCTCTACTGATATACTGACCTATTCAGGTCATGACCTTTTTTTTAAATGAGACAGTATTAGATAACAAATTTCCCAGGAGCTGCATTAGGCTTCTTTGTTTCCCACAACTTAATGCGTCTCTCATGCGTCACCATGAAGCAAACTGAAACATATGCTCAGGCACGCCCCTGCGGAACATTTTAAAAGGTGGCAGTTAAAAAAAATCCTCCCTTCCTGCAATACGGCATTTCAGCACAAGTCCACCAATCAGTTTTCCACCCTCCAATTCACCAGTCAGTGTTAGTCACCCCCCCCTACCAACCCACCTCCACAAGCCTGCATTTTCACTGATGAGTCATCATCCGCTTCACGTGCTGTCTCGTCTGCCAATAGGCGCATTTAAAATTTTTTAGGTGTCAAAAACCCTAGGAACACCCCTGGTGACAAGTGCAGATAGTTAGTTAGGGCGAGTCTCACAAAATGTGTCAGGCTTAGGAGGGTGGGGGGACTAAGCCCCTCATTCTTGGGAATCCAGGTTCGTTAAGATCCATACAAATGTGCGATCATAGGGCTACTGTGTAAAGCACAACTGTAGCATGAATAGTCAATGCGGCCACTGTCGGTTAGTATATGGGGTGATCGGTAGGAACAAAACGGCCGTTTACGTTACGTTATAAAACGTTAATCCCCCATATTCATTGCACATGGCCAGAACTAGATCCTTAAAGTGTAACTGTGGTCTCGAATTCTTCCAAACTACTAAGAATTATATCTCTTGATATACTCCTCTGGGTAAAGTCTGTAAATTGTTTTCTGTAGTGTTGACAAAAGGAAAACTCTTAGTATATAATGTTAAGCCGCAGAGAGTATAAGGTACATGCAAATACAGAGGAAGGGATAGAAGCCGCACAGGGACAAAGGGAAAAGTAATTGTTCCCTAAATTCACTAAAAGTGTCCGATTCTCTTTTCAGTGAACTGCTTGTTGTTGCATGGAGCCATTAAACACTCTTCTCATTGTAGGGCCACTGAGGGATATGACCTGGTGCAACCAGGACTGCTGCCTGTAGTGACATATGCAGAAAGAACGAAAACCTGGGCACACCACACCTTTTTCAGACAAACTTAGTCAGACAACGTTATCGAGGAAGGTACAAACTTGTCCGAAACGTCACATTAAATGTTTTCTTATACTTGTGTGCCAGGTTTTTGTTCTTTCTTTATATCTGAAAATGGTATTTGGTGAAACTGATCCAATAAAAGTGCAAAAGTTTGCCCATGTTAATAATCTGCAGCAACCAATCAGATGTTTTTCTAACTGTAGTAGAAGGGATTGGGTACTGTCCGACTTGGATTGAAACTGGCGAGTTTCGGCCATCCTCTAAACTAGTGACCAAGTTAATAAAATAAATCTGATTGGTTGATTCAAAAATTAATAGCATTGGGGCAAACCTTTGCTCTCTTCAGCCCAAATTCTACAAGAAAACATCAGCTCTGGAAGTTGTACATAAGGTGCCATTTTTATTTTTGTCTGTGTATAAAAATGATATGAGGGTTTGTATATGAACAATTACATCATGTGTCATTAACAAGGCAGTTTCTAATTATTACAAATGTATTTATAAAGCACAAGTGACATCATCCTAAGGATTAATACATTATCTAGTGTTCCATACTATACACAACAGGGTGGTAGTGGACATGTAATACACAGAGAGAGAATTCTGTTGGCTGAAGCCTTAGGCTTTTTGGAGATTTTGTTCTTTTACATGTATCCTCTGCAGTTTTATGCAAATAGGATGTTAATTGTGAAACAGTTTTGAACATCCACTGTTTAATTTTTGGCATCAGCTAGCTAATAAGATCACTCAGACTAGCGTAAATACTCATTAGTAATTATATCAATCAGAAACACATTCAAAGAAACTTTAACCCAGCTTGTCAATTGCAGCCAATTTGGATATTTCCCTGCAAAACTAGTTCACATATTACTTCTGTGCTTTGATCTGATAATTCAAGTATTGCAGAAACTGATACATAACTGGTCCCTTTTGGACCTGGCCTAAAAACTAACAATCGTCATCCGCAAATGAACATTCCTATCAGCCCCGATCCTTAGTATAGGGAGATGATAGCAGTGTGGTGGCCACCTGAATGATCTCACTCTACAAAGTATGAGGAGAGGGTTGAGAATGTGTGTGGCCAGGTTTGTAGCTCACATGAAATCTGTCTGCCATTGCTATAATCTATACAGTGCGTACCCAGATTAAAGAAAATGTGATGTCACAGAATAAGTTGACCTTCTCCATGATGCAATGAAAGTGCTATATCTGCAAATCATGGTTGTCACAAAGAAGAACCAAAGCTGAAAACTCAAACTTTTATTAAAGAAAAAGCAATTAAAACTGCAAGTAAGTTGCTGTTTGAAGTATGAATTTTAACAATGTTTGGTAGACAGGAGAGTGATTCTCTTTCCTTGTTTTGGTTGGTCAGCCAGGTGGTACTATAGTATTATCGGACCAGAGTTTTCTTTCTGGGGGACGTCAGGTCCATTAAGTCCGTCAGCACTTTCAGATATCCATTCAGTATATTTTAAAAGTACAATACCGGCAATGCCTACTCTGATATCATCTGTTTAAGTTTACCCTTAATATCCATTATATCATGAACAGGCTTGACCAACCAATTGGTAATTAGCTGTGTAGACCTACTATACTGTGCTGTCCTTTAAGATGTAATGTCACGAGTGCTGTATATTTCCTCTGTGTTAGTGGTACTTGACATGTATTCACCTAAGTAATTACCCATACACATTTGCCTCTTTTAAGGTAACCATACAATGGCAGATGTTTTTTGCATTGGCCAAAACAATCAGGAATTCGTTCAGAAAAACCAAACATAGTTCCCTACTTTTGCGTGATGATCATCCGTAGAATTTCATGTTGAACATCTGGTGAGAGGATGGGGGCTTGAAAATGAGGTAAATGGAAAAATTTTTTGTCTGGCACCACACTCTATTAATTTTTTCAATAACTCTCGATATGTTAAGCGAATCTTAAGGTTTGTACCCATAAGGACACAATGCTCAACCTCGCTGTTCGGGGTCCTTTCATAGATGTCGACCCGATCGCCCGTCGAGCCCCATTCACACGGTTCCTACGTGTGTATGAGGCTTTAGGGCAGACATAACTTATCTCTTTTAAAACAGATAGACAGTGGATTTTTAATCATTAAATACAGAGTAGCTTTTTAATTACCAGAACAGAATTCTTGATGTACCAAACAGAGGGCTACTCCATAAATGGTTATTTTCTTGTCCAGGCTAGTTAAAAATTAATTTCTGATTAATTGCTCTGACCAACTAAACTAGTACAGTAATGATATTTAAATCCCAATGTTGCCTGATTTATAAAAAGTGTAATTTTAGTTCACAAAGTTAAAAAACAGAGTTAGAATACCAAAGAATGGGTGAGACATAGAACACAGTAGGATTTATCTGTATGTATTTTATTATTAGAATAGTATCCTAGTTATTAATTGGCTTATATTGTGTTAAAATATAGATTGTTTAAAGTTCATGACGACGACGACTACTTTTAATCTGGCAAAACTTAACTTTAAACCAATACCAACTAAAGATAATAGATCATCTAAATGAGAGTCCCAAGAATTACATACGATAGATCCCAGACGTACAGTCCATATGACCTATTTATTCAAAGATAGATTTTCGTTCACTAGAGATCAGATTTTAATAGACGTCCTTCGTGCTATAAATACATTACATAATCTTCTTGTCAGCAAGTTCCACAGGAGAGTTTAACTGAATGGGTGTTGTAGAGAAATGTCAGAAGGAAAAAGTTAATTATCTAAGCAAGTGGGTGCTGATCAAGTAATTTTTACCCACTCCACATGGGTGGCTGGTATTGGTTTTGGAAAAGGTTCATATCACCACTGTTTGACCCTTTAACATCCTCTGAAAAGGATTGTAATTTGTTTATCACTTAAAAGAAGCATGTAATTGTTTTTATTTATCACATTATTTTTTTTATGACCATCCAAAAATAAAACTTTTTAAAAAAACCCTAATTGAAATGAGGGTAAATCAAATTTTTTTTTGTTTTATTATTGTTTTCCTGTGTTACTATAATATGAAATAAAATATAGCCAGCAATAAATACCGCCTACTAGAAAAAATTACGATGGTCCCCCCCCCCCCTGGAAGTGGGCCAAAAACCACTGTTTTTTGAATAAAGTTTAACCACTGCGGCCCTGTGTTTTTTTACCCGTCAAAGTATATTAATGGATTGGTTGGCCCTAAGGGTAACCCCAATAATATCCTTTTCGCCTTTTCCTTCACACAAGGCAAGAATCCCAAATAATGGGGGCGGCCCCCCCTCCCCCCTTCCAAACTGGGGGTTGATGGTAACTACTGATATTAATGAATGGTAACTACAGATATTAATGAATGGTAACTAACTACTGATATTAATGAATGGTAACTACAGATATTAATGAATGATAACTACTGATATTAATGAATGGTAACTACAGATATGAATGAATGGTAACTAATTACTGATATTAATGAATGATAACTACTGATATTACAGAATGGTAACTACTGATATTAATAAATGATAACTACTGATATCAATAAATAGTAACTACTGATATTAATGAATGATAACTACTGATATTAATGAATTGTAACTACTGATATTAATGAATAGTAACAAACTGCTGATATGTATTAATGAATGGTAACTACTGATATTAATGAATAGTAACTAATTACTGATATTAATGAATGGTAACTACAGATATTAATGAATGATAACTACTGATATTAATGAATGGTAACTACTGATATTAATGAATAGTAACAAACTGCTGATATGTATTAATGAATGGTAACTATAGTAGTAGAGAATTGTAACGTGTTAGCCATAGATGAAAGTGAAGACATCTTGGATATAAAATAATACCTTTTATTGGCTAACTAAAATGATTGAAAATGCAAGCTTTCGAAGCACTAGGCTTCTTCCTCAGGCATGATGCAATCTGATACAATCAGTTTATCATGCCTGAGGAAGAAGCCTAGTGCTTCGAAGGCTTGCATTTTCAATCATTTTAGTTATCCAATAAAAGGTATTATTTTATATCCAAGATGTCTTCACTGAATGGTAACTACTATTATTAATGAATAGTAACTAATTACTGATATTAATGCATGGTAACTACAGATATTAATGAATGGTAACTACAGATATTAATGCATGGTAACTACAGATATTAATGAATGGTAACAACTGATATTAGTGAATAGTAACTAATTACTGATATTAATGCATGGTAACTACAGATATTAATGAATGGTAACTACTGATATTAATGAATGGTAACTCCCCCTGCACATGCCACTGTCCTTAGGAGGACAACCTTTCCCACTGGAAGACACCTCCATATCTTCAGTTTCCTGGACTTTGAACAGGCACTGTAGAAGAACCATAAGGATCAGATATGCAAGGTAAGGATTTTTTTTAAACTAAACAGCGGGGCCAGTAGAGGGTAGATTTTAGTCTGAGGGGGTGGCATGCCCTTCAAACATCAACCAGACAGACAACTGGGTTGGAATATTGTCATGTGGTACCAGTCTTTGACTCTGAGAGAAACTGTGGTACCTGGAGGAAATGCATAGGAGGGAAATGGAAACTGTGGATTTGACCACCAAACTTAGAGCTACTGTACAAGGTCTCGGTGCTAACCAAGGAGAAATTGTGCTGCCCATGGTGACAAAATCTAGATGTTTCTAGAAGTACAAGTAAAAGATGACAACAGTCAATAATATGTTTACTCTTGCCTCATGAATATTCATTCCTTCTATTTTAATATTATTTCAAGTTAATAATATTATCTCCCCAGGGAGGACGAGGGAAGAGTCACAGGTGATCTCTCACTACTGGAAGCAGGAGTTGGAACATTCACCCCAATGTAATTTCTCACAGGCTCCAGCCAGAGATGTGATTGTTGGCTCAGGGTAAAGAAAATTGCAGGCTTTCATTTAACCCTTACTTGTTTTGAGACCACAGTTGCCCTTTAAGGTTTATTATCGTACGTTGCTAAACATTGTATTGAATTAAAGTGGAACTGTGGTCTCCAAACCAGTTGAGTTTAAATTTCCTACCTTTAAAATGAGCCATCAATCACCACTCTACGTGCTCCACAGCCCAAGATATACAGAAATGACTGACAGAAAGTTAATGGGTGGGAGGCTGACTGTGACATTCCTAAGGCTTCTCCTGCACAGTGCCGCAGGCGAGCACAGCCTCAGACTCCCTCAGTGTGTGAGGGAGACAGGAAGTCCCTCCTCTTCTGCGTGTGAAGTCCTGACAGGGTGCCATATCACACACAAAAATGTAAATATCCTCAAAACTATGCAAATAAACAATGAAAATAAATTGCAATGAAAATAAATTCTCAGGAGAGCAATTTCATCAATTTACCTAAAGTTATTTTGGACCACAGTTCCCCTTTAACTCTCATAAAGACCCTTTGCAACAACTTGTCTCATTCAATTTTATATGTATATATAGAAACAGAATAACGGTTCCAACGATCTCAGGACTACGTATTCTTCCAAATACTTTAATACATCACAGTGCAGGCAACGTTTCGGTACCTTTCTAGGTCCCTTTTTCAGCCAAAAAAACTGACATTGCGGCTGTCACAGGAGCGGCGCTGGATTGGAGCGGCAGGTAAGTTCAATTGAGTTTGCATTTCTTCATTTAATTTTTTTGCTTTATTTCTCCTTATTATTGTTTGTGCAGATTCGTTTGTTCCAAAAAAAAAAAATCCCCTTAGAAACCCTTTGAATCAAAACATAGTAAGGCAGTTTATGTTTTGAAAGAAAGTTAAACCATTGGGGGCCAAATTGAGGTCTTTGCTGCGATAGCCAGTAATTGAAGAGGTTATCACCTCTGCATCTATTGTGTAATGTAGCTGCCATTCAATTTCTTCTGAATGGGGATAGAGCACTTATTTATGAAGGAATGCTATTGTAGAGACAGACGATATTTATAATTGTGTTCTTCATTTTTCTCTCTCTCTCTCATGTAGCTATGGTTATTGGTCATTTTAGAGTCTAATATTGCGGTTGTTTTAGAGCTGAGATTCATCATAGTATGATAATTAAAGGATTTATAACCGAGAGCAGGGATTTTTTAATTTCGTTTGAGATATATGGAAATCCATGGAATGAATCTGCATAATTAAGTGGCAATGGGCTTTGAGGAGTTAGATGGATGCGTCTGGCTGTCATATTTTCTATGCTGTAGCAAGAGGACAGACGGGTTAGTGGGATGATAACTAACACAATTGTGGCTATCGGAATGGATATGATGGCAGATCAGATAAAATCCATTGTGGCTCATTTACCCAGAGCCGCTGGGCAATAAAATGTAGTTAAAGTCGCGCTAACTGGTTCGCTATCACTTAGCGCGACTTTAACTCCATATTAGCTTGCGATTTAACATCACGTTTGTGCTAATTTTAATGCATGGTTTTAACTATTAGCCAGCGTAAATCACACTGCGGGTAAACTCCTTTTGGGATTTACCCATGTCAGTTAAAGTGGATATTAAATTCGTCATGATTTTAACGCCGGCCAATCGCTGCTATTAAAGTTATACACTGTGGTTAAATTCCTTTTGGCTTTTACCCATTTGGACTAAGAGCTAGGCCACACTGAAACGCAAACGCAAATGCAATCGCATGCGATTTCATGTGCGATTTTGTTGCGCTTGCGATTTCTTCAATAAGTATAGGAAATCTCATGCGATTGCGATTAAAAATGCAGAACGCAAAACGCAATCGCACCGAAAAAAGCGCATTTTTTTTTCGTTGCCGCGTTTTCAATGATTTTTTAAAAGCGTAATTGCAAGCGCAATCGCAAGCGCAAACGCAAAAAAAAAAACGCCAGTGTGGCCTAGCCCTTTAGCAATATTGAATGCAGTGGGAGATTTGCCTGGAGCGATGGTGGCTCTGGGTAAATCTCCCCATTGAGTGTTTTCGTGGTAGACAACCAATGACTGCTTCACCTGCTGCCTCCTGTGCACATGCTGAAGCATATATAAAGCAGAGCAGGCGGGACAGAACTATCATTAAATATATGTTTACAAATTCGTGTTAATAAACTGGTAAAATTAGCAGTTGGGTTTACAGGCAGCTAGCTGACAGTCGCCAGTAGAGATGGACACAAACCGAACTCGAACCCGAGCTCGAGCCGAACTTTATGAGTTCGATGAACTCAAACTACTCAAACTAGTTTGAGTTGGAAATAGTTTGTTTTCCAGACTCGCGGCGTTTTTTTCGATAATTCAAATTTACGGGCCATTGCTAACCCTAGAATGGATCATTCGCTAACCCTCAAATGTAGCCTTCGATTTTCAGAACCCTCGAAAGTATCGTTCGTTGTGGTAACCCTCGAATTTATGGATCGTTTTCACTAACCCTCGAAGTATCGTTCGCTAACCTCGAAAGTATTGTTCGTTTTTGGTAAACTCAAAATTATCGTTCGATTTCGGTAAACCTTGAATTTATGGTTCTATTTTCGGTAACCCTCAAAATTATCGTTCGATAACCTCATATTGGCCGTAACCCTCGAATGTAGTGTGCGCAAAAAACCGACATTTGCCCAACTAGGTGTTAAGAAGTGTTTTAAGAAGTTTTGGAGATAGTGACATGTCCCCCAGACCATTTCCCAGGTGCGCCAGCCATTTACAGTAAGTTACCATTTTTAGTTATCTGTAAATCACCCAGACTTTTCGAACTATCACTCCCCCATTGACTTGGGTCTGAATTCGACCTTTCCAACTTTCAAACTTTTAATGAAGTTCGAAAGTTCGAAAACGGACCGAACTTTATGAAGTTCGGCCATCTCTAGTCACCAGTTCTTTTATTTAAGGTTGGATAGCCCTTTAAAGAAATGCTAAAAGACACACTTTATAGTGGGGTATCATTAAGGGAGTTCTGCTGACTAATGATGTTTCCATTTTGAAAGTCACCAGGTCACATGACTCACAGCTACGTGTATATAGTTTTTTTAACAAAAAAATTTGTAAATAAATTCCAATAACCATTATATTATATTATGATACAAAAGAGATTAATAAACTCTCATCTAATAATTTATTGTTTCACTGACATAAAATAGTAAAATAAAAATAATAAATAATAATACGCACAGCCAAATACAGGTTTCTTTGATAGCATGCTTTAATATACTTTAACATTATTTGATTGGTGTCCCTATTTTCTACTATATGATGTTGTAGGAAGTATTTTAGCTGCACATATATGTTTTAACCATGTTTTAGCCATGCTTTTATTCTATTAAGTTCCATTGACCAGTGGCTTCCACCATAGCACATTAGTGTTAACCTGATTTTTTGATGCATGTAGCATTATACCACTACTACCACCATAAAGGCTATGAGCCTGCAGACCCCCAAAGAAAAAAAAAACGCATTCAAATAACCATCTTTTGGCCAAATTATGCCCATTAGTAAGAGTGATTTCAACATGGCGCTGGAATGCATGGTGGAGAGCAAATGACATACTTTGGTTCCTGTTTGACGGAACCCGCAAAAATTAACTAGTATAAGGGGAGCCACTAGAGGCTGAGAGTCATTCAGATTTTGATTCCTGAGGAAGCTGCACACAGAGCTAAGCATTGAATCTCTCTCTTGACACCAAAGTAGGGCCCCTTGCATATGGGTGGTCAATGTGTGTTTGAAGATTAATTTAAAGGCACAGTACACCGTAATGATTTTTAAATGTGAAATTGTTATTGCATATTGCACTTTTCTCATACCTAACCTAATTGGAATCAAGAAAGGTTTTTTGAAAAATAAACTTAAAGAGGAGTTATAGCTATAAATTTAAATTTGTCAGTATATTCTTTTTTACCTCTTTCGTCTGTAGAAAAATTCAAAACACATGATGGGTTACTAAATGATATGAGCAACAATAATGTTATGCTGGCCATACACTACTTAGATGTTTGATAGACGAGCTTTTGGTCACTGTACCTATCAAACATCTAGGTGTGTTTGATATTGGTGATTTTACCTTCCCACACCCAAATGTCAGGCTAGGTGGTTTTTCAGAAATAATAAGAACGTTGTGAGAATGTCATGAGAATGTTGGGAGGTAAATTCCTGGTGTAGAGTTGATGGGTGCCCAAACAGCCAGTGCACTAGTGCAGCTGTGGGTGCCGCCCTGCCCAGAACACCCAAGCCCCGCACAGAATGCTCAAGCCTCACCCCTTGCCCTGCATCTGTTTTAGAAATTCAATAATTATGAATATCCAGGAAACGTTCCACAATCTGAAAATCCTTGAGTTCTGGCTTAGTGTTTTATGGATAGAGAAAACAAGTATTGTATTGTAACAATAGGATTAATATAGTCTATCTAGCAAGTAGCCTTTCATTATAAGAGAATTTAAGGTCTATTTTCCCAAACAATCACTTTGCTTATTTAGATACTTTTTTATGGAGGGTTTGTTACTGAGGGTTCTTATTTTCGTTGTGAAGCGAAGTTAGCCTACGTACAGCTGCTAATAATAAAGCAATAATAATGAATTTAAAAGCCTTTATGGCTTTTTGCTGAAAACAAACTTTTCTATTCTCTTGAAATGAAGCATATTGATGAAAAGGACAAAAATATAGCAAGGAATTGTATTAAAAACTACTTTTTCAAGAACAGCTTTATTTTATCCACAGGGACATTATCGTTTATTTTGGATAACTCCGAACTACTTCTCATTTCTTTGTTTGACAATATCATAAATTAATTTAAAGGAGAACTAATACCGAAACATAATAAACCTATAACTGTAATGAAATACAAGGGCTTACGTAACAGGCGATGATGTGGCATATTCCCTCTGTCCAGCACGTAGGATTCAATTGGGCATGCTCAAGCCAGCAGTCAGGGGGCAGAGCAATAGTGCTGGTGATCTCACAGATAACAGTGAAGCAGGAAGCACTACCCCATATTCTGCTGTAAATTTGGATAGATTGCAGGTACAAGGTAGGAGTGGGCTCTTTTAAGCAGGTTTCTGTAAGCCAGATTTGCAGTGAGAAACACTGTTTCCTAGTTCTTCCCAGTGATATAAATAATTTTCACAGTCTTGATCACAGAGAGGCCATGTGTAGGTCATCAGTTGTGCTTGACAGCTTTGGTAGTAGAAAGAGGGAGGGAAAATTAAATCACTGAATGTGTAACATGCAGGGCCTGAGCCCTCTTGCAGAATTTTTAAATCCCCCCTCCACCAGTGAAAAATTGAAAATGTCTATCAAAAATCTGAAAAATTCCAATTCAATTGGAATTTCGGAACTTCAACAGATTCCATGGAACCGCAATCGGAATGAAAATCGCCACTTTTGTTCACCGCTAATGGTAACTGCTGATATTAATGAATGGTAACTACAGATATTAATGAATGGTAACTACAGATATTAATGAATGCTAACTACAGATATTAATGAATGGTAACTACTGATATTAATGAATGGTAACTACAGATATTAATGAATGGTAACTACAGAAATTAATGAATGAACACAGATATTATGAATGGTAACTACTGATATAATGAATGGTAACTACTGATATAATGAATGGTAACTACTACTGATATTAATGAATGGTAACTACAGATATTAATGAATGGTAACTACAGATATTAATGAATGCTAACTACTGATATTAATGAATGGTAACTACTGATATTAATGAATGGTAACTACTGATAATAATGAATGGTAACTACCTACTGATATTAATGAATGGTAACTACAGATATTAATGAATGGTAACTACAGATATTAATGAATGGTAACTACTGAATAATGAATGGTAACTACCTACTGTATTTAATGAATGGTAACTACAGATATTAATGAATTGTAACTACAGATATTAATGAGATGGCCGAAACTGTAAAATCGTTCCGCCGGTGGATTCGCTGATATTCGAAAAAATTCGAAAATTTGAAAATCCTCGTAAAAACCCATTAAAGTCAATGGGAGAAAAAAATCCACACAGATCCGCCTAAATATAGGTAAAACAGCAATGGTAACTTACTGTACATGGCTGTGGGACCTGGAAATGGTCTGGGGAACACATACAATACCCATAACTAAAAAAAAAAACAACTTTCCTCACAATTGCACCTTTTTTTCAAGCTTCGCATTCTATTTGGAGCCGCGGTCGATATTTTTCGAAAATTGAGAATTTTCGAATTTTCTAGGATTTTCGAGTTTTCAAGTAATTTTCGAGTTTCCAAGGAATTTTCGAAAATTTTGCAAAAAAATGTACAGTGACTGTAAATGGCTCTGGGACCTCAGAAATGGTCTGGCGAACAGACCAATCTGATTTGTAACCAATTCTGATGAAAAAAAATCTATTAGTTAGCTACCCATCAGATTCTTTCTAAAATAATTTAAGTTATCCAATCAGAATTGCTCAAATAAAGGTGAAGTTTTTAAACCCTAAAGCTTGAGCCTGTTGTTTGCAGTGTATATGTTTTCTAGGACATGCTGAAAGGCCGCTGACGTGGAGCTCCGCTAACGGAGGGGTTAGGTGACCGCTCCTTATTTTCTGTATAGGAGCACTAAAGGAACATAAATTTGAGCGTTCGATAATTATCGAACGTTCAAATTGTGTGTTTTCAAGTTTGGGTATGTCCATCTTAGTCATGAACTTCTACTGTGCTTCTTCAGAAATCCCCCCTTAACAATCCTGCGCTTGCCCCTGGATTAGAGCATTCCAATGGGCAAAAGGCACGTACGACGCTAGAAGTGCACTATAATGGAGGGGCTAAATAGCACTGGCTGGCGCATCATTTTGACATCCATATCACTGTCTTGGTTCTCCAGAATTGGTTTGTTAATTAACAAAAGTTCAGCGTTAATTTACTGCCGCGGTTGTACATTATCGATAATGCACTGTATCGTAAACTGCAATACTGTGTGTTTTTAAATAGGGCCAGTAGACCACTAAAAGGCCTAACAATAAATTTGTCCAAAAAACTTATGGGGGGGGGGGGGGTGTAGTCCTCAAAAGGAATTTGGGTCCCAAATTGTGTGAATACAGGAGTGGTTAACAACAAGTGCTAATCCCCCACACTAAAATTCACACACAGTAGCTTCAAAAGCATGGAAAAAACTCTATAACTCTACACTGTCAGGTCTCCACTAAACTCACTTTAACACACTGACAAAGTGCCTCCTGTCTAGCTGCCTTTTATACCCAGGGGTAAGCCGGGTAAAACAGCTGCCATTGGGTGAATTTGATCCATGAAAATCTTCAAAAATGTTCAAAGGTGGGTTCGGAAAATCCGCGGATTTTCAGATCTCGGAGATCTGCCATGGAACCAGGTTTGGTTCCACAATCCGGTCCATCTCTAGTTAGTATGTCGATCAGAATTGGTTACAATAAGATTAGAATCTAATTGTAACCAATTCTGATGGGAAAAGAATGTGATTGGTTGGTACACCAATCAGATTTTTTCTGAAAATTCTGATTGTAACTAATCAGAATAGGATTCTTTTAGAAAGTTCCCCAGACCATTTTCCAGGCCCTTTACAGCAAGTCCCTGTATAATTTTAGCCAAATTTGGGAAATTCTATAAAAATTAGAATTTTCTAGAATATTCGAAATTTCTTGAATTTTCGAAAATTTTTGAATTTTCGAACTGGCCATCTCTAATATAATGAATGGTAACTATAGATATGAATGAATGGGACTATCTACTGATATTAATGAATGGTTACTACAGATATTAATGAATGGTAACTACTGATATTAATGAATGCTAACTACAGATATTAATGAATGGTAACTACTGATATTAATGAATGGTAACTACAGATATTAATGAATGGTAACTAACTACTGATATTAATGAATGGTAACTACAGATATTAATGAATGATAACTACTGATATAATGAATGGTAACTACAGATGAATGAATGGTAACTAATTACTGATATTAATGAATGATAACTACTGATATTACAGAATGGTAACTACTGATATTAATAAATGATAACTACTGATATTAATGAATGGTAACTACTGATATTAATGAATGATAACTACTGATATTAATGAATACTATTGATATTAATGAATAGTAACTAACTGCTGATATGTATTAATGAATGGTAACTACTGATATTAATGAATAGTAACTAATTACTGATATTAATGAATGGTAACTACAGATATTAATGAATGATAACTACTGATATTAATGAATGGTAACTACTGATATTATGAATAGTAAAAACTGCTGTATGTATAATGAATGGTAACTATAGTAGTAGAGAATTGTAACGTGTTAGCCATAGATGAAAGTGAAGACATCTTGGATATAAAATAATACCTTTTATTGGCTAACTAAAATGATGAAAATGCAAGCTTTCGAAGCACTAGGCTTCTTCCTCAGGCATGATGCAATCTGATACAATCAGTTTATCATGCCTGAGGAAGAAGCCTAGTGCTTCGAAGGCTGATTTTCAATCATTTTAGTTATCCAATAAAAGGTATTATTTTATATCCAAGATGTCTTCACTGAATGGTAACTACTATTATTAATGAATAGTAACTAATTACTGATATTAATGCATGGTAAACTACAGATATTAATGAATGGTAACTACAGATATAATGCATGGTAACTACAGATATAATGAATGGTAACAAAACTGATATTAGTGAATAGTAACTAATTACTGATATTAATGCATGGTAACTACTATATAATGAATGGTAATATGATATTAATGATGTACTACAGAGATTAATGAGTAACTAATTCTGATATTAATGAATGGTAAACTACTATATTAATGAGAGTAACTACTGATATTAATGAATAGTAACTAATTACTGATATTAATGAATGGTAACTACTGATATTAATGAATGGTAACTACTGAGAGGCAGCAAATCTGCTGCCTTCAATGGAGAGTGCCGTGGGAATGAAGGGCTGCAACGTTCTAAATCTTTTTAAACAAAATTACACGGCGGTTGGGGGCGGGCAGGGTTGCCCTACATGACCGAAAAACCTTTGTATGCCAGCTATTCATGGATGGATCCAGATGGTGGGAGGAGGGGGGGGGGCTGTTGTCTGCACTTGCCACTGTCCTCTCAGAGGACAAGGAGGAGGCAGAAACATTTGAAAGGATGACAGCTCCTACTCTTCATTCTCCTGGACTTTGGACAAACGCTGCAGGAGAACCATAAGGAGCAGAGATGTAGGGTAAGGATTTTTTTAAAGGGAATGTCCACCATAAAAATTAAAAAATAATATTTTTTTTTGTAATGTAGCTTCCCCCCTCCCAACTCTAAATGCACTGTCATTTTTAAATAGACTCCCAAGAACATTACTTACCAGCCAGGGTCCCGCGGCCTCAGCCTCCAATGCAACATCTGGGAACAAAGTTGCATTGGGGGCCAGCAGCTGCATCTGTGAATGGCTGAGAGTCAGCCAATCACAGACGCGGCTGCCAGCTTTTGAGTTAGTCATGGGATCCCAGGCTGGTAAATAATGTTCTGAGGATTTTTTTTTAAAAACGGACAATGCCGTTCGGGTTAGGAGGGGGAAGCTACACTACAGAAAAAGGGTTTAACGCTACACTAAAACGGCAGTCCGATGGATCTAGATGGTGGGAGAAGGGGGGAAATTGGCTCCACAGCTCATTTCACTCTACCTCCTGGAGCAGATATATAGAATACTAGGGCACTGGGTACAAAATAGGTAGGTACCTTACGTAAGGTGGAGGTACAATAAGAAACCCCTAAAAGGCACTATACACAATCAAAAAGAAAAAAAAAAGTGAAAAATATAAAAATCCTTTATTAGCTTAGGGACTTATAATAAAAACATTAAAAATGACCAGCAGGGTAACCCCATAGTGAAACACCTAATAATAATACATCAGGTAAGTATATAAGTGATACTATAATATACAGCTTCAAATCAGTACAATAGATAGTATAGCTACCAGTCCTTTAATCAGATAGTCAGAAAAACATCTATAGTGTCTGCATAAGAATCACCCAGGTACATCTAGGAAGCCATGGGATGCCTGCTGAAAAAAGAGAGGCTGAGGGGACGCCGGTAGTGTAGAGGAGCTTTATCAACCGTAACTAGCCATGTGGAAGAGGCCACTTTTTAAAGCCTTTTCCGGGTTTGCGCAATGACATCATCGCACACGGTGCGTTGCAGAGTCATCAATGACGTGCGGTGCTCGGTGGCGTGACTAACCCAAAAGAGGAAGATAGGGAAGGTCTAAAAAGATCAAGTTAGTCCCAAAAACGTAATAGCAAAGGTAAGTACAGTCATTACTAATAGTATATATACTAATAGTATATAAAACGCACATCTATGGTAAATAGCATATCAAGCACATCTATGAAATACATGTAATACCAGATTATTTATAATCCAGTGAGATAAAAGTTGAAATTAAAGAGTCAATATAAGTTTAAATTGAACATTCAAAGAGTAAATGGTTCATTTAAACAGCTTATGAACTTTATCTCATCCCAGTAGATATCATATGCTATAATACTTATAGATCAAAGTTCCAGAAATGAATATAGTCACATATATCTACATATCCATGTAAGCCGCATGGAGTCCATTCAATATATATATCCAAGAAAGTTTTTGTGATGTCAAAGAAAATTCTCTCATAATTTATCCTCAAAAGAAACCATCGGTATCTTTGCTCTGATGTTTGGTCAATTGTATCCAAAAGATAGTACATTCAATAGACAATTTATCATTTATATCCAAAAAAGATTTCAATCAATAGACAATATGCAATCAAAATAGCACACAAGTAAATAAGATCCCCAATACTTAAAGAGTGCTTCTCCAGAGCTTAGAACAAGGATGCATCATAGCTGTATTTCAAATAAACGGTGTAAGATCAAAATCTTCGTTATACCTTTTGGTGACCGTGTGTCCAAAAGATAAATCCAACGAGTCTCCAATTTTAGTAGTTTTTTATCGAGGTCTCCACCTCGAATAGTTGGCTTTACACAAATCTTTTTTTTTTAGAGCTCTCATTTCCTTGTCACTATCTTCTTGGTTGGTGCAATTTCTTATCACCCTCATAAATGGACCCCGTGGGATACATCTGATCAACTGAGGAGTGTCAGAACTCTGAAAATGCACAAAGTTAGTTGCAGTATATTTTCTACTGCAACTGATTTTGGCTGCGTTTAATGACCAGGTCCAAAAAATTTACCTAGGTGAGTTATCTTTTGTAAGGAAAATGTTGAAGGGGTTAAGATTAAGAATTGTCATTAAATTCTTCCAAGATTGTTTAAGGACTTTTCCAAAGTATAAAAATATTGTCAATAAAATGCAACCGAAGTTCGACATGAGTAGTGTACTTAGAAAAAAATTCTGAAAAAACAAACTCTCTCCCACCAGCCTAAGAAGATATTGGCATATGAGGGTGCACACCACGCATTGCCGTGCCTCTTTTCTGTAGGTAATACTTGTTGTCAAAAGTAAAATAATTGTGCGTTAAGATAATAAAAAGTGGCCGCTTCCACATAGCTAGTTACAGTTGATAAAGCTCCACTACACTACCGGCTTAGGAGCAAAACGCGTCCCCTCAGCCTCTCTTCTTTCAGCAGGCACCCTATGGCTTCCTATATGTACCTGGGTGATTCTTATGCAGACACTATGGACATTTTTCTGACTATCTGACTAAAGGACTGGTAGCTATACTATCTAGTGTACTGATTTGAAGCTGTATATTATAGTATCACTTATATACTTATCTGATGTATTATTATTAGGTGTTTCACTATGGGGTTACCCTCCTGGTCGTTTTTAATGTTTTTAAAGTCCCTAAGCTAATAAAGGATTTTTATATTTTTCACTATCTATTGAGTTGTGCATCCCCTCTATTTTCTTTTTGATTGTGTGCTCTACCTCCTGGAGGCTACAGAAGAGGCAGAAACTTTTATATAGGACGACAGGCTCCTACTATTCACTTTGCTGGACTTTTCACAGGCAGTGCAGAGAAACAATATGGAGCAGAAATGTATGGTAAGGATCTATTAACACTAAACACTGGTGCCAGCATGGGTTTAAATTATAGTTTTGGGAGTGGGAATGCCCTTTAAATTATAAAAGCCGTTCCCATTATAATTTATAAAGGGGCCAATATTAAGTTAAAATTTACTTTAGGGGGTGGACGTGCCCTTTAATAAAACTACGGATATACATGAATTGTAACTAAATACAGATATTAATAAATGGAAACTATATATAAAATTTTTATGCATACCTAGTTATTCAACATATTTTCTTTCATTTTGAAAAATCATTTGAATTTATACCCTTTGCTATTCCCTGCTGTTGACATTAGAGCTGACATTTCAGGTTCTGTAACGTACCTTCTTCTTTCCAGAACGCACACTACCTTGGAATGTTCCTAATTTTTTATTTATTGGCTGTTGGGTGGGTCAAAGATGCCCAGATCTCTACTGAGCAACTGAACCAACCCAGGTGCTGGGTCAAGGGCAAGACCATAATGGTCTCTATTAGGGGTCCTACAAACAGGAAGTCAGTATTTCGGAAGCATTTATTTATACACAGACAAAATGCTGAATAGGCTGGTTAAGGGCATTAGGATTGAAAAAATTCTGCTCATTTTCAGAAGAAAAGACTGTGGTTCAGGGTTTTAGACTGCTGCTTTACCTTTTAAATATTCTCTTTTGTTCAAATATCATTTTGCTATAAATTTATAGGCACCCAAACTCACGAATATCCTGTGTACGGCGCTGACTGTTTTCCGTTACCTTGTAGCTCTCTATTTAATACTTTGTGAATTTAGTAAAGGAGATAATGAGAGCTGTGTAATTGTTCCTCATTTCAATTTTAATGGGGAGACATAAATAGAACCACGTTCAGATGCTTCATTTTTACAATTAGTGACAAAAGGTTTTACTGATCCCAGCGATAGTTCAATTAGCAGGTAGTAATAATACTTCACTGCACACAGAGCTTGACTTGATTATGTTTGATTACATTGGAAGGAAATGGATGACTGACACCAAAAATGGTTAAAAACCTAAACAAACAGTAAAAGGTAACTGTTAGATTTTGTTACATTTGCAATGTTTACATTTCTAGATTTGTTAAATTATGCTTGCTTTTATTTGATTTGAACCTGATCTGTAAAGCTGTGAACATTGCATTTTTATGTATATTGAAAATAGATATACAGTACCTCCCTGACTAATCTGACTATTTGTGTGGGCAAGCATGCTCAGTAATTACAATGAGGCAGCACTGGGAGTGGGAATTACCCACCATGCTATTCACACATGCCAATGGTCAGTATTTTACAAACATTTTGCTATAAATATCATTTTTTTGTAGGTTTATAAGAACTAGACGGCAGAATACACAAAATGTGCAAAATGCAATCCTTTTTTGCATCACGTGGATGCTACAATTCTATGGAAATCATGGTCTCCATCTGCGTTGCGCTGTTCCTTTTCCCAATGCACGCGATCACCATGTTTAGTACACATTGCATGCATTATTATTTATTTTAAACAGCAGGAAAAACAGTAGGGCATACACTATCGCGCTTAATTGCGCATTCCATTAGTACAAAATTGCTTTGCGATTTTCGGGGGCTCTGGGCTCAACAGCAACTTAATAGACAGACTGTTGCAGGCATCACAAAATGCTATAGGCCTGCAGGATTATAAATGACTGAAGAGGTGAGATTAGGAATGATTGAATCCATGCATTTGTAATTTAGCTTTTGTTCTTCTCTAATGATGACTAAGGTTATCAGTGGTAAGATAGCTACCAGTTGGGATTAGCTAATTAATATCGACAGTGTGTGTAACATATCAACGCAGCTCGGTATTCTGTACCACATTTGTAACACACTGGTACTGTGTTGTAATTCACGTCTGCGGTAAATTTCCGTTATAATTCATTTACAATGGCGCACCATTATAAATAAGCCCCTTTGTGTCATGGAACAAGATATAAAAAGATTATGTCATTCCTAAGTATCATTTTTGAATGTCATCTATAACATAATGGCAGTGTTTTGTATGAAGTAGTAAAATATTTAATTGTGATTGGAATAAATAGTGATTTTCATGGTTTGTATTTTCAGTTCTAACCCTCTGGGTTGGCAGTTAATGGAATTTAGCAGCTGTTAACCAGAATTTTAAATGAATTGTGCTGCAGCACTAATTCTCACATATATTTATTGTTTGCAGGTTACTCTAACACCCCCCTTCTTCCCATCCTTCCCATAAGCCGAAACACATAAACACATTGTTTGTTGTTGCAAAGACTAATGTTCCTACCGAATTGTTTCTTATGGGCAGACTGTCTCTCCTTTTCTCTATCTCTTCTACAATTCCTGCTACACAGTGGATATAACATGTACTGTATGGTGTGAGGATATACATTTCAGTTTTTCGAACTCACTTCCATAATTATCGAAAATTTGAGGATTATTGAATTTTCGAATCAATAACCCTCGACTTAAGCGCTCTATAACCTTCGAATGCGAAGTTCAGTAACCCTCGAATTTAGTGATAACCCTCAAATGTAGCGTTCAATTTTGGAATTTCGTAACTCTCGAAAATTCAATGTGGAAGGCCGAGAATTGAGTGATTGTGAGATAAGTTAGTGTTTAAACAAGGTTTGGTGATAAGTACGTGTTCCCCAGACCATTTCCCAAGTCCCAGGGGCATTTACAGTAAGTTACCATCGTTATTTTAACTGTAATTTATCAGAACTTCTCGAACAATTTTACCCCATTGACTTTAATGGGTTCATTTTCAAACTACCTTCTGAACTATAGAACTTTTACTGATGTTCTCTATTTCTAAAACAAACGGAACTTTAGGAAGTTCGTCCATCTCTAATCATAAATGGAAAGAGAGACATTTCCAGGACATTGGCTTTGACTACATTAAATGTTCAAGAAGACAGAGGCTGCTTGTGTTTTCACGTGATAAGTCAATTATTTATTTATTGTTGTTTTTTTTTAAAAATTTTTTAATTACAAACCATGTCTAGGGTTACCAACTTCTGGTTTGTAAAACCACAGCAAAACTAGAATCCAGTGGCCGCTGACAACAACGGGGGCCTCTAAAAACAAGGGTAGAATAGATGACCCCTAACAACACCAACAGAGGTCAGTGGCCCTAAAACCAAGAACAATATTTAGTGTCCCCTAACAGCCTTTCTGTATGCCACATTGACCTTTTAAAAAGTGAGGCCTCTCTTTCCTAGTGCGCAATCACACACTGCAGTCATTTTACTGATGCACCAATAAAAACTACTTTTATATATAGGGACCGAAGTGCAGCTATCTCTACACTATTTCCCAAACAAGGACAGCAGCATTTTGTGGCCCCTAACAGCTGCTACAGAGTTCAGTGGCCCTTACCAACGATTGCAGAGTTCTGTGAGCCAATTTTTCCTCTAATACTGTGCAGGCTTTCTATATTCAGTGGCCAGAAATTAGTTTTTCCCTTTCAATGCTGTTTCCCCTCTGTTTGTCTCCATATTACCAATCCCTGGGCGGTATCTATAAACCTGCGGGATTATTTGGACGGTTACCTATGTGGTTGTGCATTTACAACTACAGCGTACAATACTGCCATGGTAGTACAAAACCGTTGTGGCATTGTATGGTCGATGCTGCACAGTATCTGTATTTTATGGCGCTGCCATTATATAACCTTGTTTAAGGCATGGTATTGTAAAATAGCAATACTTCGACAATAAATTTCAACCGCCGTGCTTTTTCCTTCCCTTACCACCAGGGTGCGCACTGAACTTTTCTCTTTTTCGCCCCCTAGAGGGGAATGAAATTGTTTCTGCTTACTGCCCGGCACTGTGTGAAGGGGAAACTTAATTTTGCTACTTAAATTTCTGGGCACTGTACTGTACAAAAAGACTGCTCCCTGCTATCCATACAGAGGATTTGGAGAAAATCTTGGCGGATGGCAAACCTAAACTGTGTTAATAGGCTTGGAGGAAGGTGAAAAGAATATTTGCCCTTTATTCCTACTCTAAACAAGTTTAAATAGGATCCAGGATTTCACAAGAATTTTCCTGTTATCCTCAAAATGTTTTAGGAAGGAAATTACTGGTAGTTATTAGTATAGAAACTGCTGAGTGGATGTGGGAAGAGGATTGGATGTAGCAGGGTGGGACAAGGGGAAATTAGGGCAAATCAAGGTTACATACCTGACAATGCCCCGACACTGGAAGATATGCCTTAACCAATCATGGAGGCATTGAATACCTGTGTGAAATAAGTAAAATATTTTATCCCAGCGCACCCTGCAGTAACTTTAATTTTAACATTTTCAGAGGGAGATGCAAAAGATAATTTCCCGTTATGAACACAAGCGTGTCTGAGCTCACTGCACTGCCTCAATAGGACTTGTTCTGTAAAATGTGTAGTGGCACGTACATGTATATGTTCCTACTTTATATGTAAGCTTTTTGGGGCAGGGACCTGGATGCTAATGGGTCAAGGCATGTTTGACTATCCCCTTGTATGTACATTTCATTATATATAGCCCTGCATACCCCAAAAAACACAAATATACAGTATTAATACATACATTATCCTTTACATAGAGTTGTAATTTCAGAACAGAACAAGTATTCAAGTTGTGGGGTAATTATTATTAAATAAATAATATTATAAAATAATAAATAAGTTGTGGGGAAATTATCATTAAATAAATAATTTTTATAAAATAATAAATAAGTTGTGGGGTAATTATTATTAAAAATAAATAATATATAAAATAATAAATAAGTTGTGGGGAAATTATCATTAAATAAATAATTTTATAAAATATAAATAATTGTGGTGGGTAATTATTATTAAATAAATAATATTATAAAATAATAAATAAGTTGTGGGGAAATTATCATTAAATAAATAATTTTATAAAATAATAAATAAGTTGTGGGGTAATTATTATTAAATAAATAATATTATAAAATAATAAATAAGTTGTGGGGAAATTATCATTAAATAAATAAATTATAAAATAAAAAAGTTGTGGGTAATTATTATTAAAAAATAATTTTATAAAATAATAAATAAGTGTGGGGTAATTTATTATTACATAAATAATTTATAAAATAATAAATAAGTTGTGGGGTATTATTTAATAAATAATTTTATAAAATAATAAATAAGTTGTGGGGTAATTATATTAATAAATATATTATAAAAAATAAATAAAGTTTGTGGGTAAGATTATTAAATAAATAATATTATAAAATAATAAATAAGTTGTGGGGTAATTATTATTAAATAAATAATATTATAAAATAATAAATAAGTTGTGGGGTAATTATTATTAAATAAATAATATTATAAAATAATAAATAAGTTGTGGGGTAATTATTATTAAATAAATAATTTTATAAAATATAAAAGTTGTGGGGTAATTATTATTAATAAATAATATTATAAATAATAAATAAGTTGTGGGGGTAATTATATTAAATAAATAATATTATAAAATAAAAAAGTTGTGGGTAATTATTATTAATAAAATAATTTTATAAAATAATAAATAAGTTGTGGGGTAATTTATTATTACATAAATAATTTTATAAAAAATAAATAAGTTGTGGGGTATTATTTACATAAATATTTTATAAAATAATAAATAAGTTGTGGGGTAATTATTATTAATAAATATATTATAAAATAATAAATAAGTTTGGGGTAATATTATTAAATAAATAATTTTATAAAATAATAAATAAGTTGTGGGGGTAATTATTATAAAAAATAATATTATAAAATAATAAATAAGTTGTGGGTAATGTATATAAATAAATAATATTATAAAATAATAAAAAGAAGTTGTGGGGGTTAATATTATTAAATAAATAATTTTATAAAATAATAAATAAGTTGCGGGGTAATTATTATTGCATTCTTAAATATTCCCATTATAAAAAAAAAAAGACAAACAGATCTACTGTGGAAGTAATTGGTGTATCAACCCACACAACCACCCATAGCAAAGCATGTTCTATTTAATGCACTTACAGTAAATAACAATATCACTAAGAATTAATATTTTCTTTCTTCTATGCAAAAGGGAAAAGTATTTTTTTAATGCAACTATGTGGGTAAAAAGATCTACAGATAATTATTGCATTGGAGCATGTACAGTATTTGTATGGAGAATTTTATTGGAGCAAATCGAAAATCTTTCTAAAAATGTGTTTATACCTGTGAATCCATATAAAGGGCACATCTACCCACCCAACCAACAGAAGAGAAGGGGGTCTGGAGTAAAAATGCATTTCGTGCTGCCCCTTTTATTAACTCTCCTTTCAGGGCACTTTAAAAGCAGGGAAAAGTAAGGAGATGTTTCCTTAATTACCCTATGAGCTAAAAATGTCTTTTTGCAAGTCTAAGGCTGGCTAAACACAGGGCTCGGCCAGGACAAATGACTGTGGTCGCGGCAATAGTAGCCACAGCTGACAGTGTGTGCGACCGATCTTGCGGCCCCATAGGGAACTGCATGATCCCCCATGATTTACCAACAGGCCCGATCACCCGTTTGTCCGATTGGGACGAACGGGCAACCAAGCTCAGTCATGACCCACCGCCCTACACCATTAGATATTTCCGGCCAACCGGCCGATCCATGGCACTATCGGTCAGTCGGAAATATCTTCTGGTGTGTACCCAGCGTAAAGGTTTGTCCACACGTGCGATTGCAGGTGCCGGCCCGCTTCAGCTGATAATCGGTCCGTATGGGCACTTTATCGGCCGAAATGGCTGTTTGTTCAGGGATAGTTTCCCAATCCATTTCAGCTGATAAAGTGCCCATACACGGGACGATTATCGGCCAAAACGGCTGTTCATACACATCGCGTGATTGCATGTGTGTATGAATCATAAAGCTGTAACCTTATGTCCTTTTTCACCTCTGTGTAAATGGAGGGGATTGACTATGCAGATTAGACAAGTTAGGGCTATTTACTAGCGTGGGGATATGATCACTTTACACAAATATATTAATGGGCCATATAATAAACTCTCTGGTACATTGTTCATTAATAGGTCATATCAGAGGACATGGGGATTAGAAGAAAAGTTTAGGAAAGGTTTCTTTACAGTGAGAACGATGAAACTGTGGAACTGCCTTCCAGCAGATGTGGTAATGGCAATTCAAATATTGAGAATTACTGGCATTAATACATATTATTCTGGTTGACCCAGCATTACCTTCCGATTGCTATTTGGGGTCAGGAAAGAAAAATTTCCCCTTTTTATCTGTTTTTTTTTTTCTTTTGCCTTCCAAGTTCCTGCGGATCAACTGAGTGTGCTATAAAGGTTGGACTAGATGGAAGTATGTCTTTTTCAACCTGCAATACTACAGTATGTTACTATTTACTAGAAATCAATGGCAATTTGCTCATTCATCCTAAATTGGTGGATATCCCCTGAATACCCTACATGTGGCAATTATAATACCATGTAATTTACCATGGATATTTTTAGGGTTTGGGTTTGGAGTAAAACCCTTTTGTGCTGCAGTCATTGATTACTTTATAATCTCTTGTAAAAACAAGTAAAATTGAGCCATTTGTAGGAAATATAATGTCTGTTTATATTTACATACATGTTACAAACCAGGAAGAGTTTTTCTGGATGATCTTTAAATATGACCTTTTTTAATACTAGAAAAAGATGCACACAGTGGGGTCCATCAGTCAAGGAAGTATGGGGGGGGACACTCTATCCTGCTGAGCTCTGAAATGGAACAGTCCTAATGAGATTGCCCCCTGCTGGTGTGTAAGTTACAACCACTGCTTCCTTTAGAAATCTCTGCCCTGGTGGGAAACTGACAGTATTTACTTGCTGTAGCTGTACATCAGCTGTTAAAATCATAAATACCCATCAGATAAATATTTAATGAATTTTACTAATTTAACATGGGAGTATAGGAGTTTTTTTTTAAGAGTGTTGTTGCTTTAAGAGGTTATATACTGTAAATCTGGATATTGTGCACTAATACAATATGTGATACAAAGAGAAATGTGAATTATTCGCCATAGTGGGTTTACTGTTAACTGAATGGAGAACTGCAATGTTTATAAAAAAAACTGAACAGCTGTTGATGTTTCAGGTCTTTTCTATACCCCCATGACATGCTCTATATCTAAATGCACGTGTGCAGACGAACAATTCCACTGATGCTGTGACACCTTTCATGGTTTAGAGGAGCAAATAAAATCCATTGCCCTCTTGAATCCTTGAAAACTTACAATAAAAACTGAAATGCACTTCCGTGTCCTACAGAACCTTATTGAGTTCAAGTGATCACAAACAAAGCTGCATCTTGATTTATCTTGTCAGGGCTTTAGTCCCATTTCTTTAGATGTCATTTTTGATTGGAACATTTCTCATTTAACCTATGGAATGAAATACATTGATAATTAGCATTCTGTACTTTGCCTTTAACATCTCCAACAAGATTGCAATTGGAACACTTTTCTTTATCCTCATAAAATAAAATGGAAATGGAACATTTTGAAGATGCAGAGAAAAACAAATAACCAAACACCAGAATCCAGACTAAATGCCAGACATAATGAATAGACAACACTCGGTCATACAGCCACTTTATAAGGAGGAATAATGTTCATTATTCTGCGTGGTATTAGTATTCCAATACGGATCTGATGCTGCAGCAATTATCTGTGCAGGTGTAGGTGCAGGTGATCTTTCTTTCTGTCATTAGTGACTATGTGTGGAATTATACTAAACTCTCCAAGTAACTCCTTATGTTCTGCTTAGGTTTCTGTCCTGTGGATTAGTATCAGGACTGAAACATTTTGTAGGATTCAGAATTGATTAAGAAGCTGAATGAATTTTCTTCTCTCTACTGATATACTGACCTATTCAGGTCATGACCTTTTTATTTTAAATGAGACAGTATTAGATAACAAATTTCCCAGGAGCTGCATTAGGCTTCTTTGTTCCCACAACTTAATGCGTCTCTCATGCGTACCATGAAGCAAACTGAAACATATGCTCAGGGCACGCCCCTGCGGAACATTTAAAAGGTGGCAGTTAAAAAAAATCCTCCTTCCTGCAATACTGCATTTCAGCACAAGTCCACCAATCAGTTTTCCACCCTCCAATTCACCAGTCAGTGTTAGTCAACCCCCCCTACACCCACCTCCACAAGCCTGGCCTATTTTCACTGATGAAGTCACTCCTGCTTCACGTGCTGTCTCGTCTGCCAATAGGCAGCATTTAAAATTTGTTTTAGGTGTCAAAAACCCTAGGAACACCCCTGGTGACAAGTGCAGATAGTTAGTTAGGGCGAGTCTCACAAAAGTGTGTCAGGGCTTAAGGAGGGGGTGGGGACTAAGCCCCTCATTCCTTGGGAATCCAGGTTCGTTAAGATCCATACAAATGTGCGATCATAGGGCTGACCTGTAAAGCACAACTGTAGCATGAATAGTCAATGCGGCCAACTGTCGGTTAGTATATGGGTGATCGGTAGGACAAAACGGCCGTTTCACGTTATATAAAACGTAATATCCCCCATATTCATTGCACATGGCCAGAACTAGATCCTTAAAGTGTAACTGTGGTCTCGAATTCTTCCAAACTACTAAGAATTATATCTCTTGATATACTCCCTGGGGTAAAGTCTGTATAATTGTTTTCTGTAGTGTTGACAAAAGGAAACTCTTAGTATTATAATGGTTAAGCCAGCAGAGAGTATAAGGTACATGCAAATACAGAGGAAGGGATAGAAGCCGCACAGGGACAAAGGGAAAAGTAATGTCTCCTAAATTCACTAAAAGTGTCCGATTCTCTCTTTTCAGTGAACTGCTTGTGTTGCATGGAGCCATTAAACACTCTTCTCATTGTAGGGGCCACTGAGGGGAATATGACCTGGTGCAACCAGGACTGCTGCCTGTAGTGACCATATGCAGAAAGAACGAAAACCTGGGCACACACCTTTTTCAGACAAACTTAGTCAGACAACGTTTATCTGAGGAAGGTACAAACTTGTCCCGAAACGTCACATTAAATGTTTTCACCTTTAAGACTTGTGTGCCCAGGTTTTTGTTCTTTCTTTATATCTGAAATGGTATTTGGTGAAACTGATCCAATAAAAGGTGCAAAAGTTTGCCCATGTTAATAATCTGCAGCAACCAATCAGATGTTTTCTAACTGTAGTAGAGATGGGATCTGGGTCCCGACTTGGATTGAAACTGGCGAGTTTCGGCCATCTCTAAACTAGTGACCAAGTATAAAATAAAATCTGATTGGTTGATTCAAAATTAATAGCATTGGGGCAAACCTTTGCTCCTCTTCAGCCCCAAATTCTACAAGAAAACATCAGCTCTGGAAGTTGTACATGAAAGGTGCCATTTTTATTTTTGTCTGTGTATAAAATAGATATGAGGTGTTATATGACAATTATCATCATGTGTCATTAACAAGGCAGTTTCTAATTATTACAAATGTATTTATAAAGCACAAGTGACATCATCCTAAGGATTAATAACATTATCTAGTGTTCCATACTATACACACAGGGTGGTAGTGGACATGTAATACCACAGAGAGAGAATTCTGTTGGCTAGAAGCCTTAGGCTTTTTGGAGAAGTTGTTTCTTTTACAATGTATCCTCTGCAGTTTTATGCAAATAGGATGTTAATTGTGAAACAGTTTTGAACATCCACTGTTTAATTTTTGGCATCAGCTAAGCTAATAAGATCACTCAGACTAGCGTAAATACTCATTAGTAATTATATCAATCAGAAACACATTCAGAAAACTTATAACCCAGCTTGTCAATTGCAGCCAATTTGGATATTTCCCTGCAAAACTAGTTCACATATTACTTCTGATGCTTTGATCTGAATAATTCAAGTATTGCAGAAACTGATACATAAGCTGGTCCCTTTTGGACCTGGCCTAAAAACTAACAATCGTCATCCGCAAATGAACATTCCTATCAGCCCCGATCCTTTAGTATAGGGAGATGATAGCAGGTGGTGGCCACCTGAATGATCTCACTCTACAAAGTATGAGGAGAGGGTTGAGAATGTGTGTGGCCAGGTTTGTAGCTTCACATGAAATCTGTCTGCCATTGGCTATAAATCTATACAGTGCGTACCCAGATTAAAGAAAATGTGATGTCACAGAATAAGTTTGACCTTCTCCAATGATGCAATGAAAGTGCATTATCTGCAAATCATGGTGTCACACAAAGAAGAACCAAAGCTGAAAACTCAAACTTTATTAAAGAAAAGCAATTAAAACTGCAAGTAAGTTGCTGTTTGAAGTATGAATTTTAACAATGTTTGGTAGACAGGAGAGCTGATGTCTCTTTCCCTTGTTTGTTGGTCAGCAGGTGGACATATAGTATTATCGGACCAGAGTTCTTTTCTGGGGGACGTCAGGTCATTAAGTCCGTCAGACATTTCAGATATCCATTCAGTATATTTTAAAAGTACAATACCGGCAATGCCTACTCTGATATCTCTGTTTAAGTTTACCCTTAATATCATTATATTCATTGAACAGGCATTGACCAACCATTTGGTATACTGTAGGTAGACCTACCTATACTGTGCTGTCCTTTAAATGTAATGTCACGAGTGCTGTATATTTTCCTCTGTGTTAAGTGGTACTTGACATGTATTTCACCTAAGTAATAACCATACAACATTTGCCTCTTTTAAGGTAACCATACAATGGCAGATGTTTTTCTGATTGGCCAAAACAATCAGGAATTCGTTCAGAAAAACCAAACATAGTTCCCTACTTTGCGCTGATGATCATCCGTAGATTTCATGTTGAAATCTGTGAGAGATGGGGGCTTGAAAATGAGGTAAATGGAAAATTTTCTGTCTGGCCCAATCTTATAATTTTCAATTAAACTCTCGATATTGTTAAGCGAATCTTAAGGTTTGTACCCATAAGGACACAATGCTCAACCTCGCTTGTTCGGGGTCCTTTCATAGATGTCGACCGATCGCCCGTCGAGCCCCATTCACACGGTCCTACGTGTGTATGAGGCTTTAGGGGCAGACATACTTATCTCTTTTAAAACAGATAAGACAGTTGGATTTTTAATCATTAAATACAGATGTAGCTTTTTAATTACCAGAACAGAATTCTTGATGTTACCAAACAGAGGGCTACTCCATAAATGTTATTCTTGTTCCAGGCCAGTTAAAATTAATTTCTGATTAATTGCTCTGACCAACTAAACTAGTACAGTAATGATTATTTATAATCCCAATGTTGCTCTATTTATAAAAAGTGTAATTTAGTTCACAAAGTTAAAAAACAGAGTTAGAATACCAAAGAATGGGTGAGACATAGAACACCAGTAGGATTTATCTGTATGATATTTTATTATTTAGAATAGTATCCTAGTTATTAATTGGCTATATTGTGTTAAAATATAGATTGTTTAAAGTTCATTGACGACGACGACTACTTTTAATCTGGCAAAACTTAACTTTAAACAATACCAACTAAAGATAAATAGATTCATCTAAATGAAGTCCCAAGAATTACATACGATAGATCCCAGACGTACAGTCCATATGACCTATTTTATTCAAAGATGATTTTCGTTCACTAGAGATTCCGATTTTAAATAGACGTCCTTCGTGCTATAAATACATTACATAATCTTCTTGTCAGCAAGTCACAGGAGAGTTAACTGAATGGGTGTTGTAGAGAAATTGTCAGAAGGAAAAGTTAATTATAGCAGTGGGTGATCAGTAATTTACACTCACCAATGGTGGCTGGTATTGGTTTGAAAGGTCATCACCACTGTTTGCTTAACATCTCTGAAGGATTGTATTTGTTATCACTTAAAAAGCAATGTATTGTTTATTTCACATTATTTTTATGACATCCAAAATAACTTTAAACCCTATTGAATGAGTAATCAAATTTTTTTTTTATTGTTCTGTACTATAATATATAATATATAGCCAGCAATAAATACTCTACTAGATACTATGGTCTGAGTGCACTGTTATAAGTACCAATGCGGCTGTGTTATCCGTATATATGGATGTGCTAGGGGTAACCAAAATATCCTTTCCTCACAAGGCAAATCAAATATGGCGGCTCCCTTCAACTGGTGTATGGGATAGTGGTACATATTTCTAAGTGTTATTCTTATTATATGTATATGTGGTTTTCTGTAGTATAGGGCTCCCTCCCCCCACCCCAAACGCTATAGTTATTTGAATCAAAACTCTCCCGATCTCTATTTACATTGCCTCTTTTCCCTGATGTTCAGTCTCAGCCCTCTGCTTGCATGAAACTGTAAGCAGGGGGTTGGACCGACAGCCGCGTCCGTGATTGGCTGAGAGGCAGCCAATCTCGGATGCGGCTTCCGGCTGTATTGAACGTCGGGGGAAATAGGCAATGTAAGTAGAGATCGGGAGAGTTTTTCTGCAAATAACTATAGTGGTTGGGGTTGGGGAAGGGAGCCCTACACTACAGAAAAGGGGATTTGAGCTAGGGGGAGGAAGAGAGAAATGGGAGGGAGAGGAGGGGGGGGGCTGCAGTGCACATGCATAATTCTCCCGGAAGAGAGACAAGAGGCAGAGACAGGATAGGACTCGGCACGGCTCCAGGTGGTCACTTTTTATAACTTTGGAGGGACATTGTAGGGCAGTCATTTGGAGCAGGGATGTAAGGTAAGGATTTTACTACACTACACAGTGGGGCCAGTAGTGGGTTAAATTATAGTTTTGGGAGTGGACAAGCCCTTTAAACTCGTTGAGCTAATTTGTGGCACCTTTGTTGACCACCAGTGATACTGTAGGTGGTAACAAATGTGGAAATTGTGTCAATGACAACAATTTTCAAAGTGTTTCCAGTCAGCTAGATGGGTTGTTTGGTGGAACTATACAATATATAAAATATGTCTTTCTATACTTATATACACTGCATTACTATGGGCATTTATGTGTACAAAATAGGGTGTTTAATATAAGAGTGTGGTGACAAATCATTATTTTTGATTTTCAACACACGAGAATTGTGTATTTACTGTGTGTGAGTTCTTGGGAGGGGTTCAGAGGGAAGGAGCTCTATTTCCTTTCCTATGTTGGTATTTAATAAATACTCTTAAAGGGCATCTATAGTGGGAAAAGGAACTTTTTGTTCTTTCCTTCCATGTGTTCTATAATTCCCCACAATCCTGTGATGAGTCTCTTCACTTTTTCCAGATTCCCTCTCTGTCCTGAGATACACAAGTTAGAAGAATACGCGATTGCATTCCTGTACTCCTACTTGTACTGTCAATCAAGGCCCTGTGATGTGATCCTCTTCCCTGCTCAAGTCCCTCCCTCCTTCATGCTCTGTATCAAACATAGAGATAAGAGCATTAGCAGGCGGAGAGAGGTAGCTTTGATGGCAGAGAAAAGGCTGCACTTGACCCCCCTTCTTGATAGCTTTCACTGATTGATGATGGGTCACAAAGAGAGAGATAGTATTTTAGCAGTACACGGAGAGATCCGTGTCTCCAGGACAGCTTGCTTTCTATTGGCCAATGTGCGTGGGTGTGTTTTTCAGGATGTTGAACTTTTAACTCCTACTGCACATGATAAGCTTGTCAGTTAGCCGGAGTTGAGACATGGAGGATGTAACAGAGATGGGGGGGGGGAAGGGGGGAGTGCTGCAGAGAAATCTGACACCATGGAAAACCAAAGTCACTGACAGAGATAGGATAAAGGCAGCACAGAGTACATGAATTTAACTTTGCAAAGGGTCAGTGTTTTTTTCACTATAGATGCCCTTTAAACTTCCCGTTAGCATTTTTGTACATACTTTTTCTTTGCTAATAATTATAAATTCTAATTAAGAACAAAAAGGAGGTTTAAAGGGCATGTCCACCCCCAAAACTATAATCCCCCCAACTACTGGCCCCATCATGTAGTAGTGTAGTTTAATCCTTACCTCACATCCCAGCTCCATATGGTTCTCCTGTAGTCCCCCCCAAAGTCCCAAAAACTGCCCACCAGGAGGATAGCAGAGTCCATATAGGACTCTGCCTCCTACCTGGCCTCCGGGAGAAGTTTGGCATGCGTACTACAGCCCTTCTCCCCCTCCCTCCCCCTCCCTCCCTCTCAGGATTCCCTCCCCCTAGCATATATCCCTTAATATATAGTATTGCCCCTGCCAGCCCAGCCCCAACCGCTATATTTATATGTTTAGAAAGCTCCCCAAACTTTACTTACCTCTCCTCTTTCCTCTGCCGAAATGAGCTGCCGGCAGCCACGTCCGTGATTGGCTGCCGCTCAGCCAATCACAGACGCGACTGCCGGTCCCTCCCCTCTGCTTGCATTTTCTCGCAAGCAGAGGGCCGGGAGCGCGGCGGAGGAAAGAGGGGAGGTAAATAGAGTTCTTATATTAAAAAATTAATTTTAGGGTGGACATACCCTTTAAAAATAAAGGAGGAAATATCATATCGGGGGGAATGTCACCAAAATGGGTGGGATTTCCACTTGGGTTTCCAAAAATATTTGAAAACACTACCACATACTGCAATCCAAATTGTCTTATGTTGTGTGTATTTTTATGTGTTGTGTATTTATAAACCTGCCTTATCGAAAAAGGGGCAACATTTTGCCTGTGCTATAAATCTGCAGCAACCAGTTAGATGTTATCAAATGTTTTCTAACTGCAGTAGACCAGTTAAAAGTTATGATCTGATTGGCTGCTGCAAATAAGAAACACCAATTTTTGCACCTCTTATTAAATAGGCACAAATGTCTTTACATTTACCATTTATTATTTTATTCTTTCTTAAAGGGGATTATTTGTCTTTCTAAGCAATTTCTAACAAAGACCTGTCATATCCTCTCCCAGTGGGACAGACATGCTCAGTGTAATTTATCTAGGGAAAAGGGGAGGCGCTGTCTGGATCTGGCATTAATGCAATTAAAGGAGAACTAAACTTATTTTTTAAAAATCCTAATGTGAAAGCTTTTCTCCCCACTATACATTAAAAGATTCTTCTCTAGTTATTTGCATTTAGTAGATATAAGTAATAGATTATGTAACAAAGGAGGCTTCCATGTTGTTGCCACGGATATAGCAAAAAAGAAGAAACGGCACTGCATCAACCAGGAAAAGAACAAGAGAACTCCGGATACAACATGAATGAATGAAATCACAGCTTTATTAACAATACGCCTGACACGTTTCAGACCTCCAGGTCCTTAATCATAGGACTTCCAACTTCCATGTTGTTGCCAGTACAACTCATAGCCCATGTTGGCTTCAAAGAGCCACGCCCCTTGACCCCAGGATTCACTGCCTCTATGCACAAACTTTCTAGCTTCCTGTGATCACAGTTGAGATGCTGGTGGCGCTCCATGTAGATGCTGTGATTTTAGGAACAAAAACACCATGAAGTCACATGTTCTAATCCCAGAGTTTACTTATGAAACAATATAACATTGTCTACTGCCTGGTTTATTGCTTTTTTTGTTTCCATGTTTCTAGGAAAATATAAAGTTTCTACATATGTACAAACTTTATATATAGCAGCTCTGTTATTTATTTACCAACTAGTGTGAACTGCTGACAGTCTTCCAGTAGCAATACAAAATACTGAATACTGAAATGTACATCCATCTATTGCAAGTTTACTGGTGGTGCGTTCTGATAAAGTGCTGGGTTAGTAAAAAAATAGGGGCACAGGTTCGATTCCCCATGCTCCTTTTGTTTTTGTTTTTATTATGTTTTTAACTCCACATGTAGATAATTATTAGCCATTGTGGCATAGCGGTAGAAAGCTTTGTTTTTAGAAAGACACAGTATAGAAAGTTGCTGGTTCGATTTTCCATACTTACTTTTATTTTTTGCTGAAATGTAAAATGTTCTGTTTCTTTCATCTATACTAGTAAAGACATACACTGCAAAGATTACTTTTCTTTTTTGTATGAAAAGCAAAGGAATGTATCATTGTTAGGGACAGGAGCATTTGTAATCTGTTTACAAAGTGTTACAAGTTCTGTGTCAGAGGGAGGATCTCTGATCTGTAACATGATTGGCTGTCAGCTTCCAGGAAGCAAGACCGCAGTTTCCTGTAAATATGTACTGCGCACACTTAGCAGGGTGTTCCCAGATAAGGTGAATTATGGGAGCTGACCCCTTGTACTCACAGGTTATTTTTATAAATCACCCAGCATCCACAGCAAAGGGAGAGGTGAGACACAGCTGGTTGTGTGTTTCTGAATGTGCTCTGTCTATTGGGCCAATGTTGTCTGGGGACTTTAGTTCTCCTTTAATGGTGTAATATTTTGCTGCAGATTATTGCATTTACCCCCAAATTTATACATTTCTAAAATTTTATAAAATCAACCGCACAACTGGTTTAATGAAATAAATATTTTACTTATTGCACAAGGGTAAATCTTTGGTTAGGAATAACTAACCCAAGTTGCACGGGTTTAAGAAGAATATAGTTCTCCTTTAAAAATTTAGGGATGGATGTTTATTTTACTATAGAGGCATATTTTCATGTTATGTGTGAGTTCAATCATTTAGGTTCATGTAAAATTTACAGCCTCCTGTTTGAAGTCTGAGTTCTAGAGATAAATGTATTCCTTTTCAAATGTCTTCTGTCTCTGTTGTTTTGGAGATTCAATCTTCAATAACGGGTAATAACTTGTATTTTGCCTTTCATTGGATCCCATCAAAAGTGTTAGCATAGCTAAATTATAATTATCCTTAATCTGCTAAGCACCAATATATTCTGCCATACCTGCTTTGTAACATTATTAACCTTGAGTAAACATTTTGAGTGAATAAATGAATTTGCTTAAGATGAAACCATAGTTTGTTAAGTTGCTGTTACATTTTCTCTCTATGTTTTTTGTGGCTTTGTGGTTTTCTATTGGAAAGAATATTAAAGGAATATAGAAGTACAGTATGTGTTTTTTGTTTTTAAAATGTCATTAGCTTTTATTAATTTGTTTTATTTATTCTGGCACGTTTGATTTCTTTCAGGGGTTGTGATGAATCCAGGTTTTGAAACGAACCTGGTTTCAATTTGGAACTGCCAGCTTTGAAAATTTTACACCATCAAGAAATGCAACAGGCCACTCCAAAATTCTTTTGTTGCAAACAATTTCACTGTGAGGTTCATCTCCAGCAATGTTTCGGGTGGACCTCCACCCTTTATGAAACCTGGAGACTCAGTGATTACAACAAACATTTTATACAGCGTGTCCTCCATATTGTGGGCAGGACTGTTCAATCAACAATTAACTAATCAATTAGTGTCCATCTTTAACTCTTAAAGTACATTTGTGCAAAATTTAACAACATAAGTCAACATAAGTGTTAACATATTTGTCAACCAATAACATTTATATCAAAACTTAAAATACATTTAAGTGTGCTGCTATTGCTTCCTCATAAAGTGTATCTAAATTCCTAAAGCTGCCTGTATCTTTATACAGTGTCAAATATGCATCGTTTGTCTGCACTTTAAAATATGCGCTTTGGATATATTATGCTTAGATATATAATACCTATATATGCACCATATATATATAATACCTATATATGCACCATATATATATAATACCTATATATAGCCATATATATCATCCTATAGCATATAAACCTATATATGCACTATATATATCCTATATATATTGCACCATATATGACCTATAATACTATATAATATATAATACCTATATATGCACCATATATATATAATACCTATATATATGCACATAATACTATATAATACCTATATATGCACCATATATATATAATACCTATATATGCACCATATATATATAATACCTATATATGCACCATATAGATAATAAACCTATATCACCATATATATATAATACCTATATATGCACCATATATATATAATACCTATATATGCACCATATATATATAATACCTATATATGCACCATATATATATATAATACCTATATATCACCATATATATATATAATACCTATATATGCACCATATATATATAATACCTATATATGCACCATATATATATATAATACCTATATATGCACCATATATATATATAATACCTATATATGCACCATATATATATATATAATACCTATATATGCACCATATATATATAATACCTATATATGCACCATATATATATAATACCTATATATGCACCATATATATATAATACCTATATATGCACCATATATATATAATACCTATATATGCACCATATATATATAATACCTATATATGCACCATATATATATATATGAATAATATATAATATACCTATATATGCACCATATATATATAATACCTATATATCACCATATATATAATACTATTATGCACCTAAATTATATATAATACCTATATTGCACCAATATAATATAATACCTATATGACCTATATATATATAATACCATATATGCACCATATATATATAATACCTATATATGCACCATATATATATAATCCTTAATGCACCATATATATATATATATATAATACCTATATATGCACATATATATATAATACCTATATGCACCATATATTATAATACCTATATTGCACCATATAATACATACCTATATATGCACCATATATATATAATACCTATATATGCACCATATATATATAATACCTATATATGCACCATATATATATAATACCTATATATGCACCATATATGTGCAATTCAAATTTCACATTAGGTATATATATATACATTTTTTTTAAAACATAAAATACTTTTGTTTTTTTTATATATTTATTGATATACACTTTAAACTGATTAACATATTTGACACTGTATAAAGATACCTTTAGGAATTTAGAGGAAGCAATAACAGCGCACTTAAATGTATTTTAGGTTTTGATATAAATGTTATTGGTTGACAAGTATGTTAAGAATTATGTTGTTAAATTTTGCACAAATGTACTTTAAGAGTTAAAGATGGACATTAATTGATAAGTTAATTGTTGATCGAACAGTCCTGCCCACAATATCGAGGACACACTGTATAAATTGGTTGCAGTGATTACTGAGTCTCCAGGCTTGATAAAGGGTCCACCCGAAACATTGCTGGAGATGAACCTCACAGTTGGGTGAATAAAATTAAAATTGTTTGCAACTAAAGAATTTCGGAGTGGCCTGTTGCATTTCTTGATGGTGTAAAATTGACGTTGACCGAGGAGCAGTACGACAATGCTTTGGAGGAGTGGTATTTAAAAAGTCATGGATTTTTTGAAAATTTTAAACTCTGACTTTTTATCAAAAAATCAATCATACCATTTGAAATTTCAAACATTCCATTCGAAAACTGAAAATGTCTATGAAAAAATTGAACATTTCTATCGGGAAAATCGAAAATGTCTATTGAGAAATCAAAAATGGCTATTGAGAAATCAAAAAAAATTCTGATTCAATCTAATTCTTGGAACATCAATTTGTTCATCTCTAATCCTTTGGACATTATTTGGGCCTTGGGCTTTCTCCATCATTGGGATGATGTAATTTAATTAGGTTAAAATTAGCAAATCACATCCTCTGTTAGATCCTCATGATTTACATAATAAAATGTTCAGAGCTTTATAAATGATTTTATATTGGGAACTAACGCCCAAGCCAGTGGAAAACCTATTCTACTTCTGTAATGTTGAGTTAGCAACGGTTGGGTTTTCACTGGTTTTGATTTGCCTGTGTGTCCGACTTTGGACCCGGATCCGACACGGAACCCCTGAGTTCCAAAATACAAACGTTCAGGGACTTGGGACCACATTTTTGAGGGTTACTGAATGTACGAGGTTATTTATAATTGATAACCCTTGGAAATGTGATTGGAAACTCCAAAGTAGTTTCCGATCGTATTTTAGAGGGTTATCGAATGTTCGAGATTATTTCCGTAGGTTACCGAAAATACACCTATAGATTCGGTAACCCTCGAAAATGTGGTCCAAACTGTCGAAAGTACGTCGAAACATACGAGCTTTGGCCATCTCTACTCCTTACTGTACCTTTACCTTTATTATACAATGCCCTTATGATACTGTTATTACAATGAGGTTTGTAATTTGCACATCCTAATGACTGAGGATGGGATAAGGGCTGTGGCCAAAAGTAAAAATGTAAAATTACTATTGGTAATAGCAAATGAAAATCAATACTACAGTATAAAACAAGTCAAACATACATATCTGTTGTATTCAATTAGATCAACTGGACTTGAAATGTAGTTCTTGAAGCGTTTCGGCTATCCATCTCTCCACTGTGCTTTCAACTCATTCAGAATGACTTGTACAAGAATCTGTGGCAATTATGTATCCTGGAAAATCCCAATTAGCATATCACAGCCAGGTGTTAAGGGTGTGATTGGATAGTGGCTAAGAGGTGTTATAGAAAAGCCCAGAGTAAGGTGTTAAAACAGCATTGTACATGGCAGACAGTTGGTGTCGAACCCCCCCACCTCTATTTAGGCTTGGTTTCTTTATTTTCACATAAATGGCCTCCTTAACACCTCTCTTGAACCAGTCACGTTCCTTCGCCAATATGTTAACATTACAATCTTCAAAGGTATGTCCTTTATCCTTAATCCTTAACACCTGGCTGTGATATGCTAATTGGGATTTTCCAGGGTACATAATTGCCACAGATTCTTGTACAAGTCATTCTGAATTGAGAAAGCCAGTCGGATGACTAGTGAAACGTCTTCAAGAACTACATTTCAAGTCCAGTTGATCTAATTGAATACAACAGATATACCATGACCTGGATGAATGAGAACCTTCACAAGCAAGTCAAACATACAATATGTAATATTTTCTGAGCTTTAACATACATAGAAAATGTATTTGGAAAAAATGAGAAGATCTGAACACAGGAAGCCATGTTGACCTCTGCTCTTTGTCATCAAAAGGGAATTATTTGGATAAAACCCATCAGTGCCACTTATCATTCCCAAACACGCACATTCTAATATTTATACCCAAGTTCTGTTTCTAAGCAATAGATTGTTACACGAGTCACACCTTGAGCTCTTGGCATTATTTAAAGTTTGAAGCTGTTTGCGAACTCCCAACTTTCATGTGCCCACATTTTTGCATAGGATAAACAAGGTGATCTGGTTGTCTAAAGATTTATTTTGATTATAATCAGATTATAACTAATAAAAAAGCAAATGAGAGCTTTGAATAAAAAGCCCAGCTATTTAAATACCCAATTCATTTACATTCATCTGTTTAAAATTATCAATAAAGGAGAACTAAACCCAAATATTTATACTCCAGAATCTGAACTCCCTCCCCCCCAAAAAACCCCAAAACACCAGTAAAATACCGCTCCATTAAAGAAGAACTATGGTACGTAGAATAGTTTTTTCAAAAACAGTTTAAATGAAAAGTACCTGGGACAGGGAGGTAGGATTGGTACTTTCTACTGGATTGGAACTCTTTACCTTTCAATATCATTTTTATGAGATGCGTCAGCAAGAATTGCATCTGTCTATCTGATTGCTTCAGCGCTATCTTCAGCGCCCACTGAGCATGCCTGTAATCACTGGTAGATGGAAGGGAGGGATGGCTTTATTGGCTTCCCACAGTTGAATTTTTTCCTTAGGAAATAAGAAGCTGTTATAACTCAGGAAAACATACTGTATACTTATACTATATAACTTATATTCTCCTTGCAGCTGTGATCATAAAGTAAATGCAAAGTTTTAATAAATAACTTATATGTACAATTACAAATACATATTTGTTAGTTTGACTGGCCTGTACATTTGTTGACATACTAGTGACTGGCTTATGAAAACCAGACATTATTATGATCTGGAATTAGAACAACCACATTGCCAGGCCAAAAGCCCTCCCACAAATGAATAAAAGGCAACAAGACATGATTCCTGGAGAATTCTGAGAATATTTTATAGTCTCTGCTTTATTACAAAATTACAGACAAAGGGGGTAACTATTCATGTTGAATGCACTGATATTAGAGCAATTTATCTAATTCTACCAACATGAACTATTGGGCATATTAAGTTTTTCAAAAAGTGGGGGAGGGAGGTAAGATTGGTACTTTCTGCCTCCCAATAGCATTTCAATGAGTAGCAGTAGCTCAAAAATAACTGCGTCTGCCAGGCTTCCTGAATGCTTCTGCACTACCTTTAATATACTGCAGGAAGTCCCAGGGCACTAACCTGGCAGATAAATCTGTATGTGCTGTAGCCAGGGTTGCCAGATTTTTTTGTTGTTGCTCCGAGTGGGAGGGGATGGGCCCATGACATTAGGGGTGTGGCAGTGACATTGGGGATGGGCTGTGACATCACCATGATGGTGATGGGTGGAGCCGGGATGGGTGGAGGTGGGGTTAGAGGTGTGGCCACATCTGGGAGAGGGATTAGAGCATGACTGGGCGAGGCTGTCAGCTGGGATTTCGACAGGACCTTAATGCAGGACTCAGGATTTTGGCCCTGCAGTCGAGACAATCCCACCCAGATCGGGACGTCTGGCAACACTGACTGTAGCTCCTCAACAAAACATAATTGGGAGGTGGGAATAATCATGTTACCATGCTTTCTAAAATAAGTCCATTTGCAGATAAAATCTAGTATGGTTGTAGGGTAGGTCAATATACATCATTGCAGATCACAGATCATCACAGATAAACAAGTTTGTGTATTCCTCGCTATATATTAGCAATATATATTATCGGTAAAAGTTATTGCATTTAATAAGAGCTATTATTCATCTTATATCTAAAATTTTACTGGATTAATTTCTGTATGATGAAGAGGCTACTCTCTTTCTGTACAGTACAGAACGCCCAGATACTTATCTCTCACTCCCTGCCTGGCACAGCTGGTGTTAAATGATTCACTGCAGTGGCGGGTGGAGAAACAAATGCTATCTGTTCCCCGGCTGTAACATCAGTGTAGCCAAAATGACACTTTTCCTTTCTTATGTACAGTTTGATCCTTACTTTGAATTGTAGGAGATCTGGGATTACAAAAAAAGTAAAATAACTATCATGCTGACAATAACATTTGCAGTGGATTAAAAAGACCTATTGTTGTCTGTGTCCCCTTTAATCCTCCGTAACCGATATATCCTGTGTTTTGTGACTTTTTACCAACCAAACCTCCCTATTATATTCTCCTCTGTTTGCAGCTCTAGATCATTAAAATGTGTTGCAACACGGTACAATTTCATGTTGCTATGTAGACCGGTATTATTAGTTTAACTTGACGTATTTGAGATGTCTACACAATAGTTTAATAGAGCTGCAGCATTTCTACGCAGTAGACGCAATTTTGTCAGCGCTATATTTAGTAACTCTTTGGGGCTTTCTTGTCTGACATGAGTTATTTTAAACAGCTCTTTAAATTATTTAAGTGGCTTCATGACACTTCTCCAATCACTCTAATGCTAATTAAGGCAGGTGACTCCATCTTCTCCTCTTTTAAAATATTGAGTTTGTGTGCAGGGTCAGTGTAAATTAAATATATTAGAAAATGATAATATAATTTGCCATTACAGACTTTTTAATATATATATATATATATATATATATATATACATATATATGTATATTAGCTGCTGATTAATATAATGTACCACTTGCCTTTCTAACCAAAGGTATGTTTGTAAAACACAAGTACAACATTTTATTCACTGTGATTACTTCTCTCCCTAGCAAAGGGAAAAGCAGATAGATGTCTGTTTAGTGTTTCACTCTACCCTCAAAGCAACACACACAGAGCATGCCCGACCCGCTGAGAAAAGGAGGAGGGGGTTATGTAGTAAATTTTCACATAGGTGTATCTCTGGATTGGGACTACGTAGAAAGTCATGTGAAAAAAATGGGAAAAAAACCCCCAAAACTATAATTTAACCCACTACTGGCCCCACTCTGTTGTGTAATAAAAGCCTTAACTTACATCCCAGCTCCAAATGGCTGCCCTGCTATGCCCTTCCAAAGTCCCAAAAACTGGCCACCAGGAGTCTAGCAGAGTCCATATAGGACTGCCTCCTGTCTCTTCTCCGGGAGAATTTTGCCATGCGTACTGCAGCTCTCCCCCCTCTTCCTCCCTCTCCCACCTGTTTTGCTCTCCCTCCCCCTAGTGTAAATCCCCTTTGTGGTATAGCAAGTCTCCCTCCCTATGACCACTGTGGGATTTTAATGGCAGCTATCTGTTGGCGTTAAAATCCTGCTCTAAAACGAGTGCAAACACGATATTAAATCGCGAGTGTCGGATGCACAGGAGATTTTTGCGTAACCCGCGCATCCAACGCTAATATGGAGCTAAAGTCGGGCTAACCGGTAGCGAACCAGTTAGCGTGACTTTAACTCCATATATTTGCCCAGGGAGTCTGAATAAATGAGGCCCATGGTTGTTTATATTCGTTTCTTTTTTACTGACTGCAACTAACATAGTATTAGGAACAACTGAACAATAGTGAAGTACAGTATTAAAGGGCAACTAAAGTCACAGAACCAAAAGGCAGAACACCTTGATATAAAACCAGTAATCTGTGTCTTACCTCTCATTTTGATACAGGCGCTGGGAAATTAACCAAAATAACATATGGTTTGTGCTTCACTTCACAGCATTCTAGTATCACACAGTTTGGTCAATGACCATTGTGTTCTGCACATGCTCAGTCCTTAGCTATGGCAGAAACTTGTTACAGTTGGTCACACCCATAAATAATCTCTAGCCAATCCTTTTACAGAAAAGATAAATCAAGGAAGCATGTGACTGAGGTCAGGAGGTGTGGTCTAACACTGCACATACACACAGATACTTCATCCAGGCTTACATTTACTTTAATACAATTTACTGAAGTGGTATCTTATAGCTTATTTGTGTTTTTAGGGGGGTTGTTTTTAGATTCTGGAGTATAAAAAATTGGGTTTAGTTCTCCTTTAAAGCTTTTAAAGGAGAACCAAAGTCTAATAAAATAGTAAGTTCAGGTAATATTTTACCATAATATGTTAAATCTGTTTGAAATGGCTTAATATTAATATGTTTAATATGGCTATCTGTTACCTAAAACTTGATGTGATTGTTGGTGCTTTCCTTCTTCTTCTTCCCAAGCTGCTCAGTTCCTTGTAACACCTCCCTGTGAGACATATCTTTATTTTTCCCTAGCCCCATACACTTGAATGCGGTTTACATCACCAGTATGAAAGGGCCAAGGTAAATATAAAGAGAGGAAACATCAAAGATTGGGATTGTTTTAAGGTATTTTTTAGCAGGTTCTAAATACATGGAAATCAGCTGATTTATTATTAGATATTCTTTCTCCTTTAACTAAAAGAAAAGAAGAAAAAAAGGAACATTTCTAAACTCATCTTATTTCCTCCTAGATAACCTTCTTACTCGAATGTACCCATATTTATAGTAACCAGGACATCTGCTTACAGAGATAAGCATTTGGAAAAACCAGCAGGATTAAAATGATCACTAACCCACACATCTACCAACACATATTATTATTATTATTATTATTATTATTATGGATTTATATAGCGCCAACATCTTCTGTGGCGCTTTACAATTACATAGTCATACATTACATACAGGGTAATACATGTTATACAACGTCATGCATATTACATACACAGGTAATACAAAATATGAGTAAACAGAGTGATGAGTTTCTTACAGCAATACCGTGGTACAATAGGAGAGAGGACCCTGCCCAAAGAGCTTACAGACTAGAGGCTATGGGGGTGAGACATAAGGTTGCAGGAGTCGGTAGGCTGTAAAAAGATTGGCAGTGGAGTGTGAAAGGCTGGTTGGATCATTGGGTAGTAAGATGGGCAATGTTTAGGACAGGTTATATGCTTGCCTGAAGAGGTGGGTTTTAAGGTTACGTTTGAAGATATTAAGGGATGGTGAATGACGGACAGACGGAGGAAGGGAGTTCCAGAGCAGAGGGGCAGCATGAGTAAAGTCATGAATATGGGCATGGGAAGAGGTAACATGGGTGGATGAGATGAGGAGATTGTGCATGGAGCGGAGGTTGCGTCTGGGACGATATCGGTGGATCAGCTCCGAGATAGATGAAGGGGCTGTGTTGGATAGTGCTTTATAGGATAGGGTAAGCAGCTTGAACCGGATCCTTTGCGTGATGGGCAGCCAGTGGAGTGACTGACAGAGAGGAGAGGCATTAGAGGAGCAAGAAGAGAAATGAATGAGCAGAGTTGAGGATGGATTGAAGCGGAGCCAGGCGGTTGTTTGGTAGACCACACAGGAGTGTGTTGCAGTAGTCAAGCCGGGATATGACTAGGGCATGGACTAAGATTTTTGTAGCTTCTTTTGAGAGGAAGGGTCGGATGTGGGAGATGTTTTCAGCTGGAGCTGACAGGATTTTGCAACCGAATTGACATGGAGTTGACAAGGGAGGGGAACAGATTGTGAGGGTGGGAAGGGGAACAGATTGTGAGGGTGGGAAAAGGACAAGTTCAGAGATGGAAGTGTAGGGAGATCAGGGGCAGAGATGTAAATTTGGGTATCATCTGCATACAGGTGATACTGGAATCCAAATGAACTAATGAGTTGTCCAAGGCCATAGGTGTAGATGGAGAAAAGAAGAGGGCAGAGTACTGAGCCTTGCGGGACTCCCACAGGGAGGGAGTGAGGGGTGGAGTTAATTTCAGAGTGGAAAACACTAAAGGTCCTACCAGAAAGATAGGAGGATAGCCAAGAAAGTGCAGTTTCCTAGATATATTTATAATTTTAAAAAAGCCCAGAAATTGACTTAACCACCTTTGTTCCATTGCCCCCCATTCCCGGAAGTAGCAATAATGGCCAGACTGGCAACATTATCAGTGAAGTCGGCTATTAAGAGAGCCAAGGGAACACTATTAAAAAGTTCCCCCTACACTACAGAAAAGTAAAGAGATGAGGGATCTGGAGGGTGGGAGAGGGGAGAGCTCCCCTGCGCATGCCAGAGTCCTCCAGGATGACAGGGAAATAGCAGGCACCGGGTGTATTACAGATAGCTCCTTCTCTCAGATCTTACCTCGAGGTAAGATCTGTCCACATCCATTTGAGTTTGGAGCGCTCCGGAGGTAGGATGGTTCTTGGTATTGTGGTGATTATCGGCATTTAGTCTATTGGTGTATGTGACTAATAGTATGTTATTTTCATTCTCGTAAGCCTTTCAGCAACATAATAGTGTATAATTGTTTTTGGATTACAACCTGAATACTGACCGTATTTTTCCACCGCATGTACCAGCCACTGCAATATGTGTATATAGGTGTGTTTGGGTGGTTGGGAGAGAGACTTGGGTATGTAGGGAATCAGATATGTAACTTGGGCCATCGGGCCGTGTTGTGATGAAAATATTTTTGGTTGGAGTGATGATACTGTGCCGACGTGTGTTACAGGCAAAAACACAGGCACTACCCAAACTGACACGGCTAATGTGTTGTAGGGTAAGAGATCTGACCCAACCTAATAAAAAGTAAACGGTTAAAATGCTGTGCAAACTCCTATCTAATATGTTATAGCCACATACATAACCTTTATCAGAGAATATGGACCAAAAGTAGTTAAGGCCACACTAAACCGGACTGCAACCTGTACTATTTGCGATGCAATACGTTCAATAGTCTGCAATCAGAGTGAAAGCATTTTTCCAAAAACGTATCACAGCAAAGCGCATGCACTCATTTATGTCACATACAACCTTTTATGATTGTAAGGCCGAGGCCACACTACAACGCATACCGGTAGATCAGATTGCGTGGTAAGACGGTGCAGACCTTAATGCGCATGTGTAAATTAACGCTTCCCAACTATGAGTATTTTTTACTGGTGATACATCATCTCTGCTATTACAACACAATAGCATTTTAATTGGTACTAAAATACTGGAATGTACTAAAATAATGGTTTAGCCAAGGGTTCTAGATGGAGCTAGTTTTTGTGCTGACAGAAACCTTTTGAAAGAATACTAAACAGGTAATAGCTATTTATATAACCTAATATACCCAATATAATGTTTCTAGCCTAATATAGGGAAAAAACAATACATCCCTATAGTGTGCAATATCGCGCATGCGCGCTATAGTGGATTAGAATCAGGAAGTGATTTGACATTTTCAGCTCTGCAGCAGAGGATCGCGTGAAAGGTAAATATACTTACCTTCCTCCCTGGCTCCTGCTCAATTGATTGAATAAATGGAGGTAAGACATAGCTCCTTAACCTACAGGGCTTCAATCAATACATTAATACATCAATCAATACATTTTAATACATTAAAATACATCTAAACGTACTTACTTGGATGCATAAATGACCCAGGTGCCTTGCCTCAGATCCCTCTCTCAAGCTTTGCCAGCAACAGGTTCCTGGATACTTTATAAGGCCTTGTATATAAATATTATGTTAATACAACAATTGGAGGCAAATAAAACTATAAGCTCACCAAATAGATGCGGTGGTCTGGATGCTGCAACCCCAGAACCGTCACTCCACGTGGTAACTTGAATCCACACCAACAAACAAGTGGGTAAAGGCACACTCCGAACAAAGACTGCACACGGGATCACTATTCGGTGAGGTGGACATGATTTATTAAGTGGCATATTTATAAAGAAACGATAATAGCGCAAAAAAATTACCGCCGCACATCGCGGCCGTGAAAATAGCACTATCGCCGTATTTATAACGGCGAGCGCTATTCCCGCGATACCTATCGCGGCCGCGATGTGCTGCGGTAATTTTAAGCCCCTTCGCGGCGATACTGCATAGTATCGCCGCGAAGGGACTTAAAATCCCTTCCCGACGCCGCTCCTAAGGGGGCGGGGCATACACCCACCCCGCCAACACCCCCCGCGGCGGCGGGACCACCGCCGCCGCTTCCCAGCCCCTCCCAACCGTCCCCGCTCGCGGGCAATCTCAGAACGGGAGGCTAGGAGGGGTGCCGGGAAGGGGGCGCAGCAGGTGGTCGCGACCACCGCCGCGCACCCCTCCCCGGCAACCCTCCCAGCCCCCCGCCCCGGCCGCTCCCGAGGAGGGGAAGGGAGGGAGCCGCTGGGAGGGGTGGAGGCTCCCTCCAGCGGGGCCCTGAAAAGGGCCTTTTGGGGCTTAGGGGGTCCCGCAGCTCGAACCGGGACCCCCCCTCCCCGGCCCTTATAAGGGCCCTTGCGGCACTGACAAGTGCCTTTGGCGGGGGTCCCGCAGCTCAAACCGGGACCCCCAGTGCGGCTCTTAAAAGAGCCCTTGGGCGGCGTCTTCTTCTTCCAGTCCCGGCGACACCAGCTCCGCCGAGGCCGCCGATCCCCGAGAGTACCCCTGCGGCCGCCAGGGGTACCCCCGGCGGGCACCGGCGACCTCAACGAGGCCGATGTTGCCGGTGTCTTCGGGCTGGCGACACCAACCCACTCAGGTCGCCGATGCCAGGCAGACTCACTGCGGCCGCCAGTGAGCCCGCGGCACCGCCGGCCTCAGCGGAGCCGATGTTGCCAGCCGCTTCTTCTTCTTTCTTCAGCCATCTACTGCGATGGCATTGAGTTCGCGGTGGAAAGCTCCTCTTTATATAGGTTTGCAGAAATCCATAATCCGTTTCTGATTGGTCAATTTTTTAATACTTGCTTTACATTAACCAATCAGATTTCTGGAAAGTTCTGAAATCTGTTGGGTAATGTAAAGCAAGTATTAAAAATTGAACAATCAGAAACGGATTATGGGTTTCTGCAAACCATATAAAGAGGAGCTTTCGCCGCGGAACTCAGATGCCATCGCAAGTAGATGGCTGAAGAAAGAAGAAAGAAGCGGCTGGCAAAAATCGGCTCCGCTGAGGCGGCGGTGCCAGCGGGCTCACTGTCGGCCGCAGTGAGTTGCCTGATCGGCGACCTGAGTGGGTTGGTGTCGCCAGCCCGAAGACGTCGCCCAAGGGCTCTTTAAGAGCGCACACATGAGGATCCCGGTTCGAGCTGGGGACCCCCGCAAGGCCATTGTCAGTGCCGAAGGGCAATTGTCAGTGCCGCAAGGGCCCTTACAGGGCCGGGGAGGGGGGTCCTGTTTCGAGCTGCGGGACCCCTAAGCCCCAAAGGGCTCTGTTAGAGCCGCAAGGGCACTTGTAAGTGCCGCAAAGGCCCTGATAGGGCGGGGGGGGGGTCCCGGTTCGAGCTGCGGGACCCCTTAAGCCCCAAAGGCTCTTGTCAGAGCCGCAAGGGCACTTGTAAGTGCCGCAAAGGCCCTTACAAGGGCGGGGAGGGGGGGTCCGGTTCGAGCTGCGGGACCCCCTAAGCCCCAAAAGGCCCTTCTCAGGGCCCCGCTGGAGGGAGCCTCAACCCCCCAGCGGCTCCCTCCTTCCCTCCCCGGGAGCGGCCGGGGCTGGGGGCTTGGAGGGGTTGCCGGGGAGGGGGTGCGCGGGGGGTGGTCGCGACCACCTGCTGCGGCCCCTTCCCGGCAGCCTCCTAGCCTCCCGTTCCGAGATTGCCGCGAGCGGGGAACGGGTTGGGAGGGGCTGCTGGGAAGCGGCGGGGGTGGTCGCCGCCGCGCGGGGGGGTGTGGGCGGGGGTGGGCGTGTCTCCCGGGGCAGTGCAACCACCCGCCGTGGGTTGCCTGCCATCCCCGCCGCGGGAGGTTAGTATCGGCCCGCGGGAGGTTAGTATCGGCTGACTTTGCACATTCAAGGTGGCGAAGTAAAACAGCCGATACTAGCCGAGCGAAACCAGTACCGCCGCTTTTATAATAGAAGCGGCGGTAACAGGTAAGTATCGCCGCGAAAGGTTTACGCTTCGTTAACTTTTCGCGGCCGTTTTCGGACTTTATAAATCACGGTAAACGCGATTTATGCGTTTATGTCCGCGAAACGGCCGCGAAGACGAAAAGTTAACGAACCTTTATAAATATGCCCCTAAGTGCTACAGCCTGACAAGACTGAGGTCCTTGACAGGTTTCTGGCTGCACACCTTTAGTCATAAGGATAATATAGTAAAAAGTCGGCCTGGGATTAAATCTTGAGCAAACATGAAATTCTAGTTGTAATCGGAAAATTGCAATGCTTGTGAATATTAATAAAATGAGTAATATTTAATGCATAATTAGTCACATTCATTCATGACTTACCAACCAATGAAAGGCTTAGTTTATCTTCACACTTTGTTAATGTGGATTTAAAATATCCTGCAGCTAAATATACTGGGTAAATGATTAGCTGTAGTTTTAATGACATTCAACAGGGCAGTCAGATCACACTGTAGTCTGGCTTTTAGCCATTTTAAGCTTTTGCACTATCAAGTTCCTTTAGTTGTCTTATTAAGGTGAAGCAGCTGTAAAGGGTGCACATTCTTATAATATACAGATCATGGCTATGAGTTTAATAGTGTAAAATACAATAATGAATACACTGATATCGCAATAAATGTTCTATGCCTGGAAATATAGAGGTTCCCTCCAATGTACAGTAGATGGGTGGACAACATACAAAGAGAGAGAGAAAGAGAAGGTTAGAAAGTACCTCGTTGAGACCCAACTAGTTGCACTTTAATATGGATGTACAACAGCCCAATTTTCTATATATTGTGTGTTACATTGAAGGTTTGACCAAGCCTTCTGGGAAATTGTACTCCACCCAGAGTTAGGTCATGTGCTCGTTAAAGCAAAGTACTTTAAACTAGAGAGTCGGCTTCAAGTATCCAGGCCACACAGGAGAAGCTGTCAGCTCATGTAGCCAAAAAGGCAAGTACCAGTAGGTTAGGACCCAGTTAAAGAAAGCAACCTTGACGTGGTGACTGGGCTTAAAATAATTTGGCCAACTTATTGAACTAATTGCTTTTCTTTATCCAGGGTTTAGGATGCTGTTTGTAGCAGCAACCTTATGGAGGTAGCCAATATGCAATTAGAATTGTTTGTGCACCAGAAATCAAAATTTACTTTACTTTTGCCATCTAAGGACTACTTGTGAATTTCCCCAAGAATCCATCTTAGCGGTCTTTACTTAGACTTGTGAACTTTATATGCTGCATGATATTTTCATTAAAAGCATGTTATATGGCTACAATAAAAAAATGAACCATGCATCATGCTTCTAATGCACAAACTAACCAGCCTTTCAGCATGGCGAATTTACAGTGTATACCAGATCTGGGCAAAGTAAGGCCCGGAGGCTACATATGGCCCCTGCCCCTGACTGGCCCCTCAATGCTAGACCTGTACCCAAAAGAATCTTAATATTAATTGATTCGCTCAGGCTGTTTTTATTTTATAAAAAAAAGGGTGACCTGATTAAATTGATTAATAGAATTTGCTAAAACGGATCTAAAATATGACATATTTCTATTAAATATTGCAACTAATAATGAAAAACATCCAATGAACTAGGGATATTCATTCCATCTTTTTAGAAAATCCACTTTTGCAAACTCTAAAATGAACCTTTAGTGGCTGAAAGTATCCTAATAAAGATAGGAGGAAGATCGGGGATATTAAAGTCATAGTAGACCAATAGCAGCCCTAGGTACATCACTCTGAAAAACAGAAATAGTAGGTGACCACAGGCCACTAGCGTGCTAAAAATATAACAGGATAGTGTATTGAGCTTTGAAGCCAACACTAATTATAGAGATAATTAGAGAGATAAGCATGGCGTGCTATTAATTAATTTGTTTTCCAACAGGGTATTTGTAATTCCTAAGTAAAGGGAAATCACATTCAAATAATTTAATATGTGACAGGATGCAGGAATTGTCAAAGCAAATTACATTTCTTGGTCCGACGCCTGCAGTTTACTATGAGCCATGTTTAAAATGACTTGCTAAACAATCTAACTTAGCAGTAAAATGCAACTCCTATGGTGGACATGCATGCAAGAATCATGGTCATACTATTGGTTGAATTTTTTTTTGTTCTGCCTGCCAATACAATCGCATGATCCCTGGATTGTGTATTGGATGGTGGGTATAAACCATCCAATAGTTCGGGCTGACCGGCTGACATTTCAGTGTATCGGGTGATGCGCCCCACTATTGGATGTTTTTTTTTGGGGTGTCCATCCATTCTTCCGAATCGGGAACTGTCTGAAGTGGCTACTTTTGCCACGACCAACAGTGCTTTGTTCCAGCCAACCACTCACTAGTGGTGAACGGTTGATCGCAAAAACAATGCTAAACCTGCCCACACATCTGCAATTCAGACAAAATATAGATTCCAGGCACATTGGAGGAATACAACATCCATGGCCAATACAACTGCTCTTCACCCAACGTGGTGTACTTAATACAGTGCACTAGATGCCCAACAGGAGGGCTGTATATAGGAGAGACTGGTCAAAGCCTGAGAAAGAGGAATACACACCACCGCTTTACTATAACAAATAAAAAAACTGGACACACCAGTAGGGAACCATTTTAACAGCCCTCACCACTCCATAAACCATCTAAGAATCCTGGTCCTTAAGGGGAACTTTAAAACAGGGAAAGAAAGGAAGGTATGGGAGTACAAATGAATGAAATCTTTAACTCTCTGGAGAAGGGACTGAACCTGGGCCTTGGATTTATAGCAAACTATATAGATTAGAACTGCCAGCACCAAGACAGAAATACAAACATCTGTAGAGGCATTGGGACAGTTAATTACATGGAATTCCTTTCACTTCACACTTCAGTAACTTACTACTATTTATATCAGCCACTTTGATCCACAGTATCTTGTACCTTATCTGTTTGTCCCTTGCAGACCCTGCTATATGACTTTGTTGGAAAAGGCAGGTAGATAGCTTAGGGAGAGAGGGGCCAAAAGGAGCAAAAAGCACTTCTGAGCATAAAAACAGAGAAAACACATTCTTGTAATAGAAGGCATCTTGCTGTCTCATGCTATATGAATAGCATTGCCCACAAAGCCTAACAAACAAGAAGTAATTTCTTACTCCCAGAGTAAGGGGTGTAGATATGCAAAATACCCCTTTATGTCCCTTAGCTTAAGCATGTGTCCAGAACCACTGGCTAATAACATGCAATATAGCTTAATATATAGAGCCAATCATCTGACCTGCAGACACGACGTGTTTCAATCTTGTTAGATATAGCATGAGACTGCAAGATGCCTCCTGTTATAGGTAGGTGTAAATATCAGAGAGCACCACAGCTTCATTGTATTCAGCTTGAAAAAGGAACTAGAACATTCTGAAAGCTTGCTATGATTATCTTAGTTAGCCAATAAAGTTATCACCTTTATACCACTTTAAAGGTTATTTTCAGTATCAAAAGGGTTACCCCGTAAACATTTTGACTGGCTAGCACGGTACACCACCTTTCCCTGCGTCTAGAATATTGCACAATTATTGTGCCCATTTCACATTTTGAAGTGTCCGAACTAGTAAATGGAGCACTGAATGTAAAAGGAACCGTTAGAATCAAGGAACTTGGGTGTGAGTTAGGAAAGAATAAGGGGAATTGATTGTTAAATGAGGAACCAGTTGGTAATCCTGTAATTTCACAGTTCATAGCAACAAAAGCCATTGTGACTCATAGCCAATAGCCATCAAACATTGTTCATTCTTGTTTTCAACTGATTTGTGCATTTGGGTTTCAAACTATTTTCAAATAATATTTGCTCTGGAAAATGATTGTATTCTATAAAACACTGTTTGTTGCTTTTCATGTGAATTTAGTTCCCCTGTAATAATTGTATTAACTATTGGTGAAACACGCCAAACATTATAACTTTAAATGTAGAAGAAGTAAACCATCTGTTATCATTGCATTTGCATTGCTAGGGTCATGTCCATGCGTTTAAATCTACCCCAGGACTTTAATGTTTCTCTTTTCATTTTCTCTTGACACTCTCTGGACTTGCCCACTTTCTCATTGGGGCTGATGTCATTGAATGTTGCTCATTGGGTTAAATAAGGGTGAAATTGCAGACTGGGAATGATAAATGTATAGCAGGAATGTGTAAAGCTGGGTACACACAGTAACGATAAAGCCCCGATTCCGTATACTTTCATTTACAAACAAACACACGGCCAATAAACGATCGCGCAGATCCTGTCTGTCATCTTTCAGAAATCTGTACTGTGTGTACCCAGCTTTAGGTAAGCATTCTCCATATAAAAGGGGAACTAAGGTCACTAGATAGAATGGTCCTGATAGACAAAGCACATTCCCAATGGTACAAAAAGCTGTGCCTTACTTCTATCTTTTCTGTGGTTGCTGGTTGATTTATTTCATTGGCCTGTAGATGCTAGAGGTCAGTTGCCATACTTCATCTCTACAGATGGACCTGAATCCGAACCCAAACCCGATTCCCAAAGTGGATTTCTCTTTTAGAAAATCTTCTACATTTCTAGAAATTTCCAAAATTTTGATGAGGTTTTTTTTTTTAAGATTTTGGTTATTGTTACGTGTTCCCTAGACCATTTCCCATTTACTGTAAGTTAACATTGTTATTTATATTCATTTATATTTATATAAATTAATAACATTGCTATTTATATTAATTTTAGGTGGAACTTTTGGATTTTTTAACTCCCATTGACTTCAATGGGTCCGCTAGTGAATTTTTCTGAAAATCTCTCTGTGTTGCTGGAAGTGTGTGTATATGCCACACGCATATGCTCTTTCTTTTCTGCGCAGCAGATTAGGACAAGGAAGCAGTAGTCTGTTTTGTTTTGGCCCCCTAGGAGCTGAGAGCCAATCATGTTACAGTACAGAAACTTACCTGTCTCAGTCACAGAATGGGGCTTTTAGCTTCCTCAAGTGCTCAAATTACAGCACAAAATGTAGTTTCTCTGTGAGATATCTCCATATGGAATGACAAATGACTCAAACGTGTTAGAAAACGTGTTTGTGAAAATGTTTTATATTGATATTGCCATTTTCTGCCTTGTGCTTAATAGAACAAACTGGTGCTGAGTTTGACTTAAATGACCCTGAGTGTGGCACTTTCTTTGTCTAAAAGTGTTGTCAGAGTTGTGCAAAAACACTGTGTATCTAGAAACCAAGTCTGTACTTTCCTTGTCTGGCTCTTGTTCTGTAATGTGTAATCTGGGACGTTGGGTGTGATACATCTGTCACTGCAGTACCCAATTAAATGGTGCAGTAAATAACTATTGTGCCAGCGTAGCAGCTGAACTTCAAAATAAGTAACACATGAGAAGATTTGTGGAAATTGATTTGATTTCTAGAAAGGAATGGAGCTTGCTGCGAAATTCCCAAGAAATTAACAAGCAAAAAACAGAAAACCACAGGAGGGTAATGTAGTTTAGTAGAATATAAACTGTATTAACAATAGCTCTATAATGCGCTCAGAAAGGATACATTAGAAAGAAAGCAGCAGTTAGTACGGAGCATGTATAGTAACAATGCCAGGTACAACACCTCCAACCATCTTATCAGCAGTTAGTACGGAGCGTGTATAGTAACAATCCCAGGTACAACACCTCCAACCATCTAATCAGCAGTTAGTACGGAGCATGTATAGTAACAATCCCAGGTACAACACCACCAACTACAATGAAGATAAGGAGCAGCGTCCAGCCCTGGCCGAGTCAATTTATGACTCATTGGAATGCGTCGTTGCAGTGGCGAGAATTCTTATTACAGCAGTCACTCAGTGATGCACATGAGCGACTGTAATAAGGATTCTTGCCCCTGCACCTCCCCGTTGAAAGTATAGAAGCCTTATGTATTATAAGGATATTACGCCACCGAGGAGTCCCATGATCGTATAGAGGCACGAGGTGGGTGGCCTCTGATGAAGTGACTCTTACATCAGCCACCACCTATGCTGATCCTGTCCTGCCCAACAGTGTTATTTTGTTTGCTTTTATCCGTTGATGTTTAGTAAAGAACCCTGATTTTATGGAAGTCTGTGTGCTGCCTAAGTCCGTGTGCCGTGGCAAAGAGTCTTTGCCAAAAAAAACAATAAGGCAGTGTAAACATCATGCAATTTTTTGACCCGTTCAACCAATAGTTCAGTGTATTGGTTGATCGTGCTCAAACAATTGCATGGCTTTTCGACAGGCCGCAACGGACTGTTCGTTTGTCCGAAATGGATGAATGGTTTATCGAACATGTCCAAAAACCACAGCAGAACGTGCAGTTCTCTATGGACCGCACGCTTGGTTGTGGTGAACTGTCGGCCATGGCTAGATTTGCGATTGCAAGTCCTTTGTTCTGGCCAACCAGTATGAAGTTCTGGAACAGTCGGTCAGTATGAAGGATCTAAAGGTGTGTAACAGGCTATATAAGTATTAACCTGGGCAAAGGGCAAGTTACATACTGTAGGAGCGAGCAACAGATCCAGACAGTTGAAACAGTCAATATGAACTATGTCCATACCCTGGTATTTACTCATTTCATAGTTGACTGGTTGCATCCTTTACACAATGTATTTAGCAACATTCATATTTTATAAATATGAATATTATATTTTAATATTAAGTCTTATATTTCAGAAAAGGGATTCAATATTTTTTCCAGTAATTTATTATTTAATCGATGGAGAAGTCCGTTCATTTCCTGTACGAATAGTAGATCTCCATTTGACACCTGCTAAAACAGCACGGCGAAGTATTTCAATATCCATTATGAATATTCCGACTTCCCTGTGCACTGCATATAAATTGTAATGTGCACAACACATAGAATGTTACGTTTTTTTTCAGAAAAACTGATGTTATGTTTGCAAAGGCAAAGTTCATTTCTAAAATGTAAATGGGAGAAATGAGGCGGAAAAGAACAAATTAAAGTAAAATAGGAGGTGATGGATAGTTTATTCATGTTTTCTTCATGTTTCTAATGAAAAGAGGTGGTGCTATAGTTCTGGGATCTGGTAACCCGAGAGGACCCCTCCTGGTGTCACCTTGATCCTACCAGCCCTTTTCTAGGTGTTTCGGCTTAGTTGTTCTGTGCTCATTGACGTACAGTTATTGCAGAATTTAGCTCCAATCAACAGTGGCAAGTATCGACGTTGCTTAGAAACCTGGGAAACTCTACTATTGTTCAAAACACATTATCTGGGGAAATCTCTGCTGGAAAGTGAGTGACTTATATAGGTCTGACTGTAACTCCATCATTAATTATCCAGCATCTATCAAGCTCTAAACACTGCATTGTTACATTTAATTGAAAAATATTCTTTGGTTGAGCTTAAATGACAGCTCTAGAGCACCAACTCCAAGTTTCAATAAGGTAGCAGCTCAGTGACCTTCAGACCTCCAGCTACTGTAGGTTCATCAGAGGAAAGAAAATAAAAGACATTTTTCAGGGATATTTAATGTTGGTAAATCTTAACCTCCCCTGCATGACTGTAAAGGGCAATTTTACGGCCCCAAACCACCCAGTTTCTTGGCAGTTTTTTGCCAAATCTCCCAATTCATCTTTGAAAGTATTTGATCCATATGGGATGCCATATGGATAAAATACACGTTCAGTTAAACCTTTGTTCTACATATTCCTTTTCCCCCAATTTACATCTTTAACAAGCTTTCGATATCGCGCCATTACTGACATTGTAACATAAAACTCGGTATGTTACAATTCCGTTCAAATAGCCACGGTGCAAGATACAGGTACGTCACAGTATCTTTAATGATACTGAGTGGTATTTTATGGCTGTGTTCATACATTTGTGACTGCAGTGGTAAAACATGTCATGGTCAAAAATTTTTAAAATGGAACTGCACTTTATGGCTGTGTCCTTAGCAGACATTGCAAACTTGTAGAATAGGACGTGGGTTTAAAAATATACCCTAATTCTCCTGCAATTTGCATTACGGTATGTTTACTCTGGTTCCATTTTGTTCTGCCTGTGGTTCCACAGAGCGTATTAAAATTCCAAAAAGCAGATTTAACCCAATTGAAATGTAATTTTTCCATTTTCCAATTATAATTATAGATTTTTCTAGTGCAATTTTCAGCCACGATTTTCGCCATTTACATTTTTTTTTCTTTCGAAATGGCACAAATTCCACCAGATCCGCAGATTTTCTAAACCCCTAGTTCTCAATTGTAACCAGGTTTGTTTTGAAACGCATCTCTACTCTGGTCCCATGGAATGCACGAAAAAAAAAGCATAATCAGCACAGTCCACACCCTATTCACTTATCTAATAAATGCTGTGTAATGTTACTTCATTGAATCCCATTCACAGCACATATACAGTAGCTAACGGTCTCATTTTGGACTTTTTTTTTCTTTCAAAGCTCCAATTTACTATACTTTTGTATTTGTTTATTAGATCTATCTATATACTAAGGGGACCCTTATTCAAATAAAGTGCCACCAAGGAAAATATTTTTTTTATTAGCAATTTATTGTTCATCAGCAGTGATGTATATAATTAAAGGGCATGCCCACCCTTAAAGGACATGCCCACCCTTAAAGGATTTGTCCACCCCTAATAAAAACTCTTAGAATCTTACTCAGGGCCCCCAAAACATAACATAAACATAAACAGAAAGGGGAGCTGTGGGAGCACTCCTATGGCAACATTATTATAACATATAGTGGAAGTGCTACTTATCTGAAACATTAGAACAAACAAGAAAAGAGATGATCAATGCACATTCCTGGGCCCCATATATCATAATATCTATGCTAGTGCAAACAGTAAAAGCATGGGGGTTTTTAGTTACAATTTTATGCATAAAAGTGAAAAGCCTTCCAACCATGTCAAGGTAACCCCAGTATGGAAGGTCCTAACAATTTACCTTGGGTCATTTCTCTGGGCTGACACTCTCTGCATTGATGACGTAATGGCCAATGGCTGACTGCCATTACCGGAGAAGCCTCTACTGCTGCTGCTCATGAAAGAGTCAGGCACGTAGCAGCAGCAGTGAAGAGGTAGCCTGTTGGATCCTGGACCTTGTAAGTATAATATATTTTTCTTTATTTAACATTTTAAGCAAAATGTAACCTGTGTTTTGAGTAACATACTAAAAGTTTTTATTAGGGGTGGACATACCCTTTAAAACAAATAAATGGTGACTTGTCAGTTATTTGCCCGCAACCCCATTTTATTACATCCAATTGTAAGCAGTTAATTAATGATACATTCTATTCCTTTCTGGCAAAGGTTTCTGCCCACTTCCGATGCTCAATTAGCGTTTTGTAAGCTTGAGCATGTGCAGAGGAGGCAGCTAGAGATGGGATCTGGTGTGACTCGAACCCCGATCGGACATGGAACCCTTCCGAAATCCTAATGTTCCGTCCGAAACCAGGCAGATCGTTCTGATTTCAGGACTTCGGATCACATTTCAGAAGGTTACTGAATGTAAAAGGTTATTTTTGGTAACCCTCAAAAATAACCTTGTACATTCCGGAAATGGAACAAAACCAGTTACCAGTTTCAGATATCTCTAGAGGCAGCAGGTGAAACAGAAGTCAATCAATGGCTGTGATGTCATTTGGGGTTGGGGGCAGGTAACTAACAATTGAACAGATTTTTTATTTAAGGGGGGACATTGCCCTTAAACAAATCATTGTCAGCAAAAGAAAGAATTGTCCATTCAGCACTATCTGCTTAGTATGAAGGAGTTTTCCAGTCACATTCATTGAGTTCTTTTTGCAGTTGTCAGTGGTCCCTTAGTAGCACATTTGGATATCTCCACATAAAAAGTGCTTTGATAATATATATCCCTCAGATTTTTAAATAATAGTGTAGTGCCCTGCCTATTATGGAAAAGGAAAATGAACCCAAGGTATTTCAGTTCTTTGTACCCTTAGCAGCTCCTCAATTACACTCAGTGCTATAATGAGAGAGAATGTACACCTTGAAATTGTAATTGTCCTACCATCCCTTCAGCCTGCTATAAAGCAGAAAATATTTTAGCCACTGAAATATGTTTTTGTGCACTGAGCAACTTCTCAACGGCACTTTCGTATAGAGCTGAAGTGTTATTTGCCACACATTTTGGATTGAAGCACAGCGCCTTCAGCATATTGTGAAGAATATCAAAACAAATTGCACATTTGACCCCTCCTAGCCTGCTTTGCTGGCATGGATCTTTTCTCCCTTGTAATCTGCCTCACATGTTTCTGCTCAAATGTTTTATTCTCATTTTTTTTTCCTCTTGTCACTTGTCTTCTGATGAGTCTTTTCTATTTTTACTAACAAACCCCACGTTGCACACGCACCCTCCCCGAGTGTATCCCTCCACACGCATCTCCCTGAGTGCACCTCCTCCTTCCCTCCCACATTGTGATGCGGCGCTCCAGCAAATGCGTGCATGTTTACAGCCCTAGGTTAGTATATAAGATATATTTCTTGTAGCAGAAATTGATGCTGCCTCTCAAGTGTATCACAGGGATGTGCACCGTGAGCAAACGTTTCAGGTTGCTTTGTGGGAAGTACACCCCTGGAGTCTTATCCAAATACCAAAGTACCATCTGGACATTTTAGACTTAGACTAGAGAAGAGTTTATAGAGTAAGACTACTACAGCTGCTGGTTTTAGGAATGTTGTTTAGTTTTTATATATAGGGCTCAGGTCTCTATTGAATGAGAGTTTTCTCAACAAAATGTAACATTTGACTTCTATTATAATTAAAAATGATGGAAATTAACTCAGCAACAATTAAAAAAATAGTTAGAGAAACTCATATACTCAGCAAGAAACTCACAAGGATGTAATAATGTGGTCATGCCACATTTTAATTCATTAAACCGCCTCCCCCATTCTAGCTCCTTCAAGCAATGCAGAAAAAAAGCTGAGTATATTTGGGGATTCTGTTGTCATGGAGACCAGCATCGAATTCTAGAAGTGCTAAGGAATGCAATGCTTATTCTTCTCTGTAGTTCTGTCTGGATAGGGTTATTTTTCCAAGTCATTTTCTAAGTTAGTTTCTATTTCCTTTTACACTTTAACTCTAAAGGGATTACAGAACTGTCACTTTAGGCATCAAGGCAAAGCTTTGCATAAATAAAAAAAAGAAACATATTGACTTGTTGGAACATTGCATCACCTTAAGAATGGGTAGGATCAAGGAAGGTTTACCCATTAGGTGAGATGAGCCACCCACCCAAGGCCACTATTCATTGCAATATAAATGGGCTTATTTCATGCACATACCTAGGTTTAAGTTATTGTAATTATGTGCAATATCAACCTATGCCTGTTTTGCAGCTCTGATCTATATTATATTCTAATCCTGTTCATGAGCATAGGATGGATCCTTCCTGTTTTGTGTAGCATGGACATGGAGTATGGTAAAAGAAAGATGAGTACAGTCAGTCAAGATTATATTCCGGGAGAATAACAAGACACTTTATGGTGACTGAGTGGCTAACAGTGTTTTATGCTTCTCAACATTCCTGTTTAATGAGGGACAGAGAATAATAAAGAGCATCAGAGAGAGCTACAATATGTTCTATAAAAAAAACAAGCTTCCCCATCTACTAAATGACTGATTGATAGATTTATTGAACTAAAGTGCCCAGTGAGCATTTTCATCATTTTATTTCTGGGAGTGTGCCTGAGTGTAAGTAAATAAAATCACTTTTTGTTTCTTACTACTTACTATTGAAATAAGGTGGTGGGGCACTGGGATTCTAAAATAAATACTTGTTTTCAACAGCATTGTTACCTGTAAGGTGGGGGCTGGGAAGAAACAAAAGAAAGGCAATGTTTTTGTTTCTTTCCACTCTGATTGGATGAGGGTGCAGCTAATTGGTTTTAATTGCCTGTGCACTGTAGTGTCTTTGTTTTTGAACCTCACATATAAGTCCTGCTGGCAGAGCAATTTCTGAGCTTTTTTCTTTTTCTTTTAGGGGTTTTCTGTTTTAAAGAAGTTTGTCTGTTTTTAAGGGGTGCGTTAAGAAACAAAAGTGTTTATTAACTGTGGTTTGCACTGTTTAATTTCTGGGAGTGTGTCTGAGTGTAAGTAAATAAAATCACTTTTTGCTTTTATATTGAATTTTAGTGCGCTAAGAAACAAAATAATTTAAAACGAGAAATAGTTTAAGAACGGGATTGACATTTCTGTTGTGTATAGCTGTTTCTGTTGTTGTGTATTGCTGTTTAGTATGGACAGATTTGTTGGGGCCATGCAGTGTGTTTTCTGCTGCATGTATGGGATCTTGGAGCAGCCATTCCAAGGGACTTTATTTGTGTCAGATGTGAGTGGGTTGCCCATTTGGAATCTGAGGTGCAGAATTTAATGGGGAAAATTGCAGCATTACAGGGCTTGGCAAACCTGGGGGAATTCCGGTACTGGCAGGGGCCAGTAAACTGGAGGGTGGAAATGGGATTGCCACCTCTGATACATGGGAGGGAGAACTGGGGGCTAGGAAGGATAGTTAGGTGGTAGTGGTAGGGGACTACATTATTATAAAGGTAGATAGGGTAAACTGCCGCCAAGACCCTACATGTTGATCACTGATTAGAAAGTTAGGTGGTGGGAGGTACTGAATTTGCGGTCACAAATACCAATTCCTCCTAATCTGCAGTTGGCACATGCCAGAAACATGGATACATGATTAACATGACTGGGAAGTAAATATTGAAGGATACTCCTTATTCACACATGACATGAGTTAATAAGAAAGGAGGGGGAGTATGTATGTATGTTAAACAAGAATTGAAGCCAAATCCAAAAGATGAGAGAGATGGGGATATAAATGATAACGCTGAAACAATATGGGTGGAGCTGTGTATGGGAAACCAAAAGGTTGGTAAATTAATTGTTGTTGCATGTTATTAGCAACAAAATGCCAGTAAGGAGGTGAAAATCAATTATGCATATGCAGTTGGCGAAGGCGGCTGGTGTGGGGCATGTTCTGGTTACGGGGGATTTCAATTACCCAGGCATAGAATGGAGTAAGGAACTGCCAGCACCTCACATGGTATCAAGTTCTTACAAACAAGCTGATGGTATTCAGAAATCACTGTGATAATAGTATTACTCAGGTGTACCTCTGTGTCCTGTCCCAACACACTAAAACTGGGTATACCAAAAATTAGAGTATGAGGTACCCAATGTAATAAGGCATCCACAAAGGAATTGCAAAGTGCTCAACGATTTATTGGTCAATGCCAACATGTGTTGAGCACTTTGCAATTTCTTCATGATTGCCTTATTACATTGGATACCTCATACTCTAAGTTTTGGTATGCTTAAATTTCCTATATGAGCATTTTCTTTCACAGATGGTAGAAGTTCCTACTAGACAGGATGTGTTGTTGGATCTGGTGATCCAACTCACACTTTGGGTCCTACGAAAAGGATCTAGGAGGCAGGCAACCAGCTACCGAGGTAAAAGTAAAATCTTCAAAGCTTTATTTAGAAATTGATTAAAAACATAACACAGCCATCACAGTGTGTAGAATACAGCTGAGTAAGATAGACAAAAGCTTCATCCTATGCGTTTCGTGGACCCATGCCACTTCCTCGGGGGCTTGATCTGATCTGGTGATATCTAATAACCCTAAGATTCTTTTGGAGACAACGGTAATAGAAAGCTTAGGGAATAGTGACCATGATATAGTGTCATTTAATATAGGTTGCAAAAAACTAAAGTGCACTGGGTTAACAAAAACTTTTAACTTTAGGAAAGCTAATTTTATGCTGTTAAAGGAATCTCTCCTGCTCATAGACTGGGGGGACTTGTTCCTAGTTAAGGATATTGAGCAGAAGTGGGCTGCTTAATAAAAGGGTATTAAATTATTACATTTTTAAATGTATACCTTTTAGGGAACAAGTGTAATCAGGAGAGGCTTATAGGAACTATAAATGTTGTAATAAGGAGTGCAAGAAAGAAATTAAATTAGCTAAAATAGAAAATGAAACATGAATAGCAGAAGAAAGCAGTCCAACCCCAAATGTTTTATAAGTATATCAATAGCAAAAATGGAGATGGAAGTGCTGAAAAAAAATTCCCCTCACTGTAGAGAATCCTTGTAATAATATGAAGGTTATAAATGAGGAATATCCATCCTGGCTGACAGAGGATATGGTACAGAAACAATTAGATAAATTAAATATCAATAAAGCCCCAGGACCAGATAAAATACATCCTCGGATCTTAAGAGAGCTTAGTCCAGTTTTATCTAGACCACTGTTTATCTTTTCAGATTCACTTTTGTCATGTGATGTGCCGCTGGATTAGAAAAAATGCCAATGTAATACCAATATTTAAAAAAGGCAGTTGTTCCCAACCTGGTAACTATAGACCTGTAAGCCAAATATCATTGGTAGGTAGGGAAGGTGCTGGAAACTTTGTTTAGGGATCATATCCTTGACTTGTCTCCAGAACTGATCTTATTAGTAGTAGTCAGCATGGATTTATGAGAAATAGTTTGTGTCAGACAAATTACGTGGTTTTTATGAAGAGGTGAGTAAGAATTTAGAGTCAGGCATAGCAGTGGATGTAGTATAGTTTGCTAAAACTTTTGATACTGTGCCACATAGGTGACTAATGTATAAAGTGAGGACTGTTGGCCTAGAAAAAAAAATCTGTACATGGATAAAGAATTGGTTATTGGACTGCAAACAGAGAGTAGTGGCCAATGGAGCTACATCTATGTGGGCTAACGTTCTAAGTGGAATGCCTCAGGGTTCAGTACTGGGGACACTTCTTTTTAATCTGTTCATAAATGACTAAGAAGGGGCATTGAGAGCAAGGTCTCTGTGCTTGCTGTGGACACTAAACTATGCAGAGCTTTGGAAACTTCAAAGGATGTGTAATTGCTGCAAGCTACCCAGATAGATTATCAAAACGGGCAGCAGAATGGCTGATGAGTTTTTAGTGTTGATAAATGTAAGGTGATGTATTTGGGGGTTAACAATCCTTGTGCCTCCGACAACATTAACAACTCTGTACTAAGTAAATCTCTAATGGAAAAAGATTTAGGGGTTCTAGTAGATAACAGACTTAGCTGTAGCAAACAATGCCAGGTAGCCACAGTTAGAGCTAGCAAGATATTGTTTTGTATTAAGAGGGGGATAGATTTAAGAGAGAAAATATTATTCTCCCTCTTTACAAGGCACAGGTAAGGCCTCATTTGGAATATGAGGTGCAGTTTTGGAATCCCATATACAAAAGGGACATCCTGGAAATTGAAGCAGTTCAGAGAAGGGCAACTAAAATACTAAGGGGAATGGAGGGGCTTGACTATGCAGGCAGATTAGACAAGTTAGGGCTGTTCACATTGGAGAAGCCTCGTTTGCGCAGGGATGTGATCACTTAATACAAATATATTAATGGGCTATATAATAAACAATCTGGTGCATTTTTCACCAATCGGTCATATCTGAGGACTTGTGGACATCCTTTAAGATTAGAAGAAAAGAAGTTTCATCTTCAGGTTAGGAAAGGTTTCTTTACATTGAGAACAGTGAAACTGTGGAACTGTCTTCCAGCAGATGTGGTAATGGAAAGTTCATTGAATACCTTTAAAAGTGGTCTGGATAAGTTTCTAAAACTAATACTGCTGGTATTAATACATATACTGTAGTTCTGGTTGGTACAGGGATAATATATAATATTGAGAATTACTGGTATTAATACATATACTGTAGTTCTGGTTGGTAAGGGGATACTATATAATATTGAGAATTACTGGTATTAATACATATACTGTAGTTCTGGTTGGTACAGGGATACTATATAATATTGAGAATTACTGGTATTAATACATACCGTATATACTCGAGTATAAACCGAGTTTTTAAGGTTCCAAAAATACCTTAAAAACCTATGCTCGGTTTATACTCGGGTCATAGGTAAATTCACCTGAAAAAAAAATGCCGGTAGTGAAGTGAAGAATAGCGCGGTACCTTACTGAGTTGCAGGACAGAAGACCAGAGCTGTAATGCAGAGGGAGTGAGACCGGGACCAGCTGTATGCAGAGCGAGACCGGAGACGGGAGACACTGGAGTTGTAAGGCAGAGCGCGTGGGCCGAGCGTAACTTACGTGCCTGCGCGCTCTGCTGACGTCATCAGCCGGACCCTTCCTTTACCCTTCCTTTACCGGACCCTACAATGGAAGAGCCTTCAGACAGCTGGATCGGAGAAGTGGTTGAAGACCCTTCTACCAGCACTCAGCCTCCCAACAGTAAGGGGCATGTTTTTTAATGTGTAAGAATTGTGCATGGGGTGATTTGGGGGTGGGGGTGGGGGGTGGGGTTGGGGGGGTGGGGGTGGTGGTGCTGGGGTGGGAATGGCTGCTGGGTGGCAGTATGAATGACAGTACCAGTACAGTAATTTATGGCATTGCAGTTATTTAAAGCATTCCAGCACTTGCTACAAAGCATGCTGGGAGTTGTAGTTTACATCTGACTTGCAATGGTTAATACCGGTAGATTATTATTACGTTACTACCGGTATATGGTATTAGGGCAATAGGCTCTTCTTAACATTTATTACGGTACCGTATGCTTGTTATTGTTTATTATACCTTAGCTGTTTTACATAAAAGTCAATTTAAAGGGCAACTAAAGCCTCAGAACAATCTTGAATCAGAAGGCAGAATACCTTGATATAAAAGCAGTAATCAGTGCCTCGTTTGTAATTTTAATGCGGTTGCTGGGAAATTTTTCTTACTGGTTCTTCTGTGTTTTTTTAATCTGTTAGAAACGGTTGGTCGTGTAAAAAAATTGCGCAGATCATACGACGCTGGTTTTAAACTAAGAGTTGTGTCAAGAGCAGAGGAAAGCAATAATTCTGTTGCAGGCCGGGAATTTGGCGTGGATGAAAGACAGGTGCGAGACTGGCGAAAAATTAAGTCAGAATTGGAAAAGATGCCGAAGTCAAAAAAGGCTTGTCGTGGTTTAACAACCTCATATGGGGCTCTAGAGACTGACTTGCATAAATGGGTTGTGGAATGTCGTCAAAATGGATACTGTGTAACACGCATGGGAATCCGATTACGTGCCCTTCGAATGGCTAAAGACGAGCAATATAAAACAGTTGGGTATTGAGAACTTCGTTGCATCAGCTGGATGGTGTACCCGATTCATGAATCGGTTTGGACTTTGCTTGCGCCAGAGAACGAAGATATCACAAAAGCTGCCACAGAATCTGGAAGAAAAGGTGATGTCATTCCATCAATTCATTATAAAACAAAGAAAGCTTTATAATTATGACCTCGGAAGTATCGGGAATATGGATGAGACAGCAATGACTTTTGATCTTCCAAGCAACAGGACCGTGGCATCCTTGGGAGAAAAAACTATTTTCCTTAGAACAACCGGGAATGAAAAAAGTAATTTCACAGTGGTTCTGGCATGTTTGGCCAATGGAGTAAAGCTGCGGCCTATTATATTTAAAAGGAAAATCTTGCCTAAAAATGCTAAATTCCCCCCACAAATCACTGTCCGTCCACATGTTAAAGGCTGGATGGATGAACAAGGAACAAAAAAATGGCTAGAAGAGATATGGAATGGACGACCAGGAGTAGCTGTAAAAAAAAAACCCTCACTGCTAGTTTGGGATATGTTTAGAGCACATATATGTGAGGATGTCAAAACAATGGCTAAGTCATTTCAAACCACTTTGGCTGTTATTCCAGGGGGGCTAACATCTGTTTTACAGCCTCTGGATGTGTCTATAAACAAATCTTTTAAAGACCGTGTGCGAAAAATGTGGCACGAATGAATGTCGTCAGGTCAAGCCAAATTGACAAAAGGTGGAAATCTTATGAAGCCTGACATAGAAATAGTAGCAAAGTGGGTACGAGATGCATGGGAGGACATTCCAGAAGACATCATCAAGCGTGCTTTTCAGAAATGCGGTATAAGTAATGCCATGGATGGAAGCGAAGACGATGTTTTGTTTCAGCACAGCAGCAGTGATGAAAATGATGGGGATGTTGATGATGGTGATGATAATGTCTATGCAGATGACATTACACCAGCTCAATTTGAGGCACTATTTGGAGAAACCGATGATGAGGAATCCGATTTTGAAGGATTTTAAATGTGTTTTATGTTCCAGTATATTGCTGTTCAAGCCATTGAACTTTGGGTCCCCCAGTTAAAATATTTAGCATTACAGTACTAGTTTACAGTACCATTGTTACGGTATGTACCGGTTATGTAGATGTTCCTACATACGGTAGTTTTGTGACTTTACATTACCGTATGCTGCTAAGTGAAGTGACTACTGAACAAGTTGTTTTTATTTACGGTAAAATAAATACTTTAATGGACCTCCTGTTTATTCATGTTCATTTCCTAATCATTTTTACTAATTACAGGTTTGCTTTAGTGTTCATTTTTCTACCCTCGGTTTATACTCGAGTCAATCATTTTTACTAGTTTTTTTAGGTAGAAATGGGTACCTTGGTTTATACTCGGGTCGGTTTGTACTCAAGTATATACGGTATACTGTGGTTCTGGTTGATCCAGGGATACTATATAATATTGAGAATTACTGGTATTAATACATATACTGTAGTTCTGGTTGGTAAAGGGATACTATATAATATTGAGAATTACTGGTATTAATACATATACTGTAGTTCTAGTTGGTACAGGGATACTATATAATATTGAGAATTACTGGTATTAATACATATACTGTAGTTCTAGTTGGTAAAGGGATACTATATAATATTGAGAATTACTGGTATTAATACATATACTGCAGTTATGGTTGATACAGGGATACTATAAAATATTGAGAATTACTGGTATTAATACATATACTGGAGTTCTGGTTGGTACAGGGATACTATATAATATTGAGAATTACTGGTATTAATACATAAACTGTGGTTCTGGTTGATCCAGGGATACTTTCCAATAGCCATTTGGAGCCAGGAAGGAATCACCCCCCCCCCCCCTTTTAGCTGTTTTTTTTGTTGCTGTTTATTTTTTTGCCTTCCCCTGGATCAACATTTAGGTAGGGTTAAAAAGGAGGGTATAAAGGTTGGACTTGATGGACGTATGTTTTTATTCAACATCAATTACTATGTTACTATGTATTGGTGTTTTGCATCTTTGATTGATTGGCTGTCTCTGCCAGCACAGAGTGGTTTATACAGTAACAAACTGCACTTTGGGACCATTCAATTAATTCATTAATTAATTATGTTACAGTTACAGCAATAATATTTATATATGTATGTATATATGTATATATATATATATATATATATATATATATATATGTGTGTGTGTGTGTATTGTATTATTAGCTGAATCTTAAGTCTTTTTTTTTTTTTTAAGATGCCCAAGAGACTTGCACTATGGTCAGAAGTGCTGCCTTAGCAATAGAAATCCTACTTTCAGTATCTAATGCAGAGGTTTGTTGGAGAGATGGCATTTCTGCTGTGAGTGTAATGTAGACTGTAGGGTAATTGAGGAAGGTGAATGATTTATCTTCCTAATGAGGGTTTCTGTTTTCTGTAGTTTTTCCTCAGTGTTCTGTCACTTCTAACTTGCTACCAGTGACCTACTTTTTTCTTGTAATTTTTATGATATTTTTGTACTAAGAAAAAGTATGCCATTATTTTTAGTAATTGCCATGTCTTTGCAACACCTAATTATGCTTCTCATGTACATCTGTAAATTTATGGATAATTAGATACATAGAATTCGTTTTCCCTGTATCCCACAAACCTTGTGTTTAAATGTGAAAAAACATGTTCTGTTAAATAATTTAAAAGACCACTTAATATGAACTATTTTAACCCTAAGCCTACAAATGTATAGGAGATAGGAACTAAAAGTACTCTTGAGTGAGAGCAAAATTCTAAAACGATTAAACTGTCAATGACAGCAAAATGGGAGGTAGGGATACTTGCTCCTACCTTCAATATAATTGTAGATTCAAGGGTAGAAATAGTTAATATTGGAGCTTCAGCAACCTGATATGAAAGCACAAGCATATTCAGTGTATAGGCTAAGCAAATCTTACAAAATCAATTTTAGGTTTGGAGAGCTGCAAAAGTATGGGATATGAAGACACAATGTTATGTATAACAAAATAAAATAATTTTATTTTGTTACACTAGTTCTCTTTTAAGGTTTAAAGGAGCGGGTGTATACACTATCAGGCTTGTTTAAATAGAGTTTGCTTGTGCTGTTAATTTGAAGCAACTAATCAGTTGATAGCTTTTCTAATGGTCTACAGAAGTTTGAAAACATTTGATACCATCTGATTGGTTACTGCAGATTAAAAGCACAAGCAAAATTTTGTATCTCTTATAGTTAGTGATGGGATCTGGGTGGTTCCGAAATCGGAATGATCCTGAGGGATTGTTCTGGATTTCGAGACTTCGGAGCCTATTTTATATAATTATCGAACATTTGAGGATTATTGAAAATAGTCTAGAATGACCGATAATCCTCGACAAAATGATAGAAAACTCGAAAGTAGCCTCCGATTCAATAATAATCGAAATAATCCATTTTCAGACTGGTGAGTTTCGGCCATCTCTACCTATAGATTAAAAATCTATATTAAACTTCCTTACACCACCCCCCAAACACAGAGATTGTTTTTATTTACCTCCACTTAGTCCCTGAAGCCCATTATACCTATATTTCCCATCCCTGCTTCCCCTCCCTGGTCCTCACCTCCTTTGGTATCCTCACCTCCTTTGGTAGCTTTTACAGAGGAGGCACACTGGAATGCGTAGTCTGTCATTGTCCATAACATTACTGTCATGGCAGTCACTAACTGCTGTAATCCAGAAGAAAGCCAGAATCTGCATTCTTGTGCAGAGATGGATTAAGATTAAATTGGTCCCTATGCAGGGGGACCCCCTTGCTCTTGTATTGTATGGGCTGTAGTTATGAAGCAGGGGGCCCTGATGTTTACTGGGCCCTAGGCAGGGGTGACATTTGGTACCCCCTTGGTCTTGTATTGTTTGGGCTCTAGTTATGAAGCAGGCCCCCCGATGTTTACTGGGCAGTAGGCCGTTGCCTTAAAGGATAACTCTGCTTTGTTCTTACAGAAGAAAAAGGTACAATTGTGGACTGCGTGGAGGTAACTATAACAATCTTGGGGGTTGGAGGGGTTAAGTATAGATTTTTGATCTAGGGGTGGACATGACCTTTAAATAAACCCCACGTACCCAGTCTAATCATAATTTAGGACTTTAAGCATCTTTAGCAGAGATTCTGAAATATTCCAGATGAATGAAGTCAGGCAAATGATTTCATAAACACATATTTGGTGATGTTCTAAAAGAGTAATGTCTATTCTTTTTTGTAGAATTGTTAACAATCTGGATATTCTAAGAAGGCTGGTTCAGTACTGTACATATCTCCACATTAACTAATTATCAGAGTCATTAAAACCCATCTGGAAAAAAGCATCAGTTCTTGATGGGAGATCACATTAATCTACACTTTGGCTATTGAACGTCTAGTGGATTACAAAGTGTTAAATAGCTTGTGACAAATGTGGGTTAAGAAGTCATGTCTCACTATAGAACTACAGAATGGTTGGAACAGTGTACAGTTGGTCTGGCATTTTCTGCTATGAATTTCTATGAGATTAGCAACTTATTCATTCAATTAGAAAAATATACAGACCCCTCATGCTGCAGTCCTGCAAGTTAGCTTAATGGCTGGCATAGAATATGCCAAATTTACTGCTCTTGTGTTATTGCATTTGAGTGTTGAGCCAAATAGTTTCCTATTGTCTACAAAGAAATTACTATGAAAAAAGCAAATGGCCTGAAACAATAAACAAAAATCATAGATAGATCACTAAGCAAAGGACTTTGTAACCTGAATAAGTTACCTAATCGGATTTTGATCAGATCACCATCGTCCCAGTGATGTCCTGTTCAAGAAAAAACACAATTCTTATTTCCGGCCAACTGACCAATATATATCTGATTGTGTGGGGTGGACGGCCGCGACTGACCTCAATCACCTGTTCATCCATATCGGATGAACAGACATTCGGGGCTGTCGTTAAGTCACAGGAAATCATGTGGCTCCCTATGGGACTTAATGATCGATTGCGCATATTATTGGCCGAGGCCACTATTGCTCAGACTAACAGTCATTTGGTGTGACCGAGTGCTCGCTAGTAGTGAACGTTTGTTCGGGACAATAACTCGGCTGGTGTGTACCCAGCCTTACATTCTTACTATGAGAGATGGACTTAGAACCAAACCCGAACCCAAGTTTGACCAGAACTTTAGTAGTTCGGATGAACTCAAACTATTAGAACTTTCCGAACTAGTTTATTTTTTTCAAACTTGTGGACATATTTTCGATAATTTTTGCAAATTCGATAATTACCAAATTTACATACCGTTCGCTAACCCTCGATTTCGGCCATAAACCTCGGTTGCGAAATTTCAGAAATAACCCTCAAATGTGGGATTTTGGTGATAATTTTCTGTTTAGCGATAACCCTCAAATGTATCGTTCGGTAATCCTTGAATGTATCATTTGAATTCAGTAACTCTCGAATGTAATTTTCAGTTTTCTGTAACCATTGAATGTATTGTTCGAATTCGGTATGCCTTGAATGGAATGTTTGATTTTCGGTAACCCTCGAATGTATTGTTCGAATTCGGTAACCCTCGAATGTATTGTTCGAATTCGGTAACCCTTGTATGTATTGTTCAATTTTTGCTAGCCCTCGAATGTATCTGTCGACTTGCTGTAACCCTCTAATATATCATTCGATAACCCTCGAATTGGCATTAACTCTCGAATGTAGCATGGGGAAACCCAACAATTTCCCCATCGTGGGGTAAGGTAGTGTTTAAATGCATTTTGGTGATGTATGTATTCCCTAGACCATTTCCCAAGTCCCAGAGCCATTTACAGTAAGTTACCATTGTAAATTTATTTGTAATTAACTAACTTTTCAAACTATTTTCTCCCCTTGACTTTAAACTCCTGAACTTTTACTGATGTTCGGAGACGAACTGAACTTCAGGAAACCATCTCTACTTACTATTGACATTTTAATTTATGCAGTGTTCATTCTTGTTCATACTTTCTTAGAAGTACCAGCATTTGATCATGTTTTTTGTTAATATTCATTGATTTGTGAAAGATGAGCTGAAAAAGTGGGAATCGAGATTTTAAAAAAGTACATAATTGTGCTTGTTGCAAACCACATGTTTAGGCCTTATAGAGTGGAGGACATTTAAATTGGCCACCAACGATCCTTCAATGTGTAGAGGTCACTATCTTGTGCAACAAGCTAGTGGGGCCTGCTATATTGCCTCCAGTGGTACGTAATGCGCACACCATAATCAGATTGCAAACTGTGGTGCGAATCGTGGCAGTGTGGCCTAGCCCTTAGTTAGACATGGGTAATAGTTTGGGGGTAACATACATACAGAGAATCTACCATCTAATGAAACTTGATAGACTTATATGGAATCTGTGAACAACAGCCACACACCTTCTATTTGGAGCAATGTTACATTTAATTTTCTTTACATATTAGTCTATGTGCATGAGCAGTGGGATTTGATAAATGTAATTTGCTTCCTAGATACAAAATGATATTCAAAAGTGTTTGGCTGCCTTTAACTGCTTCTGTATCTGTTGTCTTGGCAATGACCTTAAACGGGAGAAATGTCTCCTTCTGTTTTGAACAATCTGGTCTTTGACAAGAAATGCAATGTAAGGACAATCTCATAAATAAGGGTGAAATATTTCTGGGTTTTGCATGTTGTATGTGTCTTTAGATCCATTTATGTTAGAGAGAAACACATATTTGCGTTCATATAGTAAACAGAGAGCTGCCATATTAATAAAACAGTAAATAAAATATAATAAAACATGCTAGGGTTAACAATAATGTCAAGGTACAAACACAAATAAACTTCTGAGGATATGGACTAGAGTCACTGAGAAGTAATCACCCTATAACTGTCCACTTACGCACCTCAGGGACTACCAGAGGAGCAGACCCTACAACCCTAGGGGGCCTCATCTTCTTATTTTTCCTATGGCAGTTATGGCCTTCTCACAGAAAACCACTGTAGATGAAACAGGGAGAGGGGAATCATCATAGTTTTGCTTAGGGTCCCAGTGATTCCTGGTTACGCCACTGCACCTTTGCCCATTTAAAGGAAAGCCTTATTCTAACCCCCCTACCTACCTTAGGGTGGACACCTACATTTCATAGTCCTCACACAGTATATGCCCCTGTGATTAGGTGGTTTGTGTACCTACCTTTAGTTTGTATACTTTCCTCCTAGCTGCATGTTCTTCTCTATTACAGGATAAACATGCTTCTCTGGGGAGTGGCTGCACCTCAAAATTAATGGGCCAGGTGGGATTATTTCAAGATAAAAGCCACTGCTTGTAAAATGCAGTCTTTAGACATTAGAAATCTCAAATCTATCTAATGTCTGCCTAGTGTAATTCCAGCTAGTGCTAGGGAATATTGTTTGTAGATGAGTTAGGGAATATTGTTTGTAGATGAGTTAGGGAATATTCAGGGTTATTCAATTAAAATTCTTATCGTTTAAAATGGTGCTAATTTTGCCCCAACCAATCAGATGTTAGCTTTTAAATGTTAAATAATATCTGATTGGTTGGGGCAAAATTAGCACCATTTTAAATGATAAGAACTTTTATTAAATCTCCCTGATTGTTTGTAGATGAGTTAGGGAATATTGTTTGTAGATGAGTTAGGGACTTTGTTTGTAGATGAGTTAGGGAATATTGTTTGTAGATGGTTAGGGAATATTGTTTGTGGATGAGTTAGGATATTGTTTGTAGATGAGTTAGGGAATATTGTTTGTAGTGAGTTAGTATTTTTTGTAATGAGTTGGGATATTGTTTTGTAGATGGTTAGGGCATATTGTTTGTAGATGCGTTCGGGCTCTTGTTTTGTCAGCTGCGTTCGGACTCTTGTTTGGTTACGATGAGTTAGGCATCTTGTTTGTAGATGAGTTAGGGAATATTGTTTGTAGATGAGTTAGGGAATATTGTTTGTAGATGAGTGGTGTTTGAGTGGATTCTTGACCAACCAACTTAATGTTTACTGAAAGTAGCTGTTGAGCTCTAAAATATATTCTAAAAAGTGCTCTGAGAGACATAGATATTGGAGGGTGTGATACTTGAGAACTTATGTAATGTATAGAATAGCTTGTGATCTGCAGATTTTGGTCTAATATACGGTAGTTAGGTGATTAAAAATTTCACGCCCAACTTGTCATTAATCAATAAATGTCCAATTAGTCGACTGAGCACAGTATGGCTACATCAATCCATATGTACCTAGCCTGACCAAACATTGGCTGTATAAATACCTCCCACCACCAAACAGGCAAGAGCTGCATGTCTCCAACAACAAGACAAATGTCAATACAATGCTCCATTGGATCATTTCTGATTGGCAACTGTATCCTGATGTATTTAAACTCCTGATGCTTCAGCACTTCATGGTTGGTTATTGAAAAAAACGAGTGTCACTCATTTCCTTTTTCAGGTTTAGACAAATCACAGCTTATAGAGAGAGCCTGGGGATGGCACAAAGAACGCAGTGCTGGGAAGCTTTACATGTAGCTCTTAGAAATAATTTTTAGAATGAATAGCTAATTCAGTAATTCGTTTATTCAGTGTAGTGTTTATACATTGTGATATATTTCTCCTCACATTCAATAATACCATTAATTAGTGTTATAGGTTAGAGGAAGGCTTCCCAGAAAGTTGATTGATGTTGATTGAATATCAGACTTTAATTATTGATATTTAATCAACATTGATCCAATGGACATGACTATCTGGGATTGTCTGCAAGGATTTCTGCGTTTACCTCACTCTAGTCCATTATTGTGCCTCACTCCTCTGTTCCTTTTTTAGCAGATTTTATTTTTCTCTTTCTCCCTACTGGTTTGTACAAAGGTGACAGTCCTTCTAAAACCCCTTTTGGAATCTGCCATGTTTCCATGGTGACTCACGGTATAAATATGTTCCGAATCTCTCTTCCTGCACAGTTCCGCTGTTGTGTCTAATCCCATAGAATAGTGAGTGGATGATGGAATCAGGGGGAAATCCTAAATTTAGGGTGGCATCTAAGTACTCGATTCACCATTAAACCGTGTAAAAAGAAGATAAGCTTTTGTTTTCTGAGCAGCAAGAAATCTGCATTTCAGTTTATTACAGGTTGTAGCCAGCCATTAGATATATAAGATATAATCGTACATTTTTCTTTTAATTATAGGCAAGGGATGTGTATTATCTCCTTGTAATGTCAACAGTTTCACACATCGGCTTTCAAACAGCTGTAGTAATCTTTATCCCCCATAATGCTCAGCCATAATGTCAAACATGGAAAATATTAGTATCATAGAATTTCTTAATTCAATTTATTTTTAATTGTATGTAGTTGCAACGTCATGTCCAAAACTAAAGCCACATAAAAATGTAAGTGACCCTGCATAATTCGGTAGGGTTCTGGGTTTTGCACATGCTGAATTCTCTAATCAGACCTGCTCCAATCAGACATGACTCGCAGATTCCTATTCAGCATTGATTATTGGTCATACAGCCATTCAGCTTCATGTTGTTGATTTGTGTTGTGGCTGCACTATAGTGCTAGCTCTTAACAGGCATTTCTTTCAGGCAATAAGGGAGGTGTTAAGTAATCTGTATAACTGTTCATTTTAGATAATGATAGCCATATATGGAGAGGTGTAGTTACATACTGTCACTATATGTCTGTGTGGACTCCTCAGCACTACTTTTCATAAACCACAGTTGTAGAGCAGATCTGGCTATATTGAAAAGAAAACATGCCATACCCTTGCCCTTACCTTGAGTGTGTAAGAGATCACAGACATGGAAGGCCTAGGAATTGTCTAAAACCTCTTTACCGTCCACTCAGATCAATGCATTTCAATGGCCATCTGTGTATTGCACACATGCTATATTATGTTACATAAACCCTTTTGAGCCTTTTTTCACTGGAAACCAAAGCAGAATTTTCCCCATGCTAAATATTCTTCAGTGATTTACCCAAACGTCTTTGTATTGTGATCCCTTAAATGCACAGTTTTTTCCTTTTCTGCATGTCTCTGGGCATGATGCTTATTTACTTTACCTTTATTCTGACCCCATATGTAGACACTTAATTGTATATTACTGATAAATAAGAGTTTCTATAAAATCTAAAGAGTAATAGCTAGTTCTGCTGCTCAGATATATAGCCCTTGATGTAAAATATATCAGAGCCCGGAGACTGAATATATTATTCCATTTGTAGGGTACATAGAAATGCCTGCGAGCATTCATTCCTATTGACTGTGTTACATTTTCTCTCTTCCCCATATTATAATTACATTTTGAGAACTCTCGAGGCTTATTGTGTCTTGTGTATGATTCATAATGTACCATTTTTTTTACAAAACGTGCACATCAAAGTGCTGAGATTTTAGTGTAAGCGGATCAAAGCATTTGGCAAAAGAATTCTACATCCCGTCGAAGTGCGCTGGTCCAAGCAGTCAGACATCTACATTGTATACTTAGAATCATCCCCTGCAGAGATAGGTTATTAGCATGATGTAGCAATTAATGAGGGCTGGAAGAAACTGCAGGGGGGGCTGGAAGAAACTTCAAGAGTATGGTGAGGATGTCCATGGCTTATGATTTATAGTGGAATGCTTTTTTATATCTTCAATAAGCGACGTTTAATAGTCTTTAGAATATCATTATATATAGTATTAAATATAACAGATACAGAACAATCCAACTTTGGGTGATTTAAAAGACAAATAAATGTGTTTCTTTTCTTCACTGGATATTTCAGATTTCATGAATTCCCTTGCACACCATCCATAACCATGCATCTAGCATGAAAGAATGTTAATTGGGATCTCATTGTTTCATATGTTCCTGAGCACTGCTATGGTCATGACAGTCAAACAGATCAACATTAAGGCGATAATTATTATTTATTTATTAAACTGAAAATCTTTAGTATGGCGCTAAGAAGTACAAGTCCTAATTCTAAATAAAAAATGCACTTTATATGATGGATATACAAAAGGGACATCTTGGGAATGGAAGGATTTCAGAGAAGGGCTACTAAATGAATAGATTAGACAAGTTAGTTCTGGAGAAGCGGTAATTGCATTAGGGTATGGTCACTTTATACAAATATATTAATGGGCCATATAATAAACTCTCTGGTGCATTGTTTACCAATAGAAAGGAGACATCAGACAAACATGCAGGGCACTTAGCCGTAGAGACAGCCAAAATTTACCAGCGTCATTCCGTTTTAGGATTCCCGGATCTCTGGAAAATCCTGAAGATCCGAAAATAGAAGAAATTTCGGTTATTGTCGAATGTTCGAGGTTAGTTTCGATAATTATCGAAAATAACTTGAACATTTGTTAACCCTTGAAAATACGGTCAGAGACTACTTTCGAGTTTCCAATCGTATTTTCGAGGATTATCGAATGTTCAAGGCTATTTTTGATATGCCACGAACATTCGATAATCATAGAAAATAGGCTCAGAAGTCTTGAAATCTGGACGATCCATCCATTTTCGGACGCGGTTCCTGAGTCGGACCCAGTTCCCATCTCTACTTAGCCGTAGATGTACAAATGATCCAAGTGCACACTGTCTGCATGGGTGCAGACTTCAAGAAACTTCCCACTTCAAGTAAGGTAACAATTCAAAACATGGACTGGAAGTCAGTCGCACTCCAAATTAATGTGAATTTGTTCAAAAAACAGTCATCAACGCAACGTTTTTGGGGTACAAGCCCCCTTCTTCAGCCTTCAAGTCCCCTTTACCTGAAGAAGGGGGATTGTACCCCGAAACATTGTGTTGATGACTGTTTTTTGAATAAATTCAAATAAATTTGGAGGGCACTTAGCCCATTTATTTTACCACCAAAGTGAACAACGTTTCGGGGGGGAATCCCTTTCTCTAACCAGGCAGTGCAGGGGTGGACAAGTAAATTGGTGTATCGTCTGCATATGCATATAAATGATACTTGAAGCCAAACAAGCTAATGACACCCCCCAAGGAAATAGTGTAGAGGTAGTACAAATGCCTTCATAGTAAGGCCTACAATGCCTTGATTCATGATATTTACAACAATATTAACAATAATATATCATTAGAAATGAAAGAGAGAATGAGATAAACTTTATCATAAGTCCACAAGCCAACAAAACAGATCTATATAAACAGGGACCATCTCACTAGTTTTTTTTTGTCTCCACCCATCATAAAGTATCATTTTGACAGCTCCAAAATGTGAAACTCCGAAATGAAAGTGGTTTGTTGAATTAGCATTTCAACCATAAACGTTAATGGGGTATTTGTGACTGTAGTTTTGAATTATTTATTAGGACTGAACTTCTTGATTTATTTATAATTAATATGTAAAACCATAATTTTGAACAATTTTATTATTCATCTTATTAATGTATTTACAACACCAGAATTAGGGATGGACCCGAACTCGAACCCAAACCTGAGTTTGAGTCAAACTTTATGAATTTGTACCAACTCAAACTATCCGATCTATAAACTAGTTTGGGTTTTTCAAACTTGAGCTTCAAGTTAACTTTAAAAGTGAAGATTTACGGTAAATGTTTGCTCACCAGGCTAAGTTGATGGTCCAGGTTCAGCCGCCCCAGACCCGTCACTAGGTCTCCATCTACAAAGTAAGAGCTCCTGCTTTTTTGTTTTGAGGAGCTCCTACTTTGACTAGTTCCCTTTCCCCTAGTCTGTTTGTTAGTGAAAATGACAAGAAAGTGACCTGGTTAAAATATCTGTGTTGTTTTAAATGTGGAGCACAGGGAGGAATGACTTGCTTAGTCCTCAAGATGGGAAATCGATATCATGGGTCTGTGTTTGATAAAGCCCATAATATATGGGCCGAAACTCACTTGTTTCGTTCCGTTTTTGGAGTCCCAGATCTCGGGAAAATCCCGAAGAACCGAAATTCCGAAACCAGAACAGATTTTTGATAATTTTCAAATGTACGGAAACTATTTTCGGTAATTTTCTAAAATAGCCTTGAATGTTCAAAAATTATCGAAAATACGATCTTCGAGTTTCCAATGGTATTTTCGAGGATTTTCCAACATTTGATACTATTATCGAAAATTATTGAAAATAGTTCCAAAGTCCCGAAATCCGGATGATCATTCGGATTTTGAAACCTAGGAGTTTTGTGTCGGATCCGGGTGCGTGTTGGACCCGGATCTTATCTCTAATCACCACTTTATAAATAAGTCCAAATTTGTCGAAAACTGCGACAATAACGGAGGCGAGAAGTTAAAGAACCTTTATAATTATGCTCCATAGCCATGTATAGTCTTCCTTCACATTTGTATAAATCATTCAGGCGGAGAACTGCCGAATAGAATAGAATTCTGACCTTCCTCTGACATTCCTATTCCGCCCCGCTTATTTTGCGGTCGGATTGGGTCAAGCAGTTCTCATGCTGTTTCATGGCTGAAATGTTGGAAGGTGAGTTTGTAGTGCTTGGTCCCCTTTAGGCTAGAATAAGTCTAGAGTACTATTTTGTGTTTTTTGGGTACTACCCATTTCTTTTCTCTATCCTATTTAAATCAAACAAAATAAGATATTCACATTCGTAATGACCCCTGAGATATAATGTTCAGTTGTCACTAAAAGACTAAACATAAAACACATAAAACTGTACTTTTTGTTAGGCATCCACAGAGGATAACAATAAAGCAAAGTTACTTTTGTCCCATCAAGTATTAAACTATCACGCTGCTCTATTGCCAGGACATCAAAACCAGCTGTGGATCTTTTATAATAACTCATTTGAGAAAATATTTTAAAAAATTCAAAGTGAATGCAAAGACTGTATTATCCATTGCCAAATATCATTAGGAATATCTAAACAAGTCTTTATCTTGTGTAAGAGAACCTGTAAGGCCCACAATGAAAACTTTTATGATGAAAATAGACTTTCAGGACAGTTCTTTATGTTTTTGTAAAGGGTATACAAACTGAAAAAATGACTTCACCACATATTAATCTATAAATAAATACATGTAACTACATGTTTAAAAGAATCAGATTGGGGAGGGGTTGGTCAGAAGCCCACCCCCATCCCCAGTTACGCCTCTGTCCATCATGGGTGAGAATCGTTTTTTGTATGGACGACATTGGGTGTCTTAGATGATTCAGCAGGTCCCTGCATGATGCCCGACCGATCATCCATACACAAACTGATTCTCCACTATAATGGATGTTTGTTGGGTGCTCTGAGTTGGGCATCATGCAGTCTGTAAAGGAGAGATAAACCTTTAAAATAACATTTAGATGGCTCCGGGGGGCAGAGCAATGGTGCTGGTGATGTCACAGTTGACACAGCTGGAAACACCTGCAATCAGCCCTGTAGTTTCCTAAATGACGAAATGAGTTTACAAAAGGTTATACACTTGGGTATGAAATATACTGTACGCAGAAACAGAAATAAACATGTGAACACATTTGTTTTACCATTGATTATGATTTTGTCCTATTCCCACAGATTATTGCAAATGCCTCTGAAACACATAATGCAGTGTATAAAATGGAATCAAAAGGCTTAACATGTCAGGTGAATCTCTTCCTATATCTATATCCTGCATTGCTAGATTAGCTGGATTAACATTCCTTAAATATTACAGTTTGATTTGTTTTTATAGCCTCTCTCTCAACATGAGCAAGCAATGGTATTTTATCTTTGTTTCTCCTCTTTTAGTAACATAATAATTTACCTATAATGCCTGTCTAACAGTTACATAGTAATATAGTATTGGAGGTTATATAAAGACATACGTCCATCTAGTCCAACCTTTATACCCTACCCATAATGTCTGTCTAACAGTTACATAGTATTGGAGGTTGTATAAAGACATACGTCCATCTAGTCCAACCTTTATACCCTACCCATGTCTGTCTAACAGTTACATAGTAACATAGTATTGGAGGGTGAATAAAGACATACGTCCATCTAGTCCAACCTTTATACCCTACCCATAATGTCTGTCTAACAGTTACATAGTAACATAGTATTGGAGGTTGTATAAAGACATACATCCATCTAATCCAACCTTTATACCCTACCCATAATGTCTGTCTAACAGTTACATAGTAACATAGTATTGGAGGTTGTATAAAGACATACGTCCATCTAGTCCAATCTTTATACCCTACCCATAATGTCTGTCTAACAGTTACATAGTAACATAGTAATGGAGTTTGTATAAAGACATACGTCCATCTTGTCCAACCTTTATAACCTACCCATAATGTCTGTATAATAGTATAGTATTGGAGGTTGTATAAACACATACGTCTATCTAGACTAACCTTTATAACCTTCTCATCCTTCCGTAAAGTTGATTGAGCGGAAGGCAAAAGAAAAATAAAGCTCAAAAAGGGGTAAATGGCAATTGGAAATGATCCCTGAATCAACTAGAACTACATTATATGTATTAATACCAGTAATTCTCAATATTTTTTAGTTTTATAAACTTACCCAGCCATTCAATAAACTTGCCATTACCACATCTGCTGGAAGACAGTTCCACAGTTTCACCGTTCTCACTGTAAAGAAACCTTTCCTAACCTGAAGATGAAACTTCTTTTCTTCCAATCTTAAAGGATGTTCACGTGTCCTCTGATATGACCTATTAGTAAACAATGCACCAGAGAGTTCATTGTATGGCCCATTAATATATTTGTATAAAGTGATCATATGCTCATGCAAACGTTGCTTCTCCATTGTAAACAGCCCTAACTTGTCTAATCTGCCTGCATAGTCAAGCCCCTCCATTCCCTTTACTATTTTAGTTGCCATTCTCTGAACTGCTTCCATTTCCAAGATGTCCCTTTTGTATATGGGATTCCAAAACTGCACCGCATATTCCAAATGGGGCCTTACCAGTGCCTTGTAAAGAGGGAGAATAATATTTTTCTTTCTTGCATCTATTTCCCTCTTTATACAAGACAATATCTTGCTAGCTCTAAATAGATAATGATAGCAAGATAGATATTATCTTGCTATCACTTAATAGATAGCATATCTAATGGTTTCATTTTTTTTAGTTGCTGATATTTTTTCAAAGAATTTATATAGATTACTGTATGAATTATAATTTTGTTTTTCTTTAGCTTTTTATAGCCTTGTCCAGTTTTCTAGAATTGCTACAGTATGGACATCCCCAATCTAGGCAATCATTTGCTAATTGTCTATTAACTTACAGAGATATATGTTAGAATCAAAGCTATTAATAAGCGATGTATGTATATTGCATTGCTTTGTCTTCTAGCCAAGCTTATAGCATTGCCATCTTGTTCGCACTAACATATTTTGCATAGTAACCTACCTCTGCAGATAATTGTGTTTTAAATGTCAGAGCATGATAAGCAATTCTACACTATTCTAAAATTTGGGGGGCAATGTACAGAAACCCCTAACCGCTTAATATAATCTTAAAGTTGCATTAACTGAGGGTTAGCACAGTGTTAAGATTATATTTCCTACAGTTGCATCAGTAAGCAAAGGGACCACCACACAACCACTTCAAGCAATGTACAGAGGTGATTGTGGTACATTAGCACAAGTTCATTAACGCTAGCAAATAGCAATATACCGAGTGGCATAATCTCCTCGGTAATCACCACAGAGAGACTTAACATCTCAAAGTACATTGACCTTCTAGTTTAAACTATGCACATAGCAGTAACCTATTTTTCTGTTTTGCTTATTATATTTACATGTAGGGGAGTAAACCCGAACATTATGGATTTATATTATGGACCTGGTCATGTTTTAGAAGGAATTTGCTATATGTGAAGTGCTCTTAATCTTGCATTTTTAAAGGGACATTCCATCCTCTTATATAGATCAAGGACCCACCCCCCAAATGTAGTTGGCGTTATACTTAACTGTGTAGAAGATGCTTCTAAAGTTACTTACCTTACACACCTTCTCGCAAGCTGATGTTGCAAGATGGTTACGAGAAGGCAGCTTTGTGAATGGCCAACCATTGGCCATGATGTCAGCGTCATAGCTTTGACTGACAGCCAACACATGAAAGGTTCGGAGAAGAGACGTGGTAAGGGTTGTGTAAGTTTTGAAACATCTTTTCAAAAGGTAAGTATAATGAAGTAGGTGGGGGTGGGTAAAGCTTAAGCTATAATATAATTTTTACTAAGAAGCTAGAGATGCCCTTAAATTTGTTAAAATTGCTGCCAGATTTGAAGAAATGTGTTAAGAGTTGCAGTGAAATATGTGGCTTGTATGATCACTAAATGGCTAGCAAATGCAACCAAGGTGGAAATTTAAATGTGGTTAAGGATGTATTGTAACTATTAACACTAATATTCGAATTTAGCTGTCTATTGTGTTCCTGTCAATAACAGCACATTGTTATTAACGTATTGATGTGGTGATTGTAGATTTAAATAGAAGTGCTTAAAACAGGAACAATTATTTCATTTTGTTTGTTATAGATGCAGTATCAACGTGAACATTATAAAACATATATGTAGTTGTAGTGGTTGGAACCATTATTACCGCACATGTCTACAGATTCATTTTTATTTTATTGAATGTCATGTCCATCCTTAAAATAAAAGACTGATTAATTGTCAGTTTGCTGCCCGAAACCCCAACAGCTATTTTTACCAGTTTATTACATATATTTGTAACCAGATATTTAGTGATCGGTTCTCTTCTGTTCTGGCAAAGGTTCTGCCCCCTCCCTCTACTCAATGAGCTTTTTAAAAGCTTAAGCATGTGCAGAGAAAGCAACAGGGAAAACAGCAGTCAAATTTTGGCTGCGATGTAAGTAGTCACAGGTCTGATTGACTGCATGGAGGGAGGAGCCACCTAGGAGCCTGCCAGAATAGATGGATTACTTTTCCTTAAATATCTGGTTATTAATGCAATAAAGTGCTGAGTATATCAATTGGGGTAATGATCAGGTAACTGACAAGTGATCCGTTTTTTTGTTTTAAGGGTGAAAATGCCCTTTAAATGTTTAAAGTGCTTTACAAAGTTTGTAGATCAAAAATGATTTGAACTATTTTATGTTACAGGAGGGAATACCCTGCATAATACAAAGCAAAAAGACTTTGATAGAAAGACAATGTTCTTAAATCAGATGCCCTTAAAATGTAACTTGAGAATCCCTATGAACTGTCTATTGATTCTTGTTTTACAAACCTGAGTCTGGCAGCAGAGTTGATCATACGAGTTCTAATTCCCTCCCTTAAATCCTTCCTCGGGCAGAGTTTCTGTTCATTTTTACCTTGATTGACAACACGTGAAACCTCACATCATTTTTGATGTTTGAATGTAAACTTGGGTTTGCTTGTGTCAGAGACTGATATTCCAATTTACACAGTATGCCTCTAAGATGCTAAGCAAATACATTGAACGTTTATATTTACAGTATATAAATATTCATACTACATATAGAAAAATAGTATTGCCGAAAGCTAAGTAAGTACAATGTTATTTTCCGAAAAGCTTACCTGCATTACAGGTGAATAATACTCCCTGCTCCTCTTCTTCCTGCCATAATTACCCAGGGTGAGGACCTAAACCACTAGGTTTGGTTTATATCTGCAGCTAGGTCCTCACCCCTGGGTTTGAATGACTTACCTAAACTTTCCTTCACCACTCCAGCTCCACTTTTCGGCTTTGTGATGTGGCCAATTGTAATTGGAACTTCTGGAAGAGCGCACGTCCTCTGATTGGCCTTGTGACCACCAGTGGCAGCGTTGGAGTGGACCGGAGCAGTGAAAGAAAGTTTAGGTAAGTCAGTCAAACCCAGGGGTGAGCTGTTTGGGTTCTCACCCTGGATACTATTCAGGTCTGGAGCAGTGGGGTAGATAAGTATTATTCTATCTATCTATCTATCTATCATCGCTCTATCTATCTATCTATCTATCTATCATCTATCTATCTATCTATCATCTATCTATCTATCTATCTATCTATCTATCTATCTATCCATCTATCTATCTGCAGCATCATCTATCTATCTATCTATCTATCTATCTATCTATCTATCTATCTATCTATCTATCTATCTATCTATCTATCTATCTATCTATCTATCTATCTATCTATCTATCTGCAGCATCATCTATCTATCTATCTGTAGATGTTGGGTTGCTGTCTCATCTTCCTCCAACATTAAGGACAATTATACTCACCTCTGCTCCTCTTCTTCCGGGTTCTCTTCCTCCTCCGTCTCTGCAGTTGACAATGAAGCCAATGGAAAGACACGCTTTGCAAAGAAGCCTGCCTTCCCATTGGCTACATCATGGACTATCACTGACAGTGGTAGAGGGGACCAGACCAGTAAAGAAAATGTCACATAGGTATTCCAGCTGATCTGTAAATTACCCAGGGGTGAGAACTTAGCAGTTCAGGTCCTCACCCTGGGTACTATTCAGGTGTGAAGTGTGGGAAAGTTGAGTATCGGTGTCCTAACCTTGGGTATTTTCATGGGAGGGTTGCATATTCAAAGATAAAGATTTGCTTTAGAACAAAAATCCTTTAGAAATGAGAAATTTAGAACAAATCTAAATACTTTCTGCCATTTTATTATTACACAATTCTGACTGCTGTTGTTTTTTTCCCTCTAGTTTGCAGTTTTGTGGTTCACAAACGATGTCATGAATTTGTTACCTTTGAATGTCCTGGTGCAGGGAAAGGCCCTCATTCAGATGTAAGTATAATAAAACGTATAATGCATTATAGATTTGTAGACATATTCTTACAACAGCTGAAAATAAATAAAACAACAGTAGAACATGTTTTTCAAGCCAAGAATGACGTCTCTAGCTTCTCTGGTTCTTAAGTTATAGGCTTTTAAAGTTACACTCAGACAGTCAGGATGAACAAGGAAGTGTGTGACAGTCACATGATGTGCTGTGTAATAACAGTTACAGAAATAGGATACAACTACTGTAAGCATGCTCAGTGCCTATGGCATGGAGGGGGGTAGAGAAATGCTGCTGGTGATGTCACAGCTCACAGTGCTAGCTGGAAACACCACCCTTTATACTGCTATAAGTTTGCATAGCTTGCAGCTAGAAACATGATACTGGGGTTGTTTTAATGATAGGAATCAGCTGTTTTTGATCAAGGGCACTTGAATGGAGACCACAGTTACCCTTTAAACCATGAGCATTGTATATCTAAACAGACTGGGGTAAATTACCATAAATTAACTATTTCTAGAGTAAATTCAGAATGGTACTATCTGTTTGCAATATAAAGGTGAACTGAAGCTATAAATTATATTAACCAGGTACATATATATATTATCATAAGATGAATAGGTTCTAGAATTCGCAACTAATTGCTGTGTTTCTTGCTGCCTTTAAAGCAGAATGGAGGTGAAATCATCTTTTATTATTCTAATAAGCCTAAATTTCTCTTCGCTTTAAACATATTTTTGAATATTTTTTAATTATTTTAAATTTACCTGAAATATTTTTAGCCTGTAGTTCAATCTTTTATTTGGGGTATAAAAAAAAAACGTAAAGGGCAAGTATACCCCTAATGAAAAAAATTATATTTATAAGGTAAACCACTCCCAAACACAGCACTCGTTAGACATATGAGTGATATAAGATAAACCTGAAATGCTGCTCAATGTTCTGTTATCCATCTTTCTGCTTCCTGGTTCTTCCATTTATGGATGTAACGAATGACATCACAGCTAATGACTGAATGCTATTCCCTTAGCTGTCTCCTCTGAGCATGTGCAAGTTTGTAAAAGAGCTTGGAGAGGAGTCAGAAACCTTTTGAGAGGCAGAGGGAAGGGGGAGAAGAACCCTGCATTATAGGTTAGACTTTAAGCTCTCTAACTATCTGGGTTTGGGGTCTGGATTTAGTCTTCTTGAAGCCACCATTTACAATATTTACAGTAAGGGCAGGTATTTGCAAGAGTTTTGTGTTTATTTGGTGGGGGACTTTCTGTGGTCACTTCTGTATCATTAACTATACAGTAGATCAAACCTTGGGGGGGAAACTGATTTCCTTTACAATGGGAGATTTTCAATATAGTAAAACACATTTCTGTTATAAAGTGCTAGCAATATAGGTGAAGTTAGTGAATTACTAAAATAATGTTTGTGTCTAAATAATAAAAAGTGTAAAAGGGATAAAATAGCGCAAAAGAATTTGATTATTGAGTTTGTGTTATATAAATATGCAGTTAAAGGGCATGTCCACCCCCAAAAGTATAATTCCCCCCACCACTGGCCCCACTCTGTAGTAAATAAAAATCCTTACCTTACATCCCAGCTCCAAATGGTTCTCCTGTAGTCTCCCCCCCCCAGTAAAAAAAAAATGGCCACCAGGAGGATAGCAGAGTCCATATAGGACTCTGCCTCCTGTCTCCCCTCCGGGAGAAGTTTGGCATGCGCACTGCAGCCATTCTCCCCGTCTCTCCCTCTCCCTCTCTCTCCCTCCCATTTTGGACTCCCACCCCCTAGCTTAAAATCCATTTTATATAGTGTAGGGCTTAGTCCCCAAGCCCCAATCTCTATATTTTTAATGTAAGAAACTTCCCTGATCTTTACTTACCTTCCCTCTTTCCTCCGCCGTTCAGATCTACCGGCAGCCGCGTCCGTGATTGGCTGCCTCTCAGCCAATCACAGACGGGGCTGACGGTCCCGCCCCTCTGCTTGCATTTTCGCGCAAGCAGAGAGCCGGGCAGTGCAGTGGAGGAAATAGGGAAGGTAAGCAATATTTGGGGAAGTTTCTTACATTAAAAATATTGCAGTTGGGGCTGGGGGACTAAGCCCTACACTATATAAAAAAATTGAAAAAAAGGGTGGACATACCCTTTAAAGGACAACAATAAGTCCTTTACACACACACCCTCCACTTGAAATTACCCAGAATGAGGACCTAAACCTGCACTTACCTCATAAACTTGAGATCACCAGCGTACTGTACTTTGCCTCTCTCGGGCCCAGGGCGATACCAGTAAGAAGACACGCTTCTTAAACATTTTGGAGGAGATTTACCCAGAGCCGCACAGAGACTGTGGGTAAATCCCAAAAGGGATTTACTTACAGCGTGATTTTACCGCTAGTTATTTGCATTATTAATGGAGTTAACCAAAAGTGTTTCGGCTAGCACGACTTTAACTCCATAAAACTGCCCAGCAGCTCTAGGTAAATGACCTGCTGTGTCTTTCTATTGGCCATCTAGCGGCATGGAAGTAAGAAGTGAAGAAGAAGTGAGGACCTATCGGTTTAGGTTCTAACCCTGGGTACTTTCAAATGGATGTAGAAAAGGTTTGGGTCTGTAGTGAGTATAGTTGTCTTTAGTAAAGTTAATGTTGCAGGTACAGTAGTTTTAAAGCCTCTATTCTAGGGAGGCAGGAAATCCTATTCCCACCACCCTGGGGAGCCACATCTACAAGAGATGAAATGCAGGGCCACTTCTACCATTAGGCAGAGTGAGACATTTGTCTCAGGTGGCACCCCTGCACTGAAGAAGAAAGGCGGAAGACAGGCAGTGATGGAAAAAAATTGTTTTTCCTTGACCGGTCAAGAAAAAAAAAGAATTTCCCTAGTAACAGATATGATGTTCTTAAAATCATTTTATATGGTTAAGTTAGTTTTAGTTTGTTAGGCAAGGTTAGACTAGTTGGGCTAGTTAGGGCCCTGCTGAAATAGTCTACCTTGACTAGGTAGTGGGCTTATAAATATTTTGACTAAAATCTTTTATACTACAGAACGTATGGCATTTTTTAATGTATTGTAACAGTTGAACCAACATGTAAAGCACAGGCTATAAAATAAGTTATTTTGATTTAAGCAGCAAAAACTTTAGCAATATGGTAGTGGCAACACTAGCGGTTTGAGAAAGGGATGGAATATCTGTTTCTAGTAATTTACATTATTTTTAATTGACTGTCTGAGGAACTGTTTAAATACTCCGTCAATGCCCACCGTCAAAGCCACACCCACTTTAACACAGTGGCTTTGCGCCACGCCTGGAAATAATCAAGGGTGGCATTCAAAAGTTTGGCTCAGGCAGCCAAAACCGTAAAAGTGCCCCTGATGAAATGCACATGATCTGACAGCTCACTGTTCTCTTCCATGTGTCTTCAGGACTACCTGCTTTAATGTTAGAGATATAGTAGGGTAGTGAAGTTGTGGTGGAGGTTCAGGGAGTGGTGAGCTGTCAGCCACTTCATGAGCTGTACTTTGAAAACTCATTGCTCCCTGGGATAGGGACTTTAACATACTGTATGAAAAGTTTTTATTTTGCATAGTTGCCTTTTAAATCTATATAACTATATTGCTAACCTGACTTTTCCCAACAATAAAGCACTATCTCTGCCTATGAACACTGTTACACTACATGTGGTCTTTCCTGCTTGGATGGCAGCCCGTTCTTTATTGTGCTGACAAGTCTTGTATCCATGCCAGATGACTTGTATTGTATTATTTGGATTTCACTGCAATGTTTTGGATCTTCTCTTCCACCGTAGCATCGAACATGGATTAAGATTATACTGATTATCCAAACATTGATATAATGTTTTAAACAAACACCATTTATCTTCTGTTTTTTAAGCTTAGAAATAAAATATGTAAATAAATTCTAATTTTAGTATTTGGATTTTATAAATGTCAGATAGACAAATGGCACCCAATACAATGCCATCTGTCAAGCAGATATATATTTAATAAAACACATTTATTAATATGCCATAAACTGTAGAGCTGCAGTATAACATACATGTCTGCTATATGCCGATCCAGATTATCATTGAACTGTTTCCATTGCTTTTCTAGATTTGAAATAATTTGTGCTTTAGTCATTCCTCTTTTCTTTTGCTTTTTACTAGATTCAAACTATTTTCCCTGGTGTCGTTTTGTCCCATTTATGAATTCTATTATTAATGCCCCTTTAAGATCAGTGGGACTGCACTGAGCCCTTGTTACCTGTACTAGTTTTATTCTGCCCTTGGCCCTATTCTGTTGCTTTGTACTGTAAAGAGAAAAGTAAAATTTGTAAACCGTGCATAAAAACTTACTGCACGAGGAAAGGTGGAAAATCTTAGGCTGGGTACATACGTCAAATTTTTTGCCCCAGCCTACCATTCGCCCCAAGCGAGTGATAGGCCAAGATGATTTACTGTCATTCACAGTGAAAAGGCACTGGGGGTGATTTACTGTCGCATCTGAATGCCTTTTTGCTTGATCCAGGTCATCAGTCCATTGGCCCAAAAAATTGTCTTGTTTGTGTACCCAGCCTAACATTATGGCAATATTCTCTCAAGCAAATCATTATTACAGGTTAGTTGATACAGTGTTCAGAATGAGATGTAAAATGGAATAGCTAGTGGGAGAATATAAAAAATGTAAATTTGATATTAAATTATTTTTTTTTCATTTTGTAGTTCTTCCAAGGTGATATTGTTACTGCTGACCAGATACTGGGGTCTATATTCTTAGCAACCACCCAGTAGTGTCAGTGAATGGTAGAGCTGTCCTAAAAAAAATTCTAAACATAATAAGTAAAATAAAGAATGTTCTTCCTTGCAGGGGCCAGACTTTTGAAGGCTTCCCGTATGTACCACTAGGTGACATGAAGTGCGCCACCGCAAACCAGGGTTAGTGGTGTGTGGCTTCCAGGAATGGTTGTAGTTAAACGTTTGGTGTTTTTAAACTGCACATCAGAGCGGTATTTATACAGTTCCTCAAAAAGACATTTATCCATACCATAATTCCTTCCGCTTTTCTAAAAAAAAAAATCAAAGTGAGCTCTGCCTGCCTCCTCTCTGTGTGTTTATCAGGGGTGCTGTCCTGAGCATTTTGCTCATATTGCCTCATTAAAGAGACACCCCTGCTTCCTTGTTATCCAGGTCAGTCTGTAGACCAGACCACTGAAATATAGAAAGGGGGGATCCAGGTTCTCAAAAGAATGAAACAAAGACTTCAATAACAGCACTATATTATAAGGCTCAAAACTGCCCAAATGGTGACTGGGTATAAATACACTATAACAAAAATTCAGAGAGAGATGTGAATTGGTTCCAGCAACCAAATAAGTTTGATCAGCACCAATCAACTCCTGCTCCTGTGTCAGATTAGTCAGACCAATCGTCTGCCATGTACAATGCTGTTTAATGCCTTACCCTTACCTCTAAGCCACAATGCTACCAACACCCTGCATTCAGAAGGTCTCTAACACCTTGCTGTTATATGCTGATTAGGACACATTCCAGGGTATTTATTGTCAACAGATTATTATGAATTGAGAAACATCTTCAAGAAATAATATTCTAGTCTAGTTGATCATACTGAATATCACAGATATACCCAGACCTAGATGAATGAAAACAGGAGCCTAACTGCAAAATTGGTGGCCAGGTCCCTGACACACACTCCTCCCTAGAGGTCCGCGATCAGCAGTTTTTAAACAGCTGATCGCGTGTATGAAGTAAAGATACGCACAATCAGCTGTTTAAATACTGGAACCTGTTCGTAGAGGTTTGAGGAGATGAACACGGGCCACAACAATTCTTCCTTTTGGTTCTAGGTTAACTGACAGCTTTTTTTAAACAGCATTTAAACTGGATAATGGATTTTTATAAAGAGCAGGACCATTATGTATAATATATTGGATAATACACCACTTACAGGGTAATGTAAAAATATTACTCCACCAAGAAGTTCCATGCTGTATAGCAGCCTGATGCCACAGACCAAGAGGTACAGGTATACAGAGTAGGCAAACAGAATCTTGCCCTGCATAAGCTCACATGTCAATAGAATGACTGCACTGTGTAGTATTGTTAATATTGTACATTATTGACCGTTTCTTTGAGGGAAAAAAAGTAAAAATTTAGTTAACATGACCTTTAAGAGAAGGCATAGAAGGTAGCCATGATAACAAATGTGCATCCTTCAATATCACCTCTTTAATAGGCACACATATATAAACAACATAGTGCAGAGCTGCAGGGGGAGAATAATGAAGTGAACTTCATTAGAAGAGCTCTATGAAATGCATTTCTCAATAGTATACCTATTTAAAGGTGAATTTAAGGGGGTTGGCAACACTAGGCTCCAGTCAGAATCAAAGCAATTAGCTGTTGAAGTTTTAAGGGCACACTATACACTTGATGCAACTGACAGTCACCTGTCTGCAACCCCATCTGCCCTCCCCTGTTGCTCAGCACTGTCAGACATTTGAAGAGTGTCATTGACACTGACTGGGGAGGAGGAGCCAGAGCGTAGTCAGTTACTTCACAAGTGTCCCTTTAAATCCTATAAAGCAAGCAAATGACTCATGTAGTATATATTTAGTGTCTCCTCATAGAAAGTTCTATCTAGAGTGCCTCGTACTGTAGGAAACCTCCCTCAGTTTTCACAAACATCTTTGCCTAAGGAAATGATATCCCCTAAGAAACTTGCGATATTACCCTTAAGCAAAACACAAGTTTGTTTTTTTAAAAACACAACAATACAGTCATTTATATCATTTCTATGAAAGTGCATTTCCATAAATACCAAGCAAAACATCAACAAGATGTACTTTGTGTGTTCTACTTTCATGCTTCATAAACATTTAATATGCTTGAGGAACCTGTCTGAGCTGTCACTAAATTACTGCAGACACAGGGGAAAGGACAGAACAGGGCACGGTGGCAGCTGAAAAATAAAGTGTTATATACTCCAGGGGTTATTGTGGCAGACCAAGATTGGTACTGTCAGTAACAGTGATATAATATGATGTGATGAAAGGAGACCACACCAGCCAGTTTGCACATGATCTTGAAAAACTGGCGAGTTGGTAGCAGTTTTAATTCAGTAGCAGTCATAGTGATCAGTGCATCACTCAAGGAAGGACATTGCAAACATTGAGTTAATGTAACAAGTGGTTTTGGTTCATAAAAAACCTTTACAAAATATACTATAGCAAGTGCACATTGCTTATCATTTAAAGGACCACTAAACTATACCTTGCTAATCTACAACTCTGTAAGAGGTCACAGCTCACAAGGGTCACTACCTCCCTTTTGATTTGATTTTAAAGTAATTAGATTTAAAAGTCAGCCAGAGAGACTGAAAGTTGCAAACACTTCAAAAAACAGATCAATATGGTACATCCTGAGATTAATTTCTCAAAACAATTTAGTAGGGTTAAAAAGGAGGGTGAAAAGTTTGGACTTGATGGACACACGTCTTTATTCAACCTCAATTACTATGTTACTATGTCTAAAGCTACAGTAATTACTTTTTAATTAAAGGCCATGTCCAGCAATGAAATACTCCGCCATACCTCTGCCAAACAGCTAACCCCTGGATCGGCGTATGACTTTAAAATTTTACCATCACCATCAAGCCACCCACCTTGGGGGTTAAACCTGTACCAACTGCCACTTGTCCTCCTCCTTAACATAACAACAATTTTCTTCTGGCCAACTGACAGGAACCCACCGAAGCTGTGACAATGAATGGATAACGACCTCCTCAAGAGCGGCAACGAAGCAAAAGAAAGCCAGACACAAAGCACATCATCCTATGCTTCTGCCGATACTTAACAGCTATGGATCTGTGATATTGCTCCCTGTCTCTGGCCTCACACTATAGGATGCAATAAAGAAACCAAAGGGAGGGAGGGATGTTTTTTAACTTTTGGCTGTTGGGTTGGCAAAATGGTGCTGCTCTTCCCACCTTGCCCCGTTTTATACTCCCTTACCCCCTCCCCCTGTCAGCCCCCCTCTCTCCTCCTAACCCCCAATAGCCAATTCCCCTACCTAGTGCTGTGGCCACACCCCTCCCCAATCAATCCAGCTGGCCATGTCATGCAGCCCCTTCACTTATTTGAGCTCCATGGCTCACATTCATCAAGTATGCTCTGGGCAGCAACCTTGGGAAACTCCAGTCATTCATTCTGCCATGGCCACAATTACTGAAGGGAAGCTAAAAAAAAGAAAATAATTTGGGGCTTGGGCAGCTTAAGGAAAAGGTGTGTAGGTTTTTATTTGGTAGATAGACATGCCTGCATTGTTCAGGTGGAATTTGGTCAGTTTATACCATAAGTATCGGTTAAGGTTGTATTAAAATATATAGCAGCTGAGAATTAATGAGAGATATTTTTGGATTCATTTGCATGTCACAAATTACAGCGATATTTACTTAATCAAGACAATTTACTTACATATCTGTTCATCTTCTTCTTTTCTAACATGAAGGTAGAGTTCCTTGGCAGTCAAGAAACATAGAACAATCTGTTATAAAATTCCCTGCCAACAAAAGTAACAGCTTTATTTATAAAAGACATCTCAGAATTTCAGATCCATCCATATACATTGTTCATGTTAGCACTGGCAAGGATCTCCCCATTGCAGGGTATAGGCTAAATCATTGGAACATGCAGTATATTGAATTGCAGTAAAATGTGATTCTGAATGATTCATAATAATGTCAGTGCTAATTAGCAATAAGTGACTGCAATAAAATATAGCTACAATCTACCAAAAATAAGTAGATGCATTTACAGTATTATAGTTAGTTACATTCACTAAATTTAAAGGTTAAGTTATATTTGCATAGGATGTAGGGGACTGTACTCCTACTTCCCATTTTGCTGTCTAAGCTGCTTGTTCAGCTGTCAAAAGGGCACTTTTTGCTTAGTGGCTGACAACCTTCTAGGTCATCCCCTAGATCTTCCCCCTTTAACAATGAGCATACATTTTTAGGGAGAGTCAAAACTGGAAGCAGGGGAAGGAGCAGTAGGTATCAGTCCCTGCACAGGTGGCTTTTTGGCAGCTCATTGCGACTGAATCTCCCCTTAATGGTTACCGCAGTTCTGATCGTTCCGAGGCCAACAAATGTTCACCTTCATCCACAGGGATCGCTCAAAACTGCCTAGAAATTTCCCTCGCTCCGTTAGCCCCCCTCTAGTTTACATCGGGAAATTGCATTGGGACTGTGAACCTGCACCTGTCTGTCTGTCAGACTAGACATACAAGGGCTGATAATTTAATCAATTGTTGCTGTTAGTATTATGTTCATCAGGCCTAAATATCAGATGTTGTTTTAAGCCCAAAAATTTTCTGACCGATCTTTAGACAAAATTGGACAGCCCTAGTTCGAGAACAATCAGCCCACCCAGTTTCGTGCCACCACCTTTTATTCCCAATTAACAGATTACCAATCAGTTTATCAAACAGGGTTTCACTTGCCTTTCTATCTCTTATGGTTAAAGAGATACAGCTTGACAGTCAGGAGCCACTTACGTAACAAGAAAGGCCTGGATCCCCTTCCGCAGCTTTCAGGACTCCCTTGCTTAAAGGACAACTAAAGCCACAGAACAACACTGAACCAGAAGGCAGAACACCTTGATATAAAGCCAGTAATCAGTGTCTTACCTCTCATTTTGATATGGGTGCTGGGAAATTTACCTAAATAATATATGGTTTTTGCTTAACATCACAGCATTCTAATGTCACACAGTCTGGTCAACGACCATTATGTTCTGCCCATGCTCAGTCCTTAGCTATGGCAGAAATTGTTACAGTTGGTCACACCCATTAATAATCTCTAGCCAATCCTTTTACAGGACAGATAAAGCAAGGAAGCATGTGACTGAGGTCAGGAGGTGTGGTCTGACACTGCACATACACACAGATACTTAATTCAGGCTTACATTTATTTTAATACAATTTACTGAAGTCATATTATATAGCTTATTGGTGTTTTTAGAGGGGTTGTTTTCAGATTCTGGAGTATAAAAAAATGGATTTAGTTCTCCTTTAACTGTCTCAGGACTCCCTTGCTTAACTGTCTCTCCACCAACCCCTTGCAAGACGGCAATCAGATGTACAAAAGAGCTGATCACTGGGCGGAGGGAGACCTCCTCCATTCCCAGGCTCTTCCAAGGTTGGGGGGGGGGGGGTTGTAGGTGTAGTAGTTACACCAATAAAAGAACCTTATAGATCCCCCACCCACTGGGTTAATAATTTGCTCCGCCTCACATATATAATGTATGCAAGTTATAAATTTGAGTCATGAAAATAATTATAATACACAATGTAAAATAATTTTTTATCCTATAAACCCCTTTTTTTAAAAAAAAAAAAAAAGTTTAAATAAAGCTTTCCATAACATTTGACAAAATAATTGTAAGTTTTTAGCACTTTACATTATAAAAAATAAAAGAGTCTGATGTAATTGTTATAAAGAGTCTGATGTAATTGTTATATTGAGGGTTTTGGCCAATTTCTGTCTAATTTAAAAAATATTCTAATATTTAATGGAAATTTGTAGAATAAATAACATTTATTTGCCCAGAAACGGCTGATTAAAATCATTTATAATATATATTCTCTGTGATGTCTTTACAATAAGACATTATGTCTTACAGAGACATGAATATATTTACCTACATTCTAAAAACCTTCTCACACTTCCTTCCTCTTAGCACTGAGTAGCTGATTGGATAGCTATTCACTCCTCCTGGATAAAGCACAATGAAACAGAGGAAAAAGCAGAGACTAGTAGCTTTGTCTACTAGGGAAAAAAAACTTTATAAAGTATTTATTTACTATAACGAGAACTGCTATTATTAAATGCATTCATCAGATCTATGCAAATGCTACTTTATTTTGTAGCTTTTTACCAGTCTTTCAAAAGCTTTGTTACCTATTATATTGTTTTTCAGCTTTCCCAATACGTGCAAGTTTTGTGTGTTAAAATTAGAACATTGAATCCTTTAAGTGCTTTTTTTCCCAGAGATTTGAAGATCCGCTGCTAATAAGGGAGGTTTATTTTTATTACAACTGATACGCTTTGTCACTTTGTTTAACTAAAACCTTCTTAACGGAACGTTAGGAATATTTTACAGGTATGCCATTAAATTAAAAAGCTTTTAACAAGATATCCCATTTTGGGTTTTGTGTTTTGGTATATGGATATTTTTTGTAAAAAAAACACATTGATATTATATTTTTAAAAATCACGTTTTTTTATTGCACATGTTTACATAACAGGGATGTCGAAACTTGCCACCCTCAAGATATTTGGAAGCTATAACTCCCAACATGCTTGGAGCTGGTTCGACCTCTCTGGCTTATAAGAAGAAATGGGATTCTTTTGTGCAACAATATTAATACAATTTTTTTTTACTCATTTACAGTAACTATGAATGTGTAGTTCATGCACATGGGTATTGCTCTCTCACAAAGTAGTAGTAATTCTTTTGGTATAAAGATATTTGGTCTTAACTGATAAACTGGCTTTTATGGAGCAGATTTTGGTGTGTGACCTGTGAGGTCAAACAGGATCCATTTCCATGCAAAGTCACAACTAACACGGTTAGTAGAGATGGCCGAACTTTCGGAAGTTTGGTCCATTTTAGAACTTTCGAACTATATGGAAAGTTAGAAAACGGACCCATTAAAGTCAATGGGAGTCAAATAGTTTGAAAAGTTCGAATGAAATACAATTAAAATATCAATGGTACCTTAATGTAAATGGCTGTGGGACCTGGGAAATGGTCTGGGGAACATGTTCGAATATCCAAGACTTTCGAAAAATCGATTTTACTCTACTTTGAGCTCTCGCGTTTGAACATTCGATAATTATCCCATGAACGACTCACGGATTCGAGAATTTGATATTTACTCATGTATAGGTAAAATAGACATTTTACTTGCGGATTCGATATTCGATATTTACTCGCGCATTGATATAATAGACATTTTACTAGCATATTCATTAATTCGATATTTACTCGCATATTGGTATAATAGACATTTTACTCGCATATTAGATAATTCAAAATCCGGGTCTGAGGTAGTTTGAAAAGTCCGAGTCCATTTGAACTTGAATATTTCGACTCAAACTCTGGTTCGAGTTCTAGTTCATCTCTAACGGCTAGTATAGGGTTTGCCTTTGGGGGACTTGGTGATTGTGCAACCATGTCAGTGGTTAGGTTTCTGGTGTTAGGAGAACTATAGAGCATATAAAGTAAAAATGATAAATGATGAACAATTGATAATCTGTACCTCACAATATAATTTCTGTAAAGAAAACTGCTTCTGTCAGGCTTCCTCCTGGCTTCACCACTATCTTTAATGCAGGAAGGACCTGGACTCTTACCTGGCAGATGAAAACCAGACATGCTGGCACTCAACAAAATGATATTGGGAGGTAGGAATAATCACAGGACATCATTTTACCTAAAGCTTACCTAAACCTTGAAGTACAGCCACTAAAGTCTGCAGAATGCACCAATAACATAGAGTAGAGTAGGTTAAAACAAGAAATCAATAACAAATTTCAATGGTCACTATGGTAAAATGCAGAAGATCATTATATCTGTTGTATTCAATTAGATCAACTGGACTTGAAATGTAGTTCTTGAAGACGTTTCGCTAGTCATCCGACTGTCTTCAAGAACTACATTTCAAGTCTAATTTAATACAACAGATATACGATGACCTGGATGAATGAGAACCTTCACAAGCAGAAGATCATTGTTATGAAAGGTTTTCAGGCAGCCCACAGGTTGTGTTTTTTTGCAATTTCTTAATCTTAAAGGGGAAGTTCAGTACAAATACATATACTTTTAAGAAAAAAGAACAGTATTTTTCCATCCTAATGATCTTAACCTGCCTATTCAGTATTTTGTCTGTGTATAATAAACACTTCCGAAATACCGACTTCCTGTTTGCAGGACCCCTGTAGAGACCATTATGGTCTTGCTCTTCATCCAGCGCCTGGGTTGATTCAGTTGCTCAGTAGAGATCTGAGCATGTTTGACCCATCCAACAGCCAATCAGTAGAAATTACTGTTAGGAACATTCCAAGGATGTGGTGCATCCTGGGAAGAAGAAGGACCGTTAGAACCTGAAATGTCAGCTCACTAATGTCAACAGCAGGGAACAGCAAAGGTTATAAATTCGTTTAACTTTTCAAAATGGAAGAGAATATGTAGAATAACTATATGTATAATATAAATTAAGAAATGAAAAAACAATATTTCCCACTGAACTTTCCCTTTAATCTCATACGATCCTGTTGATACAAAATCAATGTTTGATGGTTGACAGTAAAGTAATAGTTATTAGCTAACCTCAAATTTCTGATGTGTACCTCATGTGCCAGTCTGTACGTATGGCATCTTTCTGATTGATAGAAGGAACTGTAATGTTTATGTGTAAGTAGCAATGGTTCCTACTTGCACTTGGTGTCATGTGCAGCTCATCAAGATGGGTATGGGACAACTGTAAGAAGGAATAGGGCCTTAGACAAAGTGGCTGCTTTGGTCCTTCCTTAATAACAACAAAAGGTATACGATGCTAAACTGAATGCCTGTTGATTTCACTTTGCCATTTGTTTATATATATGGGATCTCTGCCTTGCTGTGTTGTCCAGGGCTCGCCGTAAATAGTGTAGCATTGGTAGCAACTGGAAATATATAGCTGTAGCTTTTCAGACAATGGATTGAATTGTCCAATCAGAGCTCAAGCTGCATTTTACAATGGACTCATAATATGAAGAAGAATCTCTTCCAAAATTAGCAGTGTTGTGTGATTGTACAGCAAACTCTGCTGGGACTGTAGATCCTCTGTTGGGCTTTCATCACACCTTGTCATTTCTGGCAGACTGTCACCTCCCAATGAGTTTGCCAAACACCTGGTATTTTTGGCAAAAAGGGAGGTGAACAAGGGAAATAATAAAAAAATCCACGACCCACTGAGGCACAGCACAGTGATTTAAATTCTAGCAGTTCACTATATTTATAAAATGTTTCCTTCTCATATCTCTAAATGCCACTAAAATGCCAGATACCTTATAACTAAACTTCACACCTCATTGCTTGTCATTCACCAGATCTACTGTACTCATTTGTTGTGTATTGCCCAGGAGAGAGGCATTTAGTGTGGTACCTATAAATAAATGCATTGCCATAAAAATGTTTGGGCTGTACAGATTCCTTTGATATTGCTATATTTCCCCTTTAGTCTTGGTTGTTTATTTCCCAGAGACATAGAAGTTTTATTTGCCCCCCATGGTTTGTATAGTACCGGGAATTTCTACAATGGAACTTCCCACCCAACTTTGTGTGTCCTGGCCCCCTGCAGAGAAGCTACTTGCTATTCTTCATGGTTTGGTTTCAGAGAGGGAGGCAACATCTCTACCTCTATTAAAGGGCACGCCCATCTCTCCTACAAAATTTCATACTTCCACATTGGCAAAAAACCTGACCTTGCAATAACGGCTTAACCCAAGTGTTCCACAAGTCAGATGCCTGTGCTCCACTGTCCTCTTTGACAATCTTTTTTCTCCTCCCAATCCTGGCTGTGATGGATAATTTTTCGGCCAATAAATAACTCCTGTTGATGAGCTTGTACAGTTTTAAAAGGAGGCAGCGAAGAAGAGGGCTGAGTGCAGGCTGAATATCTGACTTCAGGAATGCTGGGGAGATAGGCCATTGTGAGACCAGGGTTTTCAGGGGTGGGGGGGAAGTATGAAATTTTGTGAGAGGCCACCCCCCATGGAGTTCCATTTATGTACGAAAAGTGCATTTTGTGTACTAAAAACATATACTAATATATACAAAATGAATTTGGTCTAAAAAAATGTCATTTTTGCTAGAATATATCTGTTGTATTCAGTTATATCAACTGGACTTAAAGTTTAGTTCTTAAAGACGTTTCACAAGTCATCCGACTGGATTTCTCAATTCGGAGAAAAAAACAGCATGTAAAAGCTAAGTGTAATGGACCTCCTGAATGCATTGTTAATTGCATTGTAGCTAAAGGTGTTATTAAAACTACCCTGGGTAAGGCGTCAAAGCAGCATTGTACATGGCAGGCACACACACACACACACACCTATATTCAGGCTTGATTTCTTTATTTATTGGCCTCCTTGACACCTCTTTTGAACCAATCTTGTTCATTGAACAAGATGCTGACATTACAATCTTCAAATGTATGTACTTTTTCCTTAAAGGACCTGTTCTTTAAGCCTGTTATTTGCTGATTTTCCCAGTTGCTGATCTTTTGCCTGTTCTGACTATTCTGTTGCCTGCTGCCTGCCTATGACTCAGACTTGTACCTTGGACTTTGTTTGCCTGCCACCTGCCTATGACTCGGACCTGCTTGCCTGCTGCCTGCCTATGACTCGGACTGGTACCCCGGACCTGCTTGTCTGCTGCCTGCCCATGACTTGGCCCTATATCTGGACTCTGCTTCTTACCTGCCAGCCCACGATTTCTGCCTGTAACCAGTATCTGCTTGTCTCCCGCTTGCCTTCTGTTGCCTTCTAGTTGGTTTTCTCTTATCAACTCTTCTGCATGGGGTTACGACTTGGTACCTGGTTGCAACATAACATCCTCACCATCAGAGGCTCTGGTGAAGACCAACAGGTGCTTAGATTCTGTGCCTGGAGGGGGTTCTCGCATTTTCCCTTGTGGACACTCCATAACAGTATCCGTACCATTCTGCCTCAATGTGTTGTTGGGTTTAAAGCAGACTGGCAGTGGTAAACAGTATCTGTTGAAAATTCTTTTTAATTTCTCATGGTTGATATTCATGTTCTTTTCTCTCCTTCTTCCAGTTTTGACAAAGGCCCAGTCCAGGTATTTACAAGCTTTAAGGGCTCCTCTGAGGTGTTTAATTTCCTTAGCCTTTGCCTTTATGCTAGTTGTGATGTTCTCTTCTTTGTGTTGTGATCTAATGAATGATGGGAGTCAAACGTCATACAGTATACTTTTCCCTGTGGATTGGTTTTCTGTAAACGTCTACTTCCAGTTTAACATTCTCCCTGACTTCTACCAAGCAGGCCAAGAAATCCAGCGTGTTGCTTTCCTTTTCCCGTGTAAATCTGGTGTTTTGGTCCACAACCTTGATGTGTTCTGTGAAGGCTTGTACTTCTTTCTGGTGGTTTTTAACCCAGGTGTCATCCACATATCTGAACCAGTGGGTGGGTACAATGCCACTTCCTCCTTGTAAAGGTTTTCCATGATGGAGATCCCATAGCACATCCATGTTTATTTGTTTGTAGCCCAGCTGTTAAGAGGGCCCGCCACAACCTCCACGACCAGCTTTTTTTAAACATCTGATCGCCCATATGAAGGAAACATACAGCAATCAGCTGTTTAAAAGACCAGACCCAAACTTCCGGGAAATGAACCGATCCTTCAGATGATCCTTCATAAGCGCAATTGTGTACCTCAGTCTGGGGAGGGGTCAGGGTACATGTGTATGAGGTTCTATATTTGAAATAAGTCCAGTAGGGAACACATCTGTTCCAGGGTATTTATTGCCAATAGATTCTTGTACAAGTCATTCTGAATTGAGAAAGCCAGTCGGATGACTAGCGAAACGTCTTCAAAAGCTGAACTTCAAGTACAGTTGATATAACTGAATACCACAGGTATACCATGACCTGAATGAATGAGAACCTTCACAAGCCTTTTCTGCAAAAAAAAAGTATTCCGTTTCACCACCCTGTATATTTTGTGGACAAAGGAAAATTTTCTTCACAAACAATAACGCAACCTACCATAACCTTTGTCTAGCCATTGTTTCTTCTATTACGTTTTGTCTGCAAAAATAAGAAAACATTTACACATATCATGTGACAAAATAATTTAGTAATTATTTATTTGGTAATAAACCTTTTTTTAATGTAACTAAAAAGATTTGTGCTTCACTATATATAATTAAGTTTTCATTACAGAGTACAGTTTGTATTTGCTGGCATAAGTTATCTTTTATACATCATTTAATAGTTTTTTAGGAGGGGAGAAAAAAGCTTTAGATACAAAATATTACTATATAATTATATGTTTTGTTGTCTAATTAAAGGGCAACTTAGTTAAAAAAATATACTTTAAAGGTTTTAACGCCCATTACCCAGGAAGGTAGCAGATCTTGTTTCCACCTACCTGGATGCACGCTTGCAGTGAGCTTTCAAAGATCTGCTTATGCAGGCTGACTGCTCAATTCCTGCTTTGTAGAAGCGAACCTGAATATTGGGAATGGGTTTCTGGCTTGCAACAAACCCTGTTCCGAGTAGGAACTGCCAGTTTTGTAGTTCCAATGGAACTTTGGAATGGAATTTAGAATTCTCAAGTTTTCATCGTATTCTTGTGATCGCCAATTTCTAATTTTAGACTTTTCACTGTATTTTCAATTAATATCGAAAATGTGGTGTAGGCATCCAAAAACCAGGTTGCACGTAAAAATTCCGTTTAGCGATTGATATTTAAAGGTTGTTGGCAATGATACATGTTCCCAAGACCATTTCCCAGGTCCCTATGCCATTTGTACAAAGTTAATATTGATATTATATAACAAATGGAACCATTTACATCTTTGAAACGTTAGTAACTTGATTTTCCATTTACTTCTATTGGGTTTGTTTCCTAATTTTCAAAACTTTTCGAAAATCCTATTTCGGAACAAAACTTCATTTTTGTTTATCTCTTGTGACTATCAGCCCTATTGTTTGCCGAACGCTACACTGGGGACCCCTTCCTGGTGGTGGCTGTGTGAGTATCGCAAAAGACACCAGTACAGCCATTGCAAGCTATTCACCAGGCTATATTTACTTGCAGATGTGTGGCTCTTAGATGGCATTAAACACCCACACAGTAAAAGCTGCCATAAATACGTGCGGTTACACAGGTGTTGGTAAATCTACCCCCTAAATCTGCCTGTTTGCGAATGGTGAGCAGTCAGCAGTCACAAGCAGAACTTTGTTTGACATTTCTCCACTCAGGAGAGCAGAACCCCAACTTCCCAAGGAGGTGGGAATAGTATTTCTATCTTCCTGGGCTATTTTTTTTTATTATAGTTGCTCTTTACTATACATACCATAATATAATTTAAACCAATAATAAGAGCTATATCCCACTGATTAGTTGTACAATCTACTGTCTTCTCTTACTATTTAACTGATTCATATCATTTCTCAATCAAAATTCTCAATCAGTCATTAACTGTAATGCCACTCACATACATAAAAAGGTTTATATGCCCTTATATTAATAAAAAATACATTGTAATAAAGTTACAAATGTATATTTATACCTGTATACTGGAAATCAGAAGAATGCCTTTAAATGGCAAGTTCTCCCTAAATGAAAAGCAATATTGAGGGGCAGCATCCCCAGATCTCAAGTTTACATTATTTACCCTGTTTTCTGAGATCACTTTTTAATTCTGTGCAATGGTTTACTGAGGTATGGACAGAGCTTATCAAAGAAAAATAGACAGTTGGCACACTTCCCCTTTAATCTCTGCTAAAGTAGAAAATTGCTGCAAACCTTAAAAGTAATTGGTAAATAACATACTTCCCCATGTAATCTCTGCATTACGAGGAAATGGCTCACTTTATGTATACAGGACAACTATTACTGTTTTCCCACTCGGAATGTAAAACTCGGAATGTAAAACTACCTTTACTCACCAGTACACTAGTTTACAAATTAGGATCGCTGGCCTAATCCTACTGGACCTCTAAGATGAGTCTGGGCCTGATCATTGGCAAGGCTTGTTCTGCAAGAAGCCAAGTCCCGGACTCAGCTCAGAGTTGAGGACCTAATGGTCCTTTCATTAGTTGTCCATTAGTCTCTGTACTACAAGAAACTTTCCCTTGAATTTAAAAGTAATGTTTGAGAAAAGCTGCAGGGTTTAGATTTTTTATTAATTGTAAACCAAATTCATGAGGGTTGGTGCATTTAATCTTGAGAAAATGCATGTCAATCACAGAAAGGATTGCTACAGTTCTCAAAAGTCTCTAGAATGTACAAGAGATTGTAAGTGTGAGAAAAAATGCACAAATGTGGCAGCTTGTGGCCTAGTCCTTACTGTCCCTACCATACCTCAGTGAAAATTCCTACTTAACTTCTTTGTATCTCCCAGTTTAAAAAGGAGTAGTTGGAAGAAGAGATCATAACTGGAGGCCTATAATAGCAAACAATCTTTCTAACTTAAAACTGGTAAATAATTGTTTGGGAATAAAAAAAAGGTATCATTATAATAATCAGTTTCTGGACCATAAGGCAAGGAAATCATTTTTAGGGTGATTTCCTTGCTGCTGGGTGCTGCCTCTTGCTGCTGTTGCGAGCTGGTTTGAAGCAAGCAGAGCTTCAGTGAGACACTTCCTGGACGCAAAAATGAAGCAGAACAGTGCAGAGGAGCAGATCGGCGAGGGACCTGGTCTTGTAAGTATCTCAGAGGCATCTTTAGAGAAGGTAAGTAAAACAAAAATGGAATTTGTGGGGTAGTTAACTTTTGGTTTATGGCTGGATATGACCTTTAAAACTAAAAAGTGGTTCTTTTATGCTTCCTGTCTACATTTGTTACTCTTCTGTGATAATGTAAAGGATGTTGCAAAGGTTGATTCTTTGAGCAGTTATACATTTGGATTATCCTGGGCCACCATGGTTTATTTGCAGCCTTTCTTAGCAACTGTGTCTCTCAATAAAATAATGTATCTAAGGCAGTGGCATCTATTGTTTTGTGAGGGTTTTCCCACACAATTGCTGCAAGAAGGAAGTAGAACAGAGTGGGGGCAGACTGTTAGAAGATGCAGAGTGGAGGTGTCAGTTATAGACAGTGCGTGGTGGGGCGTTTGACTTGTTACTTGTGCAAAAGAGATTCTCAGCGATCACTGTAATGATAAGGTTCAGAATGAGAGCATTGGCTGTTTTACGTTCTATAATAATTACAGCAAAGTCACTCGAACACATTTGTATCAGTGATCATAAACATAGCAGGGAAAATAAACAATTGTTAGCCAATTTAGAAAGCAAGTTATTGTTTGTTAAAGTACAGTATAGGCACCCTGGGCCAAATCACACATTTAGTAAATGTTATAGATTATAAATGTGTTAAAAAATATATATACATACTATACCTGCAAATTTTAAAGGGCATGTTCACCCCTCAACTGAAAAATTATATAAATAAATCACTCCCCAAAACTACTATAGTTGGAAAGCTGACAGGCAAAGGTCTAATCTGTTATGCAGTAAAATTCTTCTCTCCTCCTTCCCACTGCTTCTAAAAAGTTTACACTTACTCTTCCTTTCCACAAAAAATGTAAACAAGATTTTTCATGCTTAGAGGAGGCATCTAAGAGAATAGCACTACTTTTGAGCTTCCAATCACATTTTTGAGGATTATCGAAAGTAGCGTTGAACGTTAGATAATCATCCAGCTCATTAGCCAGTGTCATCAGCCCTCCAGTTCATTAGCCAGTTTTCTCAGCCCTCCATTTCATTAGCCAGTGTTGCCAGTTCTTCAGATCGTTAGCCAGTGTAAGTTAGACCTCCAGTTCATTAGTAGTTTTGTAAGACCTCCAGTTCATTAGGACCAAAGGAAACTTTGTGTAAGTATATCTACACCTGGAAAGTGTACCCAGGGGTGAGGACTTAGTGATTCAGGATCTCACCCTGGGTACTTGTAAGTGGGAGGGGGAATATTTTAAGACTATAATTGTCCTTCATCATAACCACATCATACACAGGCAACAATGTAAAATGGGAATAGTCTTAAAAATGGGCATAACTTAAACAAAGTGTGTGTAACCTTAGCAAAGTGGGTGCGTGGTCAAAAATGTTGTGATCAACTATGAAAGGGTGACTTGGTTGTATTTGCCCTCAGGCCAAAAAGTTCCCTGTCCGCCCCGGCAACTTACTTTCCTTCTATACAGCAATGCACTAACAGTAATGTAAGCAGTGCCATGCTTCGATTAAATAAGTGTTAATTTTCGCACTAAAATTTTTTGCAAAACTTAAAGGGTATCTCCACCCCCAAAATAAACTTTTTCTGTAGTGTAGGACACCCGTTTTCAACCCTAACTGCCAGGTTTATAACTTAAAATTAGTCCACAAATCAACTTACCCACCTTCATTCCCTCGGCTCTCAGCCTCTATTGCTTTTCCGTTCCCGGAAGTAGCAATATGGGCTGGCCCGGCAGCCGCACCTGTGATTGGTTGAAAGTCATCCAATCACATACAGGGCTACCAGCAGAGGGAGTCGAGGGAACTCGGTTCACTAAGTCTAATACTAGGCCTTTTTTTAAGTTATAAACCTGGCAGTTAGGGTTGGGGGGGGGGGGTGCCCTACACTACAGAAAAGTTACCCCTACACTACAGAAAAGTACACCGCAGAGGGATGAATGCAATTAAACCCTATTTATACTCACAAATGAAAACCCCTCTGTTTTAAATAGCTTTTCAGACATACTGATTCTTTAATTTGATTGATATACAGTCGAGATGGGTAACCAAAATGAATATAGCTAATACTGCAGTATATTTTCTGTTTAAAGATGATAATATCTTTGAACAGTTAATCAAACATTTCCAGCTGAAAGATCTAAAGGCTGTCTCCAATGGTAGTCCCTTTATGTTCAGCTCTATTCTTAATTTGATACTAATAGATTTGTGACAGTAAAAATTGTGTCAGTGACTGTTTTGTGAATTTGAGATTAAAAGATGAATTCTTATTGCAAGGTCATATCCAGGCATGTCTCGTATGTGTGTTTCTAAAGTGTGAAGCCGACTGCACGAGAAAAGCCATAGCCAACAGGAGAAGACCATAGTGAACAGGTTTCTCCTTTATAATAGGCCACTGTATGAAACTTTCACCCACTGCAGTGAAGGTAGAGGCTTGACATTTGTCTGGTGAGGTCCACTTCTGTCCATTTAAAGGGAAACTAATGCCTCAAAACAATACAGAATCAGAAGGAGGATGGTATCTATTGTTGAAAAGACTGCCTTCTGATTCTGTATTATTCTGAGGCTTTAGTTGCCCTTTAAATGGAATTACCATACAGTAGTCCCATGCAGTAATAGATATACTGGATTTGGCTATTACTGTATGGGACTACTGTATGGAATTCTGCTGTCCATTTAAAGGGCAACTAAAGCCTCAAAATAATACATAATCAGAAGGCAGTAGTGGTCATAATTTCAACCCTTGGTTTATACTCGAGTCAATCAGTTTTTTAAAAAAAATTCAGGTAAAATAGGTACCTCGAGTACATGGAGTTGACTTATATTCAAGTATATATGGTATATACAGACACACTCACAGTTTCCATACAATAATATGCACAAATGTATGCTCTCAGTATATTATACACAGCACCCCGCTAGGCCAGCTTTCCTATGACCCTCTACCCTCTAATCTGCCGATGTCTACCGCTGTTGCTAATAAAGTGGACAATGATGTTGTTTGAATTTGTATTAAAAGATCAGGAATGGCAAAGCTGAAGACTCATACGGCCTGAAATGCTGGCAGGATACAGAATATTGAGTGTTGGCCCAATCAAATAATTGTATGGGTCAAAAAGGGTTTTATATTTTTTTGGTAGAATTTGGACAAAGCGAGAGGCAATCATAACGCATGTAAAGTTCAGGCGACCTAATCTATTTAAGGGAATAACTAAAGGAAAAGCAATTTACTGTACAATCCAAAAACACTGTGTGTTACTTGAAAAGAAAGCAAAGGAACGGACCACCTACAGCTTGAGCTTCATTCAGATTCAGCTTTTACAGCCATTAACTCTGAATCCTTGAATGAAGGTTACAAGCGTGTAGATCATGAAAAATGCTGCTGGCTTGATTATGTGCAGCGGAGAACTTTTACACAGATTGCTAATAGGAATTGGAGTCAACAGAATCAACTGTTTCCACTAACCAGAAGTGTGACGTACAGTCAACAAGGGCAGAAAACTAGTACTTTACATAAGTCCTCCCCCTGGGAGCCGGTATAGCAGCAGCACAGCAGCCATTTGGAAGCTCATTTATAAAGGGTCAAAATAAAATGAATTTTGGGTAGGACCTCCATCCAATATCATTTTTGCTACATGTAATACACCATACACCAATCTGATGGTATATTCAGTGGTAAAACCTTAAATATCATCAACTGCAACTTGCCCAAAATCCTATTTAATGGCATTTGTAGTTTGCCCCCAAACCACTGTTAAAAATGTACAATTAGAAGTCTCTTTATACTTTATGTAGAACTTTCCTCTTTCTTAAAGGGCATGTCCACCCCCAAAACTCAAATTTAACCCCATACTGGTCCCACTCTGTAGTGTACAAAAATCCTTACCTTTGCCCCTCCAAAGTCCAGATAAGTGTAGTGTAGGAAGCTCTGTGTGACTCATCCTTCGCCTGTCTCAGCCTCAACCTTGACAAGGTCTGAGGCATGTGCAGGAGAGTCCTCCCCCCTCCCTCTCCCTCCCGTTTTCTTCTCCCTCGCCCTAGTGTAAAATCCCCTGTATATATTATAGTTATTGGTCCCCCAGCCCCAACCGTCGTAATAGAATTATTAAAAAGTGCCCTGATAGTTACTTACCTTCCCTCTATCCTCCGGTGTTTTGAGCAGCCTCTCAGCCAATCAGGGACGCGGCTGCCGGTCCCGCCCCCTGCAAGCAGAGGGCCGGGCAGTGCGGCGGAGGATAGAGGGAAGGTAAGTAACTATCGGGGCACTTTCTAAGAATTCTATTGCGGTGGTTGGGGCTGGGGGACCAATATCTATAATATATAAAAAGTTGAAAAAAGGGCTGGACATGCCCTTTAAACTCGCTATAATCCGTCAACCTAGAATTTATTCCTATACCTTTCTGAATACATTTAGCCAAAAACAGGGTATATTACAACCAATATCAGAACATCCATACAAGTGGTCTTTATTAAAAAGAACACACTTCAACCTTGACTCTAGGACCATCCTTCTGGCTGCAATCTATCCAAAATTACAGCAGTATAAAGAGTGGTTTCTCCTGCTAAAATAGCGAGTTGTTACATCACCAGCACCATTGGTATTCCCCCCAGTTTAAGGTTGGAGCATGTCCATTGCATCATTCGCTGCACCATAACCATAACCCCCACCCACAGACTTCTTAATCATTTTTAAAGCTAGCCACAAGCCTGAAAATATTTTTTTTCTCTCCCAAAGGTGTCCATATGTAGAGCTTATAACACATGCGTGTCACAGAGACACAGAGACAGGACTGTCTGGGAAGTGTAACTTTATAAGCCTATAACTTAAGAACCAGAGAATCTAGGCTTGCTTTCATATGCCGTTCACAATCTTGTTGTGTAACTGTCTTCCACCAGATGTGGTAATGGCAAGTTTATTAAATAACTTTAAAAGTGGGCAAGATAAGTTTCTAAAACTAAAAGATTTCAGAACTACTGGTATTAATACATCTACTTGTAGTTTGGTTTGGTACAGGGTAGACTATATATATTGAGAATTACTGGTATTAATACATATAATGTAGTTCTGGTTGGTACAGGGATACTATATAATATGAGAATTACTGGTATTAATACATATACTGTAGTTCTGGTGGTACGGGATACTATATAATATTGAGAATACTGGTATTATACTATACTGTAGTTTGATTGATACAGGGATACTATATAATATTGAGAATTACTGGTATTAATACATATACTGTAGTTCTGATTGATCCAGGGATACATATATATTGAGAATTACTGGTATTAATACATATACTTTAGTTCTGATTGATCCAGGAATACTATATAATAGTGAGAATTACTGGTATTAATACATATACTTTAGTTCTGATTGATCCAGGGATACTATATAATATTGAGAATTACTGGTATTAATACATATACTGTAGTTCTGGTTGGTATGGGGATACTATATAATATTGAGAATTACTGGTATTAATACATATACTGTAGTTCTGGTTGGTACAGGGATACTATATAATATTAAGAATTACTGGTATTAATACATATACTGTAGTTCTGGTTGATACAGGGATACTTTCTGATTGCCGTTTGGAATCAGGAAGGAATTTCCCACCTTCTTTTTAGCTGTTTTTTTTCTTGCCATCCTCTGGATATTTTAGTAGGGTTAAAAGGTAGGGTAAAAAAGTTGGACTTAACCTCAATTACTATATTGTTTGAAAGGTTTGAGAGTGCTATTTTCAATAGTTGGCAATTGTATGGAGACCACAGTTGCCCTTTAATAGCAATCAAGCAGATATTTAAGACAGTCAGCCCGAAGTATCTTGAGTACTATGTACCTGTGACCGATGTATGATTGTTTTGAAAGCTTGATCGAAACGAAGAATGGCAGAGAATCATGACCAAACATTGCAGTGATCAAACGATCAGAAGTGGCGAACATCATTGTGACTGGTGATATTTCGGCCCAGCCTTAACAGGCACATTTAGACTCATTTGCAGCCTTTGGTCCCTTTGTTTCTAGAGTTTGTTGTTAATCACATTTTATTCTGAGATGACACAAATACAGGGTTATTCAATAAAAGTTCTTATCATTTAAAATCGTGCTAATTTTGCCCCAACCAATCAGATGTTAGCTTTCAAATGTTAAATAAGATCTGATTGGTTGGGGCAAAATTATCACCATTTTAAACAATAAGAACTTTTATTGAATCTCCCTCTTTATAATATGCATCAATATGGATATAGGCACATGGGCTTTCTGCAAAAAGGGGCAAAAAACATAGTAAAGCCCTTGAACAGACAAGAGTTTATAAATTGGATGAACTATTTTACTCGGTTCCTAGAGTATAATGCTGCATATTTCAAGAAGTGTTTTGCTTCCACATTGAGAGAGCATTGAATTACATATGTCTCATTAAAATCTGAAGGTGACTTTGTATTGTACAATATCTTGTGGCTGTGACAGGGACAGATATGACAATATATATTGATTTTCTGATCATGTGTATTTCATGACCTGTGCCTCATTACCTGGATCTTAACTGAGAAAAAAGAAAACATGTTCTTTTTTTAAAATAATCTACTGTATTTGGGTGTTGAATTTATGGGCTAAAGTTTCACCGTGCAATGTAGCATTGGCAAATGATTGTAAGGAAAGTGCAGGTATTTTTTTATTTTGATACATTTGTTAAAATGATTTGCCAATTCTATTTTGATTTTTTTTAGTCTTTGACCTCAGATGAACTGCTTTTTATGTTTTAGAATATTGGACCCATGGTTGTTTGATATTATCAATATGAAAGTATGGTTCTTAAGGCTGGGTACACACCAGCACGATCAATCATTTAATCACAATTGATTGTGTGGTTGTACACATTCGGTGCCCATACACACTCCTCCTAAAATACAGCATATTGTCAATTTGTGTGCAGTTATCTTGAGTGTACAGGTTGTGTGAGCACTAGAGCATGTGCACAGCTTAGAGCAGAGCTTAGAGAGAACTACAGTTTGTTAGCAATATATTACAGTATATACGTTATGACTTTCTTCTTAAATAAACCTTTTATATTATTTACACTGCACTAATTATTTTTCCTGCACTAATTGTCCTGCAGTATGTCTATTTTATGATCTTGCCTTTATAGGTTTGTGAATAAAAGTTGTTTATTGACCTTTGTGATTACATTTCGAAATAAAATACACCACTTGCTGCATACAATGTCAGTGCCTTTGAATACAAAAACATTGCAATGAAATTGTGAAAGTCTCTTTTTAATGTAATTTGTAATGTTTTTAAAGTGCAGAACAGAGTAAGTGTTCTTTGTTGGAAGGCCATTAGATGGTGCTGTATTTTTCATGCTATGGAAAAGGTCTCATACATTCCATTACTGCATATGTAAAGGCCTACAGGAAGACTCGTCAAGGGTAATAGGGAGATATAATTTTACACTGCAAAGTTTCACACTAGTGAATGGGTGTACATCACCCAAAACATGCCACGTGAAACTGTATGTAGTGTGTTCTGTGTATTATTAAACACATATTTACCACAGCTGAGACTGTAAAGACTTTGGTCTCTCCCTATCACACTTGTTGATTGTTACTATTGAACTATTGATTTGAGTATTGGTGGATTATTCTAAAGATAGAGGATGGAGACCCAGAATGAGGATATTGGAGTGAGTCTCTGATGAAGCGGCGGTGACGCCGTGAAACGCGTAAGACCACGTTTTGGTTGCACCTCCATGTTATTTTGGCACAGCCGTTTGATGTACATGTGTATGTTTGGAATAAACACAAGTTTATATTACCCGCTGTGATTCCTGGTTTCGGAGCGATCCGCTCCTCGAATTTCACTTTTCGATATTGGAGTATAAATCCCACACCCTTTATAGTGCCTACAGGAATAGCATTGGTATTTTTATAGACACCTCCCGTTATAAGCTATCTTCTCCACCATCTGTGGGTAGGAAATACAAGTTTATTTAAACAGTGGCATGTGTCTTTTGCTGTGGTTTTTGCCATTTATTGTGGAATTTTATAAAATAAAGATTTCTTTAGGCCGGGAAAACAAAGTTTAGCTTTTTTAAGGGGACTCAATGCAATCTACTAAGAAATAACCCCATATGAAATGCCACACATGAAACTGACTTTACAGATTATTAACAAATAAATAATAAATAAAGAACGTTGCACACAGAAACCATTTTTGGCAAAAGCTGCAAAATCCCCAAAGGCATATTTCTAAAAACATTTTAGTATAATTAGAAACAAACACAGTTGTGGGAAAATGCTATAAAATACACATTGTTCGCTGTTGACATCAAATATTGTGGTTAATCTATATGTTAGGAACAAATAGGCATTTGTGCATTGGATAATTGATGAGGTTAGGATATTAGCTCAGAATGAGTTTGTATATACTACCATAGCATTGAAATAGCCTACAGATTGCCTTGTATTGTTTGCTATAAGATTAAAAAGTAAACTGATTTCTGCTGATCTCTAAAGCTGGGTACACACTGTAACGATAAAGCCCCGATACCGTCGGATCCAACGGTATCGAGGGCTTTATCGTTATGTGTGTACCTTCGTTTCCCGAACGATCGGGTAAGGCCGAAAATTTCCATCGCCCGCGCTAGACTCCCTATAGAGGAGTCTAGCGCGGCCGATGGAAACACACAGTCCTGAGCGTTCTCCCTTATGAAGTTCATAGGGAGAACGCTCGGGACTGTGTGTATGCAGATCTTTGAAAGACGGCAGACAGGATCTTGCAGATCCTGTCTGTCATCTTTTAGAAATCTGGACTGTGTGTACCTAGCTTAACATAATCAAATATACATTAAATGCGAATGATAATGGGAAGATTATTCCTTTATAAGGTGAGCAGTGCAACCTGCCTTGGGAATCATTTTCTATGAATCGTCGTCTATGAAGCAGAACAATCTTGATTTAACTCACAGGGACATGTTTTCTGTATTTAAGGTTCAATGCTAAATGGGCAGTATCTTTTATTCTATGTTACAGTGTACTGCTATGTTTATTTCTTTCTAGTCCTGATACCCATGACCCTTTTAATAATGGAATTAATAATATTTTTTATTGGCAGGATCCTCGTAGCAGACACAAATTCAAGGTCCACAGCTACAGTAGCCCCACCTTCTGTGACCATTGCGGTTCTCTTCTTTATGGATTGGTCCATCAGGGGATGAAATGCGCTTGTAAGTACAAAGACAGAGTTGACAAGACATAACCTCCCCAAAGATTGATGTGAAAGATGTTCATGTTATCATAGAGGACTTTTCAACAGAGCTATAAATGGCTTTGCACTTTCACGGAATACCTTTTCAATGATGGATGGGCTGGGAAGAAGAATACAGAGCATTGTCATGCAGGCTGCAGTGTCATTTTTCTTTCAGACTCTGAGTGATGATGAAATCTTGGTCCACATTGAAAGAAATTGATAGAAAATGACATTGCCTTTTACTGGTCTAGGAAACAGCCTAATAGAGCCACTTTATATGCCTGCAAAATGTTTTCTTTAATTCATAATTAAGATGTGTTTTCATTGAAAGAATATTCCTTTGGTGAAATGATCAAATGACATGAAGTCACATTGCATCTTAATTTGTAAGAATACTTATACATTGAGTAAAAACAATTGGATTATTCACACTACCTCTCGTGTTTACCAAGGTCCTCTGCAGTTGATTGAGTCTATATTTGGATGGCTAGAAGGTATTGCCATCCGCAGAGGAGCTTGTATGGGCAGCACCACCCATAACCACATTCACTTGTAGTAATAGTGTTTAAACTAAAATGATATACTAGTTCAGGTATTAAATATGGAATATCAAGATGTTTTAAGAACAAACTGTATTGTAATTTAATCTAGATGTTGCAGGTTTGATGGACATTCCATAATATATATACAGTTTCTGACAAAAGTCTTGTCACCTGTGTATTTTGCAATAACTCCTGCTATTAACCTGATTTTTAATTGATCAATTGGTGTTAGAAATAGCTCATATGAAAAGCTAAAGCCCTCCCAAATTATATTAAATGTACTGGTAAAAAATAGTTTCACTGAAAAAAGATTTATCATTTAATCAAGACAGAAATGTCAAAATGTTGCAAGACAAAAGTGTAGTCGCCTATACAGAAAATTACCGTATATACTCGAGTATAAACCGAGTTTTTCAGGCTGAAAAATCAGCCTGAAAACTCAGACTCGGTTTATACTCGAGTCACTCACCTTTGAAGATCAGCGTCCTCTCCATTCCGGCAGCAGCGTCCTCTCCATTCAGTCCATGTACTGGTGCGCCGGGCTTGGCGCCAATTAGTGATGTCAGCCGGCGCGCCAGTACATGGACTGATCGTGCGGCTGCCGGAATGGAGAGGACGCTGCTGCCAGGAATGGAGAGGACGCTGCTGCCAGAGAGGAACTGGAGAGGAACTTACCAGCACACAGTCCTAGGAAGCCCTTGGATGGAGGAGAGCCCACAGATCCTGGAGAGCCCACAGGAACAAACTTAACTGGGTTTGAGGGTGGCATTCAAGATGTTTGGAAACTACAACTCCCAGCATGCTTTATTAGCTGGGAGTTGTAGTTTCCAAACATCTTGAATGCCAAGTTCTACCCTCCTAATAAAGCATGCTGGGAGTTGTAGTTTCCAAAACATCTTGAATGCCAAGTGAGGGTGGCATTCAAGATGTTTGGAAACTACAACTCCCAGTATGCTTTATTAGCTGGGAGTTGTAGTTTCCAAACATCTTGAATGCCAAGTTCTACCCTCGGTTTATACTCGAGTCAACAACTTTTATTAGATTTTTAGGTGAAATTGGGTACCTCGGTTTATACTCGGGTTGGTTTATACTCAAGTATATACGGTATCTACTTTACAGCCAATCCAAAAATATGTTAGCAAATTAAGTAGTGGTGCTGTGAGATCTAAATTTAATATCTTATATAGAGATGGACTAGAACTCGAACTCGTTCCCGAGTTCGAGCCGAACTATTCGAATTCGAACAAATTCGGACTTCCCGAACTATTTTCAGACTTTCGATAAATATCGGATGTTCGACCATTCGAATGTGCGAGTAAAATGCCTATTATACCTATATGCGAGCATCGAATCTGCGAGTAAAGGGTCCATTAAAACCTATATGCGAGCATCGAATCCGCGAGTAAAATGTCCATGGTATCTAGGCGTGAACGCGAGCAACGAATCTGTGAGTAAAGTGTCCATTAAAACCTATACACGAGCATCGAATCCGCAAGTAAAATGTCCATGGTATCTAGGCGCGAACATCGAATCTACGAGTAAAGTGTCCATTAAAGCTTATACGTGAGCATTGAATCCGTGAGTAAAATGTACATGGTACCTAGGCGCGAACGAGCTCGAAAATAGCGCGAGTGAGAGTAAAATTGATTTTTCGATAAGTCCTGGATAGTCTAACATGTTCCCCAGACCATTTCCCAGGTCCCACAGCCATTTACATTAAGTTACCATTGATATTTTAATTGTATTTCATTAGAACTTTTTGAACTATTTGACTCCCATTGACTTTAATGGGTCCGTTTTCGAACTTTCGAACTTTCCATATAGTTAAAAGTTCGAAAATGGACCAAACTTTCGAAAGTTCGGCCATCTCTAATTTTATATGACTTCCATGTGTTTGAAGGACAGCATCCATGGGGTTTGGCAAGGATTCATACAATTTATTGATTAAATCATCAGGAATAGCCAAGAAAACAGTCTTGCATACCTCCCAGAGTTCATCAATATTCTTAGGTTTCATCTTCCATGCTTCATCTTTCATCCTACCCCACATATGCTCAATGATGTTCATGTCAGGTGACTGGGCTGGCCAATCCTGGAGCATCTTGATCTTCTTCGCCTTAAGGAACTTTGATGTGGAGATGGAAGTATGCGATGGAGCACCATCCTGCTGCAGAATTTTGCCTTTTTTATGGTTGGGAATATATGAGGTAGCTAAGATTTCTTGGTATTTTACACTATTGATGTTGCCTTCCACCCTGCAGATCCCTCGCACACCCCCATACTGGATGTAACCCCAGACCATGATTTTGCCTCCAACAAACTTCACTGTTTTCTGGGTAAATCTCGTCTCCATGCAGGTTCCAGTAGGTCTCCTACAATATTTGCGCAGACTGTGGTGTAATTCAACACAAGATTCTTCTGAAAAATTCACCTTTTGCCCCTTTTCCAACGTCAATCCTTTTAGCAGGCTGTGGGACACTTTTTTTAGTTGTCTTTTGTTTAGTACTTACTTATGGGCGCTGATTCGACTATGGAGGCTATTTCGAGACAGAATCTGACAGAACTGTTCTGGTTGACACAGGGATTTAAGGTGACCAGGTCTCCTGGAGCTCTGCTGCAGTTGAAAATGGGCTTTCCTTGGATTTTCGAGCCAACAAACGGTCCTCTCGAGCAGTTGACTTGTGGGATCTGCCTGACGTGGGATTGTAAAAAACTTCTCCAGTCTCTTCAAATCTTTTCTTTATCCTCTGAACTTGACGCTGAGAGACATTGAAGGTGTGCGCCACATCAGCAGTGGATTTGGTCTTCAGCCTCTTGATAATCAACACTTTAGTCTCAGGGTGAATCTTAGGCATGTTTGCAGAGGTCTATTTGCAGTTGATGTGAAAGTCTAGTGTACTGGGGTTCTTTTTATACACACCTGACACCTAATTGATCCATTATTAGTCACAGGTGAAGCCCATATGACAAGGCGACAACAAAAATTGACTCAATGGTCTTTGCCAAGCTGTGAATATTAGAATACTTTTTGTTAGTTTCCTTTTGCATTGAAACATTATTACAAAAGCTGTTTGGGGTAAAATTTCTTGAAACAAAATCTATAATTGGAAGCAGAGGGAAATATTTTCTTCTAGAAGTCACTCAGCTATGTAGGTGAGTGACAATTTCAGATACTGTTAACTTAATGGTTTAAGCCTCACCTGCTGTTCCTCCAGTTCGTGACAATCTTTTTTAATCTCCTTTCCTGCTCTGTCACAACCCAAAATATTTTAAATTGAAACCAGCTTGCTGTCAAATAAATTCAGGCTCATGCATGTGTGACCTGTAACTATTGGGTAGGGGAAGACATGAAGCAATAAGACGACCTAACAGAAACAGAGATTCATATATTATAAGGAATATCCCACTACTTTCATTAAAATATAAAGCTATTATGTCACCTTGGAGTTCCCTTCTCTGCATAAAATCCCTTGGCCTGCAGCCTCATGATTAATAGTTCCAGGGAACTCCTTGGTGACATAATAGCATTATATTACATGGTAAAGGGCACATTCCCCTTATATATTTTCCCAAACTCCTAATGTGGAAACCCATCACTGTACCCAACACTACTGTGTATTTCCGTGCACATTCATTCTCTAGCTTTATTGTGTTCTTGTTTTCTAATCAGATTCACTTATCCTATAGTCCCCATTCTTTTTCCAGTTCTAGAAGCACTTTAATTATAGCAGTACAAACAGCACACCTTCTCTCACATATGCTTGACTAGACCTCTCTTCTAAATGTACATTTGTTTAAACATCACTCATTGTAATTCCCTGAGAAGTGGGAGTAGATGGCGTATAGGAAATCCATTCCGCTGCAGAAGAATAATTATTACACCATAAAAGCTGATGGTTTCTAAGTGCCTTTCTGCTTGACAAACCACAACAAAGGAGGTCTAGGAATACAGTGTTGCTGTTTTATTGGGGGGGGGGGGTATGTGTGAATTAATGCTGGAAATCAATGTAGACAAAATAAATTTAAGGTAGACACGTACAGACTATATTTATATTTAATCAACCAGTCATGAAGTATTTCCACAAAAAACTGGTCACATGTCAGTCCAGGGAAACAAAACAAATGAGGGTTGCACTCTAATAAAAGGCAATAGAGGGTCGCACTCCAAGAAATTATAACAATTTTATTGTGATCCACACATCACACGTCACAACAGTTTCGGGGGGATACCCCCTTCTTCAGGTGAAACGTTGTGACGTGTGATTGTGGATCACAAAAAATTGTTATAATTTCTTGGAGTGCGACCCTCTATTGCCTTTTTCCTGTTAAACTACTGGTTCCAAAGGGAAGAACCCACGAGGCGTCTGCACCCACAGTTGGATAGAGTGCACCTCCACCATTGTTTATCTGTTTGCACTCTAATAAAACGTGTTTCATTATTTGTGACCACTAATCCACTCCCAACATTTAGGGGGTTTGTTTGTACTTCAGGTGAAGAAGGGGGCAAACAACCTCCCAAACGTTGTGTTGAGTGGATTAGTGGTCACAAATAAAGAAACACGTTTTATTGGAGTGCGAACCTCGTTTGTTTTGTTTTCCTGGACTTTTATGTTCCCAAGGGAGGAACCCTGAGGCGTCTGCACCCTGGTTGAGTGCACTCATACCTTGGTTATTTGTGTTCTCACATGTCAGTCACCTGCCGGCATCCCAAACTGATATATTTAGCACTTTATTACCTGCATTATTTATCAGATAATTGAATTGCCCCTGTTCTGGCAGAGTAAGCTGGCTCCTCCCTCCATCAAGACTGTGACTGCTAACATCACAGCTGCTGATTTAATGCTGTTTTAACTGCTGCCTCTTCTGCACATGCTCAAGCTTATAAAAAGCTCAATGAGTAGAGGGAGGAGGCAGAAAACTTTTTTTCTGAATGGAAGTGAACTTCACATAAACTGGCAAAAATAGCAGTTGTCAGTTATTTGCCTGCAACTCCAAGTCACCATTTCTTTGCTTTAAGGGTAGAAATGCCTTTTATTTGGCCATACATTTACTACAGTGATCTGCTGGCCGATTGGTTGAATGAAGCCCAATTATAAATGATCTGTCACTTGACATAGTAAACCATTATATTCATGTACCTTGCATCTTTATCTACTATTCACAGGGGCTCACCCGGGTTCCAGAGTTAAAATTGCCTGCTTCACTTGCAGATTTTCACCAGCAGATGTCGCATCTTGTGCTCCTATCTTTTGCGCATGTGCGACTATAATAAAGGTAGGAGCATAACCGGGACAGCGCACCAATCAGATGGTAAAAAGTTGCGAGTGGAGTGCCGGAAGGAACGTTTACCTCTGGAACCTGCGCGTTCTATTAAAATTAAAATTATTTGTAAAGTGAAACTAATGACAAAAACACGTTACATAGTATTGTTTTACTCTTCCTTTATTTCTTTAGGCTGCGAGATGAACGTACACAAGCGATGTGTCCAGAGTGTCCCGAGTCTTTGTGGGGTAGACCATACTGAGCGGAGGGGTAGGATGCATATCAGAGTGGAGGCTATAAATGATGAGGAGTTTCAAGTCACAGGTAAACAAATAAAAAAAAAAAAACTGTCTGAAACATTAACACATGTTTAGACATTTTGCTTGGGGTGGTGGTGGACATGCCCTTTAAATGAACTATAAGAATGTAAATTGCCACTACGCATATTCAGGATTGAAACCACTACAATTGTAAAATGGTAAAGCAGCACTGGAAAATCTAAAGGGGAACTAAACCATTTTAATTCCCCCCCTTACCATCTACCCAGGATGAGGACCTAAATCTCTAGGTTCTTTTCCCTGAGTTGAAGTTGCATTTAACCCTGTCCCTACCGGTCTGAGTCTGGGACTCAGTCAATGGAAAGGCAGGCTTCTTGCAAAGTGCACCTTTTAAAGGGGAACTAAAGGGAAAACCCCATATGAAGATTTAACCCCTTTTGAATGGGAACTTAAAGGGCATGTCCACCCCCAACTATAGATGGCCGGTTCGCGGACCCGAACCCGGATCCGCCGCGGATTTCTCCCGTCCGCGAACGGCGGATTATTCCGGACTTCCGAACTGCGTATTTTTTTTTTTACGAAAATTTTCGAAAATACGAGTATCTCCGTAATTACGAGGATCTACTATACTTTCGGGATACGGAAAAACCGAAGATCCTCGTAATTACGAGGATTCACGTAATTACGAGGATTCACGTAATTACGAGAATACTCGTAAAAACGAGTAATTCGTATAAATTTTCAAGACGGAGTAAGCCACATGATCCAAATTAGCCAATGGCAGCTATCATAGTTACCCAGGAAAGCCTCGTTTTTTTACGGAAATCTCGTTTTTACGGAATCCTCGTATTTTCGAAAAAATACCGTTTTTTTTAAAGTCACGCTAGCGGACTGTACTTTTTAGTTATTGTTGGCATTTATACGTGCTTCTAAGGCCATTACCCAGGTCCCTGAGTGGTTAAGTGTACGTTACCAAGGCTATTTAGAACACTTTTAATGCGGATTTTGCCGAACTTTCATTTTAATACGTTTTAACGGGTATTTTCGAATTTTCGGATTTTTTCGAAAATCCACGGATCCTCGCGCGGACCGGATTTTTCGAAGTTCGGACATCTCTACCCCCAACTACTGGACCCTCTGTGTAGTGTAATAAAATCCTTACCTTACATCCCTGCTCCAAATGGTTCCCCTGTAATGTCCCTCCAAAAACTGCCCACCAGGAGCCTGGCAGAGTCCATATAGGAGAGCCTCCTGTCTCTCCTCCGGGAGAACTTTGCCATGCGCACTGCAGCCCTCCCCCCCTCCCCCCCTTTGCCTCCTTCTCCCACCCGTTTTGCTCTCCCTCCCCCTAGCATAAAACCCCTTTGGTGTACTCTAGGGCTCCCTCCCCCAACCCCAACCGCTATATTAGTTTTACAGAAATTCCCCATTCGTTATTTACCTTACCTCTCTCACCCGGCATTCTGGATAGCCGGAAGCCACATCCGTGATTGGCTGCCTCTCAGCCAATCATGGACACTCCTGCCGGCCTGGCCCCCTGCTTGCAGTTTCAGGGAGGAAAGAGGTAAGGTAAGTAATGATTGGGGGAGTTTCTGTAAAAGCTAATATAGCGGTTGGGGCTGGGGGAAGGAGCCCTACAGTATACCAAAATTTATAAAAAGGGGTGGACATGCCCCCAAGTGTTCAAACCCCCCCCCCCCCCCCCCCATGCAAATATAACCAGGCAGAAACTAAGCTTATATTATATTTCTGGATACATAATTAGATTTACATTTTGCAAATATGCACTAGATAAGGGCCAAGTGGCTGAAACATTGTGTGTTGGTTTATCTTCAATAAAATGGGATTACAACCTTGCAATAATATAAATGACTGGTCAACACTATTCTTTATATTGTGGAGTAGACCACCGCCTCACTTTCTGGCAGTCCAACCTACAGTATGAGAACATGCACTTTTTACAATATGAGAATGCATGCATTCTTATTGGTTTGTTTGCGAAGTTAGGAGGCAGAATTCAGATCAATATCCAGAAACCCATCTATCTATATGTACTTATTTAGTTAAGTAAACCTACAGGTCTTTGGAATAAAAAAACACCAAATATTCCATGTTACTAGCTCCATCTAATGTTGTATTTATATTGTAATAATTTCTTAGGAAATGTGCTGAGATTCCCCTTAGCAACAAGCTACTGTTAAAAATAACCTTCCTGCCATACTTTAAATTAGCTTCTGTTGTGCGAACAGTTAAACAGCTGCTCAGCCTTTATCCTGGACTAGTTCAGTCTACTGTTGACATATGATTTTATTTTACCCAAGAGACCAATAAGTTACTATGGGCCTACTAATCCAACACCTGTTGTATTATAAGACAAAAAAGTGATTCACCTTTTACAGTTTGATACCAGAGAGAGGGGACAATGACATTAAAGTAGAACTTTAATCTCTTATGTCCTCTGACAAAGTACAAAGATTAAGGACCTAAACCTGTATGTCCCCACCCATGGGCTTGCCCTAGATCTTCCATATCATCCCTCCAAAGTTCCAACAGTAGTTTCTGTCTGGACCTGTTTCCTACTATAGACCTGCACTTCAATGGGTAGACACGCTCTGGACTGTAAAGGGGGATGATGCCAGACTGGCTCTGTGATTGGAACTCTGGAGGACAGGTATGGGAAAACTTGGTCCCCTAAGAAGTTTATTACTGGGATGTCTGAATTATTGTTTAATTGCAATCACATTGCAATTGGTGCATCCATACTAATTAGAGATGGACTAGAATCGAACTCGAACCCAAGTTTGATCCGAACTTTAATCGTTCGGATAAACTCTGACTTTTAGAACTTCCCGAACACCGAACTAGTTCAGTTTTCAAACTCGCAGACATATTTTTGATAGTTGACGAATTTGTGTACCATTTGATAACCTTCAAATGTACTGTTTTAGTGATAACCCTTGATATGGCGTTTCGGCGATAAACCTCAAATGTATCAGTTCATACAGTAACCCTTGAATGTCCAATAACCATTGAATGTATCGTTCGCTAACCCTCGAATAGGCGATAACCCTCGAATGTATCATACGATTTTGGTAACCCTCAAATGTATCGTTCAATTTCAGTAACTCTAAAATGTATTGTTTGATTTTGGTAACCCTTGAATTGGCGATAAGCCTTGAATGTAGGATGCGGATAGGATGTGGAAACCTGAAAAGTGCCCGATCGTGGGTGGTAGTGTTTAAATGAGTTTTAATGATATGCACATGTTTCCCAGACCATTTCCCAGGTGCAAAAGCTGGTTACAGTAAGTTACCATTGCTATTTTAACTGTATTTAATTAGAACTTTTCAAAATAGTTGTCCCCATTTACTTTAGTGGGTTTGTTTCTGAAACATAGAATTTTAGAACTTTTACTGAAGTTCTATGTGTCACCCAAATGATCTGCCAACCCAGTTGTCACCTTTCCCTTTAAGACCCAGACATAAAATCTTCACACAGAAGGGCTGGTTGTTATTTACATTAAAAGAATGATGCAGGCTGCTTTAGTTTCAGTGTAGTCATACATCATGTATGATGTCTTGTAATATGTAGATTTCATTGGTGTTTAGGCTCCATCTAGGGCTGCAAACTTTGACCTTAAGACTGTAATACATGAAATTTACTCAACAAAAGACTGGCTAATAGGGATGGCCGAAACTACATAGTTTTGTTTCATTTTTGGATTCCCGGATCTCTGGAAAATCCTGAAGATCTGAAAAGGGAACTAATTTTCGAAGATTTTTTTCGAAGCTATTTTTGAAAATTATCGAAAAAATTATCTTCAAACGTTCGAAAATCCCCGAAAATATGATCGGAGACCACTTTCAAGTTTCCGATCGTATTTTTGAGGATTTTCGAACGTTCGAAGATACTTTCAAAATTATCGAAAATAGCTCCGTACATTTGAAAATCTTCGAAATTTTCTTCCGAAATCCGGACGGACCTTTTGAATTTCGGAACCGAGGGATTCTGTGTCGGATCTGGGTTTGTGTCGGACCCAGATGCCATCTCTACTGGTTAGTAGTGTGTTAATACAGCATATATTTAATGCAATGGCACTTAGCACTGCAGCATATAGATTTTATATGTGTTTAAGTATTAAATGGAAAGGCAGCAACCCTTGAAAAGTAAACTATCCCTTTAATGTATTAATGGTTAATGATTGAATGTTGAGGAGCTATACCTGGTCTTGGCACTAGAATGAGTGTAATTAAAGACATTTGTTAAATAGTATAGTGCGGGAAGGTATACAAATTGATATTAAAGGGTATCTCCACCTGGATTTTAACTTTCTTTTTTCCAGTTTAGAAGAACAGGAGGTAAATGCGCTATGTCTTACCTCCTGTCCTTCAGTAAAACTTACAGGAGAGCAGGAGAAACTTACCCGCATATGGCTCCAGTTCCGGCTTCACTGACAGTCTCTGTTTCGTCCACGCTCCTTTGCACTGTGTGTGCATGTGTACACAATGCAAAGGATCGTGGGTCTGTTGGGAATGTCAGTGTAGTCAGAGGCGCTGGAGTGATAACACTGGGCAATTCGGGATGAGTTACAATACCCAACATGCATCCAGAATAATTCTAAAATACACAAGTGTGATATTTTATAATGGGATCTGCAGTGGTATAGATCTTTATAAAAATCACTCAGCTATGTCACTAAGTGACTAATTTCTTATATCCCACTGCTCCTCCCTTTCCAGTGTTCATGCCTGAACAATGAATCAGCATCTTTTGCAGTGTTTAACTTTACTAACGGAACCTGCTGGAGCTGCTTCCTGTCACTTCATAACCAATGTCTCTCTCCTCCTCCACAAAGATTTGTTTAACCGCATAGATGCTGGGCTGGGATGTTCCTTTCTACTGGGTTAAAGTTACAGAAAGTAGCTTGGGGGGTTTAAGGTGGGAATAGGGAATTTAAGGCTAGAATGTAAAATGTAAATGGGGTGAAGGAATCAGATACTTATGTATTATAAGAAATAATGCGCCCCTTCACATTATAATATAAGGATATTACGCCACCTTGGAGTTCACATCCCTGTATATATATGTTCAGGGAATTCCTCGGTGGTGTAATATCCTTATTTTACACTGTAAGGGCGCATTTTCTCTTATATAGTGTTTCTCTAGAGCAGGGGTGTCAAACTTAATCATATAAGGGGCCAAAATAAAAAAGACAGGCTAAGTGGAGGGACAATTTTGTGAAAAAGATACTTAGCAGGTACAGGATTGGGACTCTCACGCTTGTACCTAGTGCTGGGTCTCGGCAAGGAAAGGGTGTGAAGCACACTGTTTTGGTCTGGGACCTCAGCCTATGGGGTGATCATGTGTTATGGTGGAACGCCCACCTTACTCTTCTTCTGTAATGGAATGACCAACTCCAATGGAACAACCTTTGTCACACCTCCCTCCCCAGTGCTGGGCTATATACACAATCAGTTGTTACAGTGGTGAATGCTTTCAAGCCTTACAACGCTGTGCAGTCCCAAGCAGCCTTGTAACTTTAGATCTGCCTGCTATATACCATGATCAGTTGATTGCACCTATCTTATTAAAGTTGTGTGCGATCACTGTATCTAGCAGACAGATCTATAGTTATGCCACTACTTGACACTGCACTTATGGATAGCAGTGTATTAAGTCTTGGATGCTTTACAGTCACCGGGGGCCACAAACGACACCCAGAAGTGCTGGATTCGGTCCACAGGCCTTGAGTTTGACACGTGTGCTCTAGAGAGCGGCCTCTCAAAAATATGGATGTGTCCCTAAATTGCTGGAAGATAAATAGGAATCTTTTCAAAAATATTGAGCTTCTTTGCTGCCTAAAAAATATGACGGCAGATTCAAGGTTACAGTATGGTACATTTTATTAAAAGTAGCAGTGTTGTATATTTAGACTTGTAAAACCTGTTGTTTTTTCCCAAGAAGTACAAGTTCTATTGACCAAAATTATTGGGTTCATGTACATAAATCTCTACCCACTTAGGGATGGATTTACAGGGAACCGCATCGCATTATTTTGGAGCTTTAACTACTTTAACGTGCCGGCTGCATGGGTATTGCACAAGAAACCCGCAAATTCATGAAATAGGTAGCGGCAGTTTACTGCTCTATTCAATTGCCAGGAGCCCAGCGATTGCGTCTCTCGGTAAATCCGTGCCTAAGTGTACTAAGTAACATTGTTCCAATAACGATAAGATACAAAAACTTATTTTTTCCCACATTTTTCTTCTTTACATGGTAGTGGGTGAAGCTCGAAATCTTATTCCCATGGACCCCAATGGATTATCAGATCCATATGTAAAGCTGAAGCTTATTCCAGATCCAAAGAACATGACCAAACAGAAAACCAGAACAGTGAAATCTACTCTTAACCCAATCTGGAACGAGGCCTTTGTTTTGTAAGTCTTCTTGGGTAATACTATTTACTATCTATAGTTAGATTTTCTATGTTAAAGGGCATGTCCATCCCTACTGTAAAGATTTAATATGATATGAAGGACCCTCTAAAATCCTATGTGCATGGTACTTACACTGATATGTTTACAGGCTGAGGAATTCACGACCCACATCCGCGGGCTCCGCCTCCTCTGCTGCTGCAACATGCCCTTTACATTCTTGTGCAGCAGCAGTGGAGGCTCCATCGGGAATGGCCATCAGCCATTAGCTGCATCGTCACTGTCACAGCTGTGACTGATGGCCTTACCAGGAAGCAGAAGGGAGCTCTGGCGGAGGATCGTGGCTCTTGTGAGTTGGATTCCTCCGCCTGTGAACATATTTAGACACTGTGAGTTCCACGCATATGGAGTTTTGGGGGGTCCTACACATCATATTAAATTTTTACAGAAGGGGAGGACATGCCCTTTAAACAAAAAAATCTAAATTTAATTTTAAATAATTTTGTTGCTTTTTTGATTCATTTACATTGAACATTTAAAGCAAATGTTCCAATACGTGTTCTTTTTTAGTCGTATCCTACACCCAGACCACGCTGCATTACGAATAGCCATATCCCCTGACCTGTATAAAAACATTTACCCTGCAACTACCGGTATACATGCAAGCTCTCTGGGCAAATTTCCCGTATCGGATTTAACAGAGGCTGCGTGGCTCTGGGTGAATCTCCTCTGCATGTAAGTATTTCACGGCAGCTATCTGCTGGCATTAAATACTTAACATGCAATCGTCCGCGGAGCCTCTGGTAAATAGGCTTGTGTCGGCTGTGCGAGAGTTTCTTCCGGTTCTCACACAGCCGCCGCAAACGGAGGCTTTAAGTCTTTAAGATGAGAAAGGTAAATTGGCTGCTAATATCTTTAGATTTTACAAAATGCATTATTTCAATGTTTGTGCCTCAAATTTGGCAAAAGACATTTGACAAAAATCCATATTTTATATAAATGTACACACCTTTGAGATTATTTATTGGTCTAAGAGAACTCTGCACCCTGCTATCCTTACCGTATGTAAGAGAGCAGCAGTCCTGTTACTCATTTCCAATGTACTTTTAAGGAAAAATGTATCCAAGAAAATGTATCCAAGCAGTAGTATCCAAGCAAGTGCAAGCCCCCAGAAAAGGACCCAAGGTAACTAGATAGGACCTTCCAGTGTTAAAATGAGATCAGTAACTTAAAATATAAAAAAATACTTGACACAAGATGAAATCACTTCTTGCAATGTAGACTGCATTATTTATATAAAAATACTGTATATATTATATTAAAATAATTTGGCCAAGTTGTTGAATAATTGCTTTAATTTATCCAGACAGAAGGGCAGGCTTTTTTTAAGTCGCAATACAATGGTATTACAAAATGTAAGCAATTCAATTGGATGTGTAATAGGCTTGAATTTTTTGTGTGCATTATTTAAATATCCAACAAGTTTGAATTCACTCTCTTTATTTGAGATCTGTAGGTGAATTTGAAGGATGTAGTTAACACAACTGTCGCCAATGAATTTTTTCAGTTGCTTGAAGTCGGGTGATGAGGATAGACGGCTCTCTGTAGAAGTTTGGGACTGGGATCGCACCTCTCGAAATGATTTCATGGGTTCCATGTCTTTTGGAGTCTCGGAAATCATGAAGAATGCCGTGGACGGCTGGTAAGGATAGAAACATTTTCTTTTTCCACCTTTTTTATATATTTCGTTCTAATTTTTAGAGATGATCCTTCCAGTAATATTATTGAGAGCTCAGTAACAATGATTAAATTATAACTACAGTCAAAAAACAAATAAAGTTTAAATAGAAGCTGTATCCCTAACTAACCTTTTTCTGTTTTTTTTTTTGTTTTTTTTTTAGGTCTCTCCAGACTCCAGAGCCTACCTGTGGCCTGGATCACAAGTGCTGGCCATCTTGGATACAGTGTGCTGTCAGGTAAGCTCCGCCCCCTGAGACCTGTTGGACCTCATTCCTGGCTGTGTCCAAAGATCCAGTGCCTGTTCCCTCCGTGCGAGCGAGTGACGTCACAACACACGCGAAGCACAGCACACGCGGCGTGATGAAGTCATGCGCTCATGACTCATCACGCCGCGTGCTCGCACGGAGGGAACAGGCATTTTGGACACAGCCAGGAACAAGGTCCAACAAGTCTCAGGGGGCGGAGCTTACCTGACAGCACACTGTATCCAAGATGGCCAGCACTTTACAAGGCCACAGGTAGGCTCTGGAATCTAGAGAGACCTAACCCCCCCCCCCCCCCCCCCCCCCCAAAAAAAAAAAACAGAAAAGGGTTAGTTAGGGATACAGCTTCTATTTAAGCTTTATTTGTTTTTTGACTGTACTTATCCTTTAACTATTGTATGAAAAAAGCCCAAGTGTATCTTCACTTTACCTATTCTTCTTATCTTTTCTCCCTTTTTTTATTTGTTTTGCTGTTTTAAAATCATCTTCTGATTGGAACTCTTCCCTCTTCGCGTATCTTCTTGATTTGTTTCTTTTCTGCATTGTTTCTCATTTCTCACTTATGTCCTCGCATTATTCCATACCCACCTGACAATTCTTGCCCCTACTTCTTTTTTAAAACTTTATTTGCCCTTTTCCTCTGCCCCTCTCCTCTTTTTTTTTTGGTCTTGGTTGTCTATCTCCCGACACATCTCTCAGGTACAAGTTACTGAATCAAGAAGAAGGCGAGTATTACAATGTCCCTGTATCGGATGACGCAGATGACTTTGGACTCCGGCAAAAGTTTGAGGTACAGGCCTTGCCGAAGTGCACACCAGGACAGCAGATTAGGTGCCAGTACCTTTGTTTATTGTGGGCTGCGGCCTGTAGCTTGGAAATGATATATTAATGTAATGTCCAGAGGAAGGTGTTTGGTTTTATATTTCTCATGATATAAAATATTACTTGATCCAATAAATACACAGGAGGTAGGGTAATAATGGTTTCAAAAGTGATGATTGGAAAACCACAGAACTATATAGAAAATTGTTGGTTTGTAACCTATATAAACTATAAGAAATCAAAAGCATTAATAATCAGTGGCAAAAACAAAACTGATTATCTGTCTTTGTGAATAAAAACTTGATGGCAACTCTAGCTCAGGATTGGCATTTGCAGGTGATTCAGAGCAACAGGCCAAACCAACCAGGGCACCAATCCGGTGATGTAATGCCTTTACATTCTCTCTCACGCTTAGCTAAAATATCAAGTGATCCTCATCATACCTCCAAACATGTATGCAGACCATGTATGATGCTTGTCTACACCCCTAGTCTATCTTGGGCTAATATCAGACATGTCAATGCTCCACAGCAATTATCTCTTTTCCAGAGTCACAATAGCCAAATTATAGAGTCTCCTCCACATCTTCATGCATGGCCTTACCCCAGTACCTCAGGGACTAAACCTACCGCCTTGTATGGAAACCCTTGTTTTTAATTTAATGTACGTTCCTCATTTACTCTGTTGTTTCATCGAGTACACATTTATGTTTTAATTGAATTGCTTAGCTTCAGTTTCTTACTTCTTTTTCACATTGCACTTAACAACTAAATTACTGCTCCTTGGGCAAATGCAGGTTTAATGAGGAATATGACTTAATTAGAGTCTATACACAATGACAGATGGAAAGGCATAGCAAAATGAACTGAAAAGCTATCTTCCTCTTCTGAGTAAACACATGACACATAAAACTGGGTTTCCTTGCTCTGCATCATATGTACAGAATCGTTTTACACACACCGTACTAATCACAAGTACTAATCTGTTTGGTAAAAGTGTTTCCTGTCATATATGTAAACATAATGCTACAAAGCATTTCAGTATGGAGGTTCCAGTCTACCAGCCAGATGTACTGATTAGAAGTGATCAAGCACAGAAATTGCGGATGAGTTCGGGTGAGGGAAGGTGGGAAGTTCATCAAACCATTACTGCTCTACAATACTTACAATACATTCCCCACTTAGAAAACAATATGGAAAAGTTTTGTTGTAATTTCCTAATCCACCCTACACACACTTTCTAATAATTTAATTATTGGCCAAATATAGTGGTCCAGGTTGTATTTTAAGATACAGATCATCCTCACAGCACTAGATTTAACGTTAGGTCAAGGGGTTACTGAAATTGGGGTTACCAGTACCACTAGTATTGGTAATTAAAATGAATTTAAAATGAAGGAAAGATACAAGGCTGAGAGGCAGTGAGGTGCACTTTTTGTAAGTTTGAAGGGTGTGATTCTCATAGTCATTTAAGTAAATCAACTAAATTAACATCATAACACTTAATGTTCATCCTCAAATATATTTTCACTGACTCACAGATCAGATCATGTCGATTAAAACAATTTATTGTCTTTCTGTATAACAATACACTCTAAAAATTTACAGTACAGAGAGCTCTGCAGTTACTGCCCCCTCCCCTTGGTTTTTGAGTTTAGACATGCTCATTGTGATTCACCCAGGAAGCCAGAGAGGAATTGTCCAATAGAATAATTTGTATCTCCCAGTGCTAAAGGGAGTGGGCCAGGTGGAGTAAAAAAAGGGGGGGGGGGCTTTCTGTAATGGAAGGGTTTATTCATTTCAAATTGGTATATACTAATAAGATAATTATAGTTTTAAATGTCAGTTTCTGATCTTGTCAAGGAAAGGGTAGACTTTACCTTTAAAACTTGGTAGACTATTTTTCTTTTCACAATCCACTTTACTTCATATTCTTGTATTCTGTCTACTTTCATTCATACAATCCATAATTGTCTTATTTATTTTGACAAGTTTGGGGGCATTCAAAGTATTTATGAAGTTTTTTGTTTGTTTGTTTGTTTTTACCATCTCCTGCATGGCTTTTCCAGCAGGGCAGCAACCCTACCTTGTCTTGGTTTTGCCACTTATATCTTAATTGACAGGAATCTTGAAATAGATTTGTTTTTGAGATATTCACGTTGCTGAAAACTAGTAGCAGCTTTGTACTGCCATCTGCTGGATCTTTTCTGAATTGACTTGGACATAAACAGCCTGTCAACATTTTCCTGTATGGTTTATTCTACATATTTTCCTTTGCAATTAAGTTGTAACTTCCTGTAAAGCTGACCATACAATAGTTAGAAATAAAAGCTGATTCAATGTTCGCTTTATTGTGTTACTCTGGTGCGGTTCTTACCTGTGATTTTCCCTGGCCAGATAACATTTTACGATCAACGTTACGACTGTAACATTGGTTTATGGTGCCAGGCGGTTGTCTGGAACATTATAGGAACAGATCTGCAGGTAAAGGTAGTGTTTGGGCACCTTAAATCTAGGTAGATACAGCCGCAGCTTTGCAACCTATCCATTGCTAATATAATAGTATCAAATCTTCCATGTGTATGGGACCTTTATTAAAGAGGTGCAAAATTTGCCTGAGCTGTTAATTTGCATAAACCAATCAGATGTTTCCTTTTTACTGCTCTACCGTTAGAAAACATTCTGATTGATTGCTACAGATTAAGGTCACGGCGGGCAACATTTTGTACTTCTTATTGAATAAGACCCTATAAATTAATTTTGGATCTTATTCTAAAATTTGATCTGATATTCCATACTGATCTATGGATCAGTATCCTTTTGGAGACATTACATTACATATATGCAAGCACCATTGTTATTAAAAAATAAACATAATCTGCTATCCCTTGAAGCTACTGAGGATGTGTAGAAAAGCCCTGCCCCCCAAAAACAGTGATGCTTAAAGATGTCTACTCGATCTTGACACTCAGGTGTAAGAGAATTGTAAGCTCAATCAGCTAACAATCTAAAGTGTGTACAGGATTGTATATATCAATTTGGCTTGATTGACAATGTTGTTTGGCGGTCCCATTGTTGTACCACATTGCAGGAGTTCTCAGGAACTATTCCACTTCCTACAGTAAAATTAAACAGAACAGGCTAACCGGACACTACTGAGCAGCCTGTCTATACAGGGATCTTCAGTTAATTTAGAATAATGGTGTATAATAGTGTCCTTATGCACACAAACCCAAATGGGTGCTGATCTCCCGAAAACTCCCCACTTCCAAGGGAGGTAGATTCAAACGATTCTGGAATATTGGAGTCGCACACCTTCGTAGAATTCAAAGTGTTTATTGAAAACCACACATCAAAATACAACGTTTCGTGGGCCCCCTTCTTCAGGTGATCACCTGAAGAAGGGGGCACGTTCCCCCGAAACGTTGTATTTTGATGTGTGGTTTTCAATAAACACTTTGAATTCTACGAAGGTGTGCGACTCCAATTTTCCAGAATCGTTTGAATCTTCAGTTAATTGTCTTTGGAATTAGTATTCCAAAGACATTTATTTTTTTATCTGAATTTTTCTTTTTATCTGTGGTAGATGAGAATAAAGCTGGGTACACACTACTAATTTTGACTGTCCTAAACAGTCTCCATATATAAAGTATAAGGAGATCCCACGCCCTAATGAACTGACAGGAGTCCCCCTATTATCATTACTGTGTGTACCCAGTTTAACGGCCTGCTAGGGGAGGTCAGTTATCTATTTGTACTGTACTTGTCAGAAGTCTCACTAGCTGGATTAGGTTAAGAATAGTATCTCAAGGTATTTGCTCTTCAAACATCAACTATAATGTTTGAGTTGATGTCTGTTTCCTTGACAGGTGGATTCTTACTTTGAAAAGAGTTTGGGCTTCTATCTGGCCATTGCTCCAATTAGTTATATTTATTCCTTCCTCCAGCCCAAACATGAAAATGCTTCAGTGCTCTTCCAGCTGTGTCTATCTCTGTTTAAAGACACATAACTCTGCAGTCCCACACTTTTCATTTTCCTCTTTTATTTCAGGCTTGCAATTTCCCCCTTGAACTGTATGAGGTAAATTTTATGTTGCTTGTTGTCAATTCGAACTTAGTCTTATCTGTGAGTCTTGTGGTTTAACTGTTGAAGTTGATATGGTCTCTTGTGTCAATGTCTGGCTATGTACAAACCAAACTCAGGTTGTTCTAGAAGGAATGATGTCACCCAACAAACTACAATTGTTTCATGATTCTATCGTCCTCTGTAATTAGATGTACCAATGCTGTTGACGCTATTTGTGCATTGATATTCTATCTAAAACTTTTGCATGACTAATGGCAGCAATTTATTGGCATTAAAAAAGTCTCCAAAAATGTGCCCCAATGGTGTTGGTACAGCAGTCGAAGCACATTTTATAATATGAAGGCAACCACAAATCCCATTTTAAAGTCACGGATTACCCTCAGTACATTGCTGTAAACATGTTAGTGGGATTTTATAAATAGTGATAGTGGCTCTCAGTCTATTACCCTGTATGTACCTGGGAAATTGAATAATTTTCTGACTGTAAACTATCTATGTCTAAATCTGGAATGATTAACTGTGTGTTCTATTTCATCAGAGGCTGGTAAATTCTCATTCTGTTCACATTTGTGTCAAAATAATTTTTCCTACAGCATAACCCATAGAACAAAGGGACAATTTGATTGTTGATCACCACTGATTTGGTTGTTAGTCACCACTAGAGATGGACCAATCTCAGAAAGTTTGTTCTGTTTTCGAATTTACGGAACTTGGGAAAAACCTGAAGATCCAAAAATCTGAAAATGGAACTTGATTTAAGATGTTATTTTCTGTAACCCTCATAAATAACCTTGGTTATTCGGTAACCCTCGAAAATACATTCCCAAGTCCCGAAATCCGAACGATCCACCCGGTTTCGGACGGGACGTCTCTAGTCACCACTAACAATACAATTATCGCACAATAACAAATATTGCGCAATAGTATTTATGTAAATTGTTTGTTTTATCCACTCACATGATAAATGTGGATCTCTTAAGCTGGGTACACACGATGCCATATTTATAAAGGCGCGGTACCACTTTTTAGTGATACTACGCCTTTAATGGTCGGTTTAACAATTGTTAAGCCGATCTGTAAATTCCGATCACTTTAACGATTGTTAATTTACAGTCGTTATCATAAATTAACGATAATGATTGCGTTATCGTAGATTTACGATCTCTATAGAATGGTATTCTACCACCAAACGTTTGTTAATTAACAAACGTTCAGTGTAAATGTACAACCGCGGCTGTATATTTTCAGCTGCTGTCGTACATTACCGATAAAGCCCGGTATCCCTGAATTGCAATACCATGTTTATAAATGTGGCCCATAGTTTGATTGGCCGATCGGGCCAAAATAATTGCATGGGTTTTCAGAAGTGACCAACCATTTCTTTGTCCGAATCGGATACATCTGAAAACCATGGCCGATCGTGTGGCCCTCTATGGACTGCACACTTGGTAGTGGCGAAATGTCCGCCGTGGCTACTTTTGCCTCAACAGACTGTCCAACTTTATTATCCCAAAAGTCAATCTTAATTATAGAGATATAACACCACTGGATTACTGATATAACCAATAATGACTGCAGTTCCTCTGCCATGGTCCTCAGTTGTTGATCACAGTTTTTCCAAGACAAGTCCAGAAAAGTCACCCACAGAACATAGGAAAGGGAATTATCATCAGTAGAAATGATCAGATTAGGGTTTAGGTAAGAAGTACTATAAATAATAAATATGTATATGGGGAATGTCCGCCTAGAGTGCCCTAACATTAAAGGGGCCCATACATGCAGCAGTGGTATGATATGGGGATATTCCAATATCATACAATTGTTGGACTGAGTTGCATATGTTTAAAGGGCTTGTCCACCCTTAAAATAAAAAACTAGTCACTTTTTGCATTTTTAATCAGTTATTTAATGATGAGTATTGCCCCCATTCTCTTTCTTTCTGACAGAGTTCTCCACCTCCTCCCCCTGCTCAATGAACTTTTAGGTACTTGAGCGTAGGTAGAGGAGGCAGCAGGGGAAAGCGCAGTCAGTCATTGGATGTTATTTCAGCAGTCACAGAGTTGGTTGACTACTTAAAGAGGCTGGTAGTGAGCCTGTCTGGCATCGGCGACTCCAGTGGTGTTGGTGTCGCTAGCCCAATGACGTTGCGTTAGATCAAGACGCTGGTAACATCGGCCTCGTCGAGGCCACCGGCGCCGGAGGTACTTCTCGGGTCGGTGGCCTCGGCGCAGTTGTTGTCACCAGATGGAAGTAAGAAGACATCGCCCAAGGGCGCTTTATCACCCGGGACCCGCAATCGAACATGTGTACGAGCCTTAAGTGCTTAGAAAGCTTGCATTTTCAATAATTTTAGTTAGCCAATAAAAGGTATTATTTTATATCCAAGATGTCTTCACTTTCATCAATTCTCTACTACTACTTTTCTAAAGTTGAAAGTATAGCAGAGCGGGTCCTCTCTACATGGTTCTAATAAACAAGCTACAAAGATTATTATTTGCCTGACATCTAGTGGCAGATATCCTGTACTACTCTTTTTGATTAAACTAGCTGTTCTCAGTATAATTTCTTTTAACCTGCAAGAGTTCCTTCTAGAGGCAGGCTGGTAGAATGCAAGGCAACAGAGACTGTAATCTCCAGTTTATACACTGATATTATCAAGGATTTGCACGAATTAAGATTAGAATTCGCACACAGCTTTGTTTCTTTCTTCATTCATATTTGCATTATCTGAAACTGAAACTTAATAACCCTCTGCTGGGTTTTGCCATGAACTAAAATAAAAATATAAATAGTGCAGAGAGGCTTTGTATGAACCTATGAGCCCTGATCGAGCTGTTTGCTTCCCATCTGAGTTTGATCCTGTAAATGTAGGCAGGAAATTCAGTCTAGCATAGTAATAAAGTGAAAAAGGCAGTATCAGCACAATATAATAAGCCCCATTGGACTAATGAATGCTAATACAGATACACGTTGGGCGAATCAAGCATCTGGATTTCTGAAATTAAAATTTAACACCACAAAGGAGAGAAGAGCAAGGTTTAAACCATAACAAGAAAACTGCATTTCAACCACTTTATCTGTTTAAGAGCAGTAGGTAAAAACATATGGACCACATTACTGCTGTGGTAGCAATGTCTAGACCCCTAGGAAGTTTCATTCACACTGGGATGACTGGCGACTCATGAGTGGGTTCTGCTGGGTCAGATCATCAACATTGCCTGATCACATGTCTGTTTTCGCCTAACCAAGTGCCCATGCACAGTAGTGTGTTGGGGGTCAGTCCCACAATTGCAGGCATGTATGGACCTTAAGATTGGCTTGTGTAAAATCCAGTTAATGAATAATGAAAAAGCATGCACTCCAAGTACTAGCATTTAATACATGCAGGTTGTCAGACATCAAGCTGGCATTTGGTAATTCTGGCAAAACATCAAATCAATATTAGCTTGATACATAGTTTGACCATAGAATCAATGTTCTATCTATTGTTGTGGTATTATAACTTCACAGACATTTCTGGATGTACATCACATTGGGCTTATGCAATAAGATGTCCAAAAGTGTGCGTACTTAATCTGCATCAACCCATTAGATACTACCTTTTCACTGGTCTGCAATCAGAAAAGAATCTGATGGCATATGATTGGTTGTTGCAGATTAAAAATACAGGCAAAATGTTGCACCTCCTATTAAGTAAGGGCTTTTAGTGTATGGCCTGAATAAGAATCCCCATAAACTTATAGTTAGATTACCGGTAGGTTTGGGAGCCAATGGTTCATCAATAATGCACAGATTTGGTAAGGAACACCGCTCTTGTATAATTTTCATTAAATGCCAAGAGAATTTTCATTTCTATATCTAAAATGAGCAAAACCAAGGATCCAGAAAAGAAACCGTATGTTTATGTCCAAAGGTCTCGGCAGTGACATGTGTTTTGCAAACCTTCCTGCTTTTAATTGTATTTTTCCCCATGTCTTTATGGTATACTGAAGAACAATTGTAAACATTCTATTAGATTCAAAGGGGTTTTATTGGCAAATATAACTTCATGCAGTTTGATCTCGGATACTGGATATCAGCTTCTAGGCCATAACCTGACTGATGATTTGAGGGCTTGCCCACCTGCTTGTTGAGAAATGACTCAACTTAATGGGCCACGGGTCCAAAATGTTATGATCTCTCAACCACATTGATATCATTTTTGCCTTGTGATATGGTTTTATATTATTACCAAATGATTCTATATCATCACCAAATTGCACCTGGATTATTGGAGAAGCTGCTTTTGGAGAACATTTACATACCATTCTTTACTCGTGGCAGTGTTCTGGGCAGAATTGTGAGTGAGCCTAGAATGAGAAGCAACCCTACACATGAATTGCTCAGGATTCTTTTCTATTGGCGCATCCCATCCACCTGCTACCAATACTGAACAAGCCCTGAAATGGTGGCAACAGGATTAAGACTCCTGAAGAAGAGACAGTGGAAACCCTGAAGCCTTCCTCTGTGCAATTAAACATCTCACTTTGAAGTTCACAATGATCTGGTAAATGGTTCTTTCAGGTGCAATAGACTTAGAAATAATTCCATTGCATCCAGGCATTTTTTATGCAAATGAGATGATAATGGTTGCATGCTGCATTCACAACTACAAGGACGATGATATAAGGAAGTCTCTGACCTTGTTGGTTCTTGGAATTACTCCTAATGGATTCCCAAGTCTTTGAGTAGAGAGATATAAAATCTATAACAAGTGTGAATTGCCGCCACAAAAATTGAAGCAGAAAATATTTCAAAACAGAACAATTGTGTTGCTCTCAAAACTTGTGGACTTGACTGTACTCTAGTGATCAGAATGAAAGTTTTGCATTGGCCTAGAACTTTTGTTCTTTTGCAGATCCCTGCATGATAAGCTAATGGCAACCCCTCAATTACAAAGGAAAACTCCATGTAACCATATATTCTATTCAATTCCATTTCTCTTTTCTGTTTAAAGCCTTTAAATTCTCTCAAAATTCACAATATTTTGTTTTTTCAAAACAGACAACCTAATCCTCATATAACAATTATCATTTTTTTTATTCTGCTCATCTGCTAATAGTAGCCATTTTGTCCCCCACTTTAAATCAGTCTGTGTTGCTATGCAACAACCAGCCTCCAGGTTTGAATTATACAGATTTCACGTACAATGTAGAGAAGCTAAAATAAATATAAAATGTTATGCAATCAAATAATTGCCTTTCTGTGCAGTGTAATCAGCATGTGCGTCTAGAGGATAAATAACATCCTATACTAGAGAAAGGTCACATTGCAAACAATGACATGAGGATATTTTATAATGTTACTAAATATCCCTTTCAATATGCATGACTACAACAATTATAAGAACATCTCATCGCCTTCAGAATTAAAGGAGAACTACAGGCTGAAACATTGCCTAGGGTTGGGGTTAAATGGTTCAGGGATAAAACTGGGTAAAGAATAATTTATCCCACCAACCATTTTGCCCACTGTATTTCTACAAAGATGGGAGTAATTCTATTATTTAGAAATGGCAAATCAAAGAATATTCAAATAGGAAAATGTCTCATTTGACAACATAGATTGCTATTGGCACAAACTCCCAAGGAAGGAAAAAGAAGGAAGAAGAAGGATTTGCCCTCCTAGGGAATCTGTCACTTAGCACTGGATGTATAATGTGTTACATTTTGACACTATATTCCATTGAAAAATTTATATTTGTAAATCAAACAGTAGCCTGCAAGTTGGGGATTAATGAGCATGTCACCCTTAAAACAAAAATTGTCAGTTACCTGCCCCCAACTGATATATTTTTAATGTATTACCTGCATTGCTAACCAGATATTTAAGGCTTATTATTGTCCCCATTCAGGCAGAGTAAGCTGACATCACAACATCAGAACCAATGATTGGCTGCTGTTTCCTCTTTTGCCTCCTCTGCACATTCTCAAGCTTTTAAAAAGCTCATTGAGCAGAGGGAGGAGGCAGATACCTTTGCCAGAAAGTAATATAACTTATCATTAAATATCTGGTTACAAATTAATGTAATAAACTGGGAAAAATAGCAGCTGGGGCCCTTTAAAGTAGTATGATTGATATTTTTAACTAGAGGATTTAAAAACACCACAATTTACCAGCAGGACTGCAACATCAGAAGCAAGTTTTTGTATGTTAACAAATACAAGGTAACAATTACAAAGGTTTCAGGGAATAAGCAAGGCCTATTCATTTAGGTCCAAATATGGATCATGCCTACAGCTTCAGAGAAAAAATAGAAAATAATTCAAAATCCACTCCCGATAGAAAATATTGAAAACAAGTGCAGATTGACACTTAGCATGATGGGAAGTTATTGGTGAAAATGTTGTTACAAGTGTATAGTTTCATTTTAAGACAACAATGTGCAAAGTCTGCGTGGAAAGTAATATTAGTGGGCTGTTAAGTATCTTTTTAATTCTAGATGTTGTCCTAGAGAGTGTGACATTGAATGTCTGTCCTAGTTTCAAAGAGTTTGTAATAATAATAATAATAATAATAATAATAATAATAATAATATCTGTATGTCCTGTTTGGTTTATGAATATCCTGTTCCCTACTATATGACTCATGTCCAGTAATCCTTATTTCCTTATGGCTTTCGCCCTGCAGAAAGTGAGAAGAGGTCCAGGTCCAGGTCCCAGTCCAAGTCCTACGGACTCCAAACGTGTTAACTTCTTTGGTACCAGTCGTTTTCACATCTCTGACTTTAACTTCCTCATGGTGCTTGGTAAGGGGAGCTTTGGCAAGGTGAGGCACCTGTCTGGGTATTATTTATCAATATTATACTTATCAAAATCTTTGTCTCATTGACATGGCAATGAGACAATGGAATAAAAAGGGGCCTAATGTAGGATTAGACAATATATGGTGACAATGAAACAGGGGACATACTGCCATTATACAAAGGAAGCATTTGGAGATTGTGGCACATTTAGGGATTTTGCCAATAGGTTGGTAAAGGAATGTACAATTTCCAAGTCTATTTTCTGGGCAAATTATATTGAATAGAATGAATCTTTGCTAGTGTGAAATGTCATAATAAATTATATTAATGATATACATTGTATAAATTAATATAAATGTCATAATATAAATAGATATGATTGGCCCAATAAGAAGAACATTTACAATTTGGTTATATTTTGCAGTAAAAGAAAGAAAGTTTTAAAGAAAAGCGGGGCACATACTGCAGGTTAATACTTGCTGGTAATGTTGCATCTATAACCTACCCCTGTAGTGGATTTCTATAGGAGGAACTGTAAGATTATAGTCTTATAATCTTACAGTTCCAGGAGGAGAAGGAAACCAGAAGACACAAAGGGGTAGGTTATAATAAATAATGCACCCGAACTGTAAATTATAAGGATATTAGAAGTCACCTTGGAGTACCGTGTCCTGTATAAAAGGTACTCGGCCTGCGGCCTCGTACTTTTATATGTTCGCGGAACTCCTCGGTGACTTCTAATATCCTTATAATTTACAGTTGGGGGTGCATTATCCACTATATAATGTACCATCTATAATGTACCAATACAGGTGGTTCTTTATGGCTGTGGTTATTGGTAGTTTGCAATGCTGGTAAAGGCATAATATAACAAATCTGCGATATTGCACCTCTATTAATACGGCCCCAAATTTAAAAAAAAACAAAGGGTTTTGGTCTAAGCTCTAAATTACTTAAGAGACTTTATAAATATCCTTCCTTCCCCATCCTACTCACAAACACAATTGGGGCACTTATTGTACCTCCTACACATTTAATATTGTGCTTGCAAGTTGGGGTAAATTCCCACTGGGTCTAGCCCCCCTGTTTGGCAACAGCTGTTTTCAGGTGTTAAAAAGTCACACTAAAAAAGAAGTAAGAACAATATTAATATACATTGGTAAATTGATAAAATCGATTAGACTCAATACCCTCCCCCAAATGTTTTGAGAAGGATGAAAACTTCAAACAATCATACACTGTTACTGACTATTACTAAAGGCAAATCTTCAATATATTCTGCCTCCTGTTACAAGCTCACACATGCTCAGAGCAGATGGCTTGTGGTGTCGCAGCCAGTCATGACTGACTGATGATACTTAGAAAAAAAAGGGAAACATTGGGTTGAAAATTTGTTTTTAGGAACAACCTGAAATATTGTGGTCTTGGAGTTTGTGGGGTAAGAAAGGTAAAACGTATAAATATTAAAGGGCAATAATGGGTGCTGTTCCTTCTTTCACAGTGTGCTGTGACATCACCAGCACCAGCAAGATATTGGCTTGAGCATGTCCTCTTGTTTTATCAACTTGCATCATAAACGTTGTCCCAAACATCTATATCATTTTTAAAGCTAGCCACAGGCCTTAAAAGAAAAAAAAAATCTTTCTCTAAGGTGCCCACAGGCAAAAGGAAATACAACACATGCTTGTCACAGAAACAGTGCAGACTTTAAAAGCCTATACCTTTGGATTGACAACAGCTAGATACATCATCCTAGACTGAAAGGTGTGAGAGAGCTCTTTTTAATAGAGGGCAATTATATGGAGACCTTGATTTTCAAATTTTCACACTTTTGACAGGGATTAGACAGGGATTATCAAAAAATAAAAAATTAAAATAATAAAATGCTTTGAAATTAATAACCACTGACATCCACTGCAAGTTTCTTGCCAGGAGCCGGTCACCCCCCCCTCCCAGCTTAGCAGCAGGCCTGGCGCCTATGTAAGAAAAGGTGAGCATGATCAGCTGTTTAAAGCACCAGTACCGGGCCTGCTGCTGTTGACAGTAGCTGATTATGTGCACCTCTTCTATTTTGTGCTATTGGAAAGCCAAGAGAGGTAATGTATGTATATTAAATTGCTGTGATTTAGGTTGTGTTGGACTAAATTTCTTGCAGAGTGTGCATGCTTGTGAATTTAAGGAGAGTAATAAGCTAGTTTCCTTATACATGCCCCTTGCTAACTATACAACCAGGGTCATATTTATCATTAGGTACAGTTTGTTCAGGGGCACTTGTCAATCTTTCCCCCTTTCAAATCCACCCAAACCTGTACAGTTAACATTTCACTATAATTTACTGTTCATCCCTATAATTATGGGATTATTTTGGTGGGGGATCCCAAACAGACTATATATAGTCCAACCCTGTATACAACATAAAGATATCAGGATATACCCGTTAAAAGTAGCTATTCCAAAAGCTAACTAATGCCACTTACTGGCTGAAGATGGTATTGCATGGCTTGTGCTCTCAATATTTTTCCGATTCTTGTCCGATTAGCAGCTCATTGGAGATTACAGACAAATGAACACTCTGTAAACACCTCCACTGTTTGGTTTTTCTATGATCTATAGGTAGAATATCTGTTTTTTAACCTGCTTTCCATATCTAAAATAATCCCATTTTATTATTATGCAAATAGCAGATTACACAATTAACACTTTGGAGAAGGAGTAGCAGTTTGTAATGTTTCTAAGTCAAAAGAAAAAGAGAGCAGAGCAGATTAAAGAAATGCATGTTACATGATGACAGGCAATTGCAGGCTTTCTTCTGATGCATTGTAATTAAGAAGGTTAATAAGGGTTGTAAGATATTGCCGTGTCAGGTACACTCTTTATGTGACAGACTTAGAAAATAGCAAAAAGAAAAACAGAGACCAGATTAAAATGTCTTCCTAGGGGGATTATTACAAGAGACATCTTACGTTTTCATGAAAAGACTTAAAATGTAATATTCCCCCCTCAAATCATAGATAGGGCTGTACTACCCACTTGTAATAATTAAAGATACTTTCAGGTGCCTGATCGAAACTAGAGATGTTCGAAACTATTGAGTTTCGTTTTCGAATTTTAAAATTGTCGGAAATTTCAAAAGTTCGAGTTCCGATTTTCGAAAACCGTCTACTTTCAATTTTCGATAATTATCTACTTTAGATTTTCGATAATTATCTACTTTCGATTTTCGATAATTATCTACTTTAGATTATTTGATAATTATCTACTTTAAATTTTCGATAATTATCTACTTTCGATTTTCGAAAAATTGTCTACTTTCGATAAAAATCAAAAATTGGAACAATTCGGGTTCCGTGAAATTCGTGAGTTCCGAAAGTTTCGTCGGGACTTCGAAACCCTCAGATTCGATTTGAAACTGGGTTCTAATTGAACCCACATTACATCTCTAATCGAAACCATAAAGGGTTTAACGTGTACAGTGTTGGACTAAGGTGTTGGGGCCCACTAGGAACTATTAAGGATCCCACTCAATATTTTTTCTCACTAATATTTCTCACAATATTCACTAACCCGCGGTATCGGAAACTTCTGATACCGCAGGATATTGTTAATGTATGGTCGACTACCACAATGGCATTGTATAGGCCAGAGTACAATTAAGATTGGAAATGCACTGTCACAATCAGAATTGTACAACAACAATTGTAAAATTGCAACCGATGACAATTGTTTAAGGCGCGGTATTGCAAAATAGCAACACCGCGCCTTTAGAAATATGGCCCTCGTTTAGATACAGTATCTGTGTCACACTTTAGACTTTTTACGTTTATTAACTTGCTATTTGTTGCTCTAAATTATCTCTGTATCTAAATCTTAATAATTTGCTTTTACTTACTGGTAATTAATTAACTGACTGTGGGCTGACTGGGGAATTCTATGGTATCCTGGTGGGCTAGTCCAACCCTGACAGCATGTTTAACATGGTTCGATTCTCCATCTCAAGTGGCTTAACGCCTTCTTGTTATTTCCTGTGTCAGAAAAGTCATTTATTAAATCCAGGCACAAAGACAAAAGCTGTGCACACATGTTAGAAAATGAATAGGGGATACATATATAACGTGTGGACGTTCCCCTCAATATCATTAACTGATCTATATTGCCACATCACAAAACTAAAAATAGCGCAAAATCAACTTTGTTAAATAGTTAAATGCGACTTTCAGAATTTTTTTTGTGCTGCAGCCTGCAGCAAATAAACCTTTTATTTCCTAGATCTCTATTGAACGTGTGTAAATAGCCCAATGTTGGCCACACACAATAATCTGATATTAGATTGATTCAATGTTTGATCGGTGATTCAATCTAATTTCGCTCAGATCAGCGGATTGACTTGACATTCTTGCAATGTTCTGCTCAGGCCCATTCATTTTGTGATTGAAAAGCCTGCACCATGGAAAATTCTTTGCAAAACTGCAAAATTAAAGCAAATCAGGAGATATGACTTCTTACCTCTCACAGAATTACACAGGGGATGGTAGGATATAGTGGCCTTTTCTTGCTGTGAAAGCCCACAAGCTATACTTGTACATGCTACTTTACTTAGCATAAGGGTGCCCATTTCGGACAATAATTGTGCCGTGTATGGGCACTTTGACGGTCAAAGCAGCTGTGCAGTCGGGGGTCATTATTGATCCGCCTGGCAGACCGGGTAACGTGCCTATACAGATTATCATCTGACACAGCCGTGCATACACATTATGCGTCATGGGTCGGCTCCCGCGATCACACATGTGTATGAAGCTTTAGTCACTGGTAAATTATCACAAGGAATTATCTGGTCAAGATCAGTTAACAAGCACAGTAATACTAATATACTGGAATTTCTAATTGTTGGCAGGTAATGTTGGCAGAGAGAAGAGGTTCAGATGAACTTTATGCCATTAAAATCCTAAAGAAAGATGTCATCATTCAGGAAGATGATGTTGAGTGCACCATGGTGGAAAAAAGAGTCTTGGCATTGTCTGATCGGCCTCACTTTCTCACTCAACTTCATTCCACCTTCCAGACTGTGGTATGATTTTACCCATACTTCATCAGGAATTCAATATTTACATCCAAACTTTATCAATTAGAATTAAAATATAATCCGATAACAGTGGTTTGTTAAGCATCTAATTAACACTTTAAAGGGCAACTGTGGTCTCCAAACAAGTTAGAGTTAAATGAAAGCCTGCAGTATTTCCTTTAAAATGAGACAACAATCACATCTCTGGCTGGAGCCTGTGAGAAATGATATTAGGGTTAATGTTCAAACTTCCTGCTTCCAGTAGGTTGAGTGACATAACCTGACCTCTGTCAGCCCTTTTCCCCCAGGGGAGAAGCATGCTCAGTTAAGACTTATTGCTGGGGAAATCAGGAAGTACCAGAGGAAATTTGACAGTTGAGAAGGAAAGCCTATTAATGCAGACAGGCTGGTCACATGACTATAAGCTGGTCACATGGTTAAAAACAGGAAGAGTTCAACAAAGAAGTTACATTGCTGAACCTTTCCAGCAATAACTTCTCACAAGTTTTATCTAGAGGTGTGATTTAGGTTTTAATTTGAAGGTGTGATGGAAGGCTTTTTATATAATTATTACTAGGTTGGAAGAATTTGAGACCACATTTACCCTTTAAGTGTATTTTTAAATCCATATATATCTAGAATGCATATATCATTGGAATGCAATGTACTTATTAGTTTTAGTTAGTTCTTATAATGCTTTGAAAACATATATTCTTATATACATCCTTTATCTTTTTTATTGCCTGTTATCCTTAAAGGGACAGTTCAGTTGAAATTATCAATATTTGTTAAATTGTTAGTTTGTGTAATGCCTTCTTAGTTATTCTACATATTCTCTCCCATTTTGAAAATTCAGTTGATTTCATACCCTTTGCTGGTCTCTTTTGTTGACATTAGTGAGCTGACATTTCAGGTTCTAACGGCCCTTCTTCTTCCCAGGATGCACCACTTCCTTGGAATGTTCCTAAAAGTAATTTCTACTGATTGGCTGTTGGATGGGTCAAACATGCTCAGATCTCTACTGAGCAACTGAATCAACCCAGGCGCTGGGTCAAGGGCAAGACCATAATGGTCTCTACTAGGGGTCCTGCAAACAGGAAGTCAGTATTTCGGTTGCATTTATTTATGCACAGACAAAATGCTGAATTGGCAGATTAAGGTCATTGGAGTGAAAAAACACTGCCCTTTTTTTTAAAAGCATATGTATTTGCACTGAACTTCCCATTTAAAGTGCTCTATACTGAAAAAAATGTTTTGTTTTTTAAATTGCCCATTACTGGAAACTATGATTCGTCCCAACCATCCCATTTTTGTTTTTATAGATCTGTCACCTATTTCTTTAAATATCTTTAAAAACATTTCAGCTGTCAATCAAGTGCCTTATTATCATAATATCTTCTGCTGTGAGCAGTTTTGCTGCAACTGAAATAATGACAGTTGGAATGTGTGAATTGCATGGTGGGAGATCCCCCCTCCCATTGCTGACTTATAGTGGTTACTGACCATGCTTGAATTCTCAAAAAGATGTGTCAGGTGGAAGAGGAAGTCGGTTAAAAATGAGAGGGAGTAGGAGAAATACAAGTACTAAATTTAAAGGCCTCTTTAGTCAATTTCAGGAAAAAAATAAAACCATTTGCCCAAGGATTTTCTTTACCTTCTTTATTATCTCTACATCATACAGTGTACCCTTGCAGTGACTTGCATCCTTATCACTCTAATGACAGCCAACAATACCACATACAAATTATTCTACATTATCATCATCAAGAGTACATCCATTGCACAGTTTACCGACAACACCCACATATTGTATGTTCTTCAATAGATCTTCTTATTCTTTCACACACGTGTTAATGTCACCCAATAAAATAAATGGCAGCACCGAATGAGCACCAGTCTTTAAATAATAGGACCAGTGCAACATTTCCAACTCTTATTCTCAGGAAATCCATTTATGATTTTTTTTTCACAGGACCGTCTGTATTTTGTCATGGAGTATGTAAATGGTGGGGATTTGATGTATCACATCCAACAGGTTGGCAAGTTTAAGGAACCCCACGCTATGTAAGTTCTCCTAAAATTGATTTAATACACATATATGTGTGTAGTATGAATGTTGCTTTTGACAATGACTTATAAGATGCTTCACAGTGGTGGACAGCACTATTACCTCTGTTGATTATGTTATAGTGTGGAGACTTGATACATTATAGGGCATGCCCACCCCCACATGAACATTTATACTTACCTTCCCCATCACTTTACCTCCTTCCATCTCCTTCCTGGCACAGCAGTCAGTGCAAAGCAGTCATCACAGGTGAGATCATGGCAAATGACTGTTGCCGACTGCCTCTTCACATGTGCAAGCTCGTAACAAGCTTGTACAGCTTTAAGAGGATGTGGCAACCTTAAGAGAAGAGAATGACATACTCCGGATTGGATATTTTTCTTTAGGGACATCTGATAGGTAAGTTACTAGTATGCTCTCTGAGTTTCCGATAAGGAAGGTGATTAAAATGTTTATGTGGAGGGATGGACATGTCCATTAAATAACTAGAAATGTAAAGTGATTGTAAGCTGTACAGACCACGGACCAGGCACTTTAATCATATATATGTATATACACTGTTAATATATTTCTTGTGTATTCCTTGTCCATTTATGGAATAATTATGTTTTCTGTATTTAGTTCATTACACTTATTGTCCTGTTATCATACTGCGTGTGGGCAAAATGAGTTGACTGCCATAATACTGATACTCTGTGTATTGATACCTGTATTATAACACACTTTCATTAGTAACCTCAACAGTGTCTAGCATTTCGGCAATGTATCACTGATATGTATATTTAAAGGGCATGTCCACCCTGAAAATGATCTTTTCATACAAGGTAGGTACTAGCTGCCCACCCCCAACCCCTATAATATTTCTTTTAAAATATGCTCAGATCGTTACTTACAGAGCTTTCTCTCCCGTGACATCTCCGATCTGCCTCCCTGCTTGTGGCAGGGGCTGGACCGGCAGCCGTGTCTGATTGCCACAACCATGGCTGAAAGCATTGAAGATGCCGCGGGAGAGAAGGCTCTCTATGGAGCTGAGATGTAAGGTAAGGATTTTTTTAAACTACACAGTGGGGCCAGTAGTGGGTTAAATTTTAGTTTTGGAGGTGGACATGCCCTTTAACTGAATCAATATTGTATTGTAAATGTAAATTTACAATGCAATGAAATAACAAAATCTTTATTTTTCTATGTAATAATTCATCCTAACCCATATTTTGTTACAGGTTCTATGCTGCTGAAATTGCTATAGGACTCTTCTTTCTTCATAATAAAGGTATCATCTACAGGTATGCATACATGTCGAAAGTCAATATGAGTCACAAGTTTAATCCCCTACTCAAGTGGAACCCCCCCCCCACACACACCTTCTGCATTTTAAGTGAAATCCAGTTTTAAAGATGGCCGCAAGTGGAGTCACCTGTCCCTTTTGGCTATCTGCTCCTGGCTAAACAAAATGAGTATAGTTCCCCATAAAGTAAATAATGTTTCCTTCACCTAGCTGACTTTTCGATAATGAATCCTCTTGTTTCACATTTAACAGCGTGCAATGTATCTGTATACCCATGGGATGTAATGTAATTTTTACCTTCCACATTTAGAGACTTGAAACTGGATAATGTCATGCTAGATTCAGAAGGACATATTAAAATTACTGACTTTGGAATGTGCAAGGAAAACATTTACAGTGGAGCCACCACAAGAACATTCTGTGGGACACCTGACTACATAGCTCCAGAGGTACAGTGTATATTAGCATTTTTTTATTATTATAGTGACAACACAAGTTCAAAATGGAGGTCATTACTTGATGTTGATAAAAATTGTCCTTAGTATTCTATGTTTAGCATGGTAATATGTGGGGAATTTTCCATTCACATTAAGATAAAAATGCCCATGTTGATTATTCAAGCACCTGCCCCTTAGAAATTCCAATTTGTAAACACATGTAACATGTTTTACACTTTTTCTCTAAATGTTATTATTACATAAGGATTTGTTTTGAACATGCACTAGAACTGAGAAAGATCCAATGGAACTTTTAGATTATATACTACAAATTAACTGCAGCTGAACATTGTTTTAAAGGGTATCTCCACCCCCAAACTCAAAATTTGTTGTGGTGTAGGGGACCCCCCCAACCCTAAACGCTTACCCAGACTTACCCACCTTAGTTCCCTCTGCCTCTACTGCTACTTCTGGGAACAGAAGAGACAATACATCAGACAATCACATATGCGGATGCCAGTTAGTAGACAGAGCTGAGGGAACAAGGAGATATAAGTCTATTTCTGGGTTCATTTTAAAGTTATAACCCTAGAGTTTAGGGTTCAGGAGTGTCCCCTACATTATAGGAATGGTAATTTTATTGCAGCGCCAAGGGATCTGGAGGGGGAGGGGGGGAGAGCTCCCCTGTGCATGCCAGAGTACACAACGAGGACAAGGAAGTAGCAGGCACTGGATAACCTACAGACAGCTCCTACTGCAGGACAACCATAAGGGAATAAAGTTAAGCAGTCTCACTGGGATAGATAGCCCAGGAGGAATGCAGGGTGTAGATAGGCCAGTGGTGGGCGGAAAGGGGGTGGGGCTAGCATAGGGGATAGGGAGGCATGTGTATTAAAGTGTACGAATAAATTACAGGATCATAATCTAAAATGTATGTTTGGAAATGCGAGAAGCCTGGCTGACAAAATGGGTGAATTGAAAATGATGGCATTGAATGAAAAGTATGATGTAATAGGTATAGCAGAAACGTGGTTGAACAGTTCTCACGACTGGGCTGTAAATATAGAAGGATATGCCTTGTTTAGGCAGGACAGAGAAAAAAGGAAAGGGGGAGGACTATGTGTTTATGTTAAAAAAGAATTGAAGCCAAATTTAAAAGAAGAGATAACTGGTGATATGGATGATAAAGTGGAGGCAATATGGGTGTAATTAGGCAACAGGAAAGGGGGTAATGTCATTGTTGGTGTCTGCTATAAGCCGCCAAATACTAGCAGAGAGGAGGTGAGTCAACTTCATATGCAGTTGGCAAGGGCTGCAAGTTTGGGGAGTGTGCTCATTAAGGGGGACTTCAATTACCCTGACATTGATTGTTGTGGTGGAACTGCCATCACAGAAAAAGGCGATGAGATCCTGAATTTGCTGCAGGATAATTTTCTCTCACAGGTGGTTGAGGTTCCTACTAGAAAAGGAGCTCTGTTGGATCTGGTAATATCTAACATTGTGGAGCGCATTATAGATATAAAGGTAACTGGAGGCTTAGGGAATAGTGACCATGAAATAGTGGCATTTGGACTTTGTTATCGAAAGGAAAAGTACGCTGGGTTAACAAAGACATTTAGAATGTCAACTGGGATAACGTATTATCAGGTAAATGTACTGAACAGAAGTGGACTGTGTTCAAGGGGATTTTAAGCCAGTTCACATCTAAATTTATACCCTTAGGAAATAAATGTAAAAAAAATAAATCCGTGCCCATGTGGCTGAATTCTGATGTAAAGAGGCAAATGGAAAGGAATAAAAAGGCATTTAAAACCTTTAAGGTTGAAGGAACAGAAAGGGCCTTTAGGGATTACAAAAACTGTAACAAGGAGTGTAAGAAAGCAATCAAACTAGCTAAAATTAATAATGAAGTTAGGATAGCTGAACAAAGCATCACTAAGCCTAAATTTTTTTTTAAGTATATTAATAGTAAGAAGATGAGGACTGAGAATGTGGCACCATTAATTAATGGGGATAAGTTAGTTACGGAGGATGGCGATAAAGCAAATGTCCTGAATAATTTTTTTTCCCTCTATATACACTATAGAAGATCCAAGTACAGATATCATAGAGTATAGTAGCAATAATGGTATAAAAGATTCAAGTGCACTTTGGTTAACCGAGGATATGGTACAGAATAATATTAATAATATTAATAAATCTCCTGAACCAGATAAAATACATCCTCGGGTACTTAAGGAGCTAAGTTCAGTTTTATCTAGGCCATTGTTTCTTATTTTTGCTGATTCCCTCATGTCCGGTGGTGTGCCTCTGGATTGGAAAAAGATTGATGTTATTCCAATATTCGAAAAGGGTAGTCGTTCACAGCCGGGTAATTACAGGCCTGTAAGTTTAACTTCAGTGGTGAGGAAGATCCTGGAAAGTTTAATAAAGGAACATGTTCTAGAGTATGTTTCAAGGACTGACATTATAAGTAGTAACCAGCATGGATTTAGGAGGAATAGATCTTGTCAAACTAACTTGCTTGGCTTTTATGAGGAAGTAAGTAGAAATTTAGACTCTGGCATAGCAGTAGATGTAGTTTACTTGGATTTTGCAAAGGCTTTTGATACAGTCCCCCATAGGCGACTAATGTATAAGCTAAGGTCTGTTGGTCTGGGTAGTCACATTTGTACATGGATAGAAAATTGGTTAATGAATAGGATGCAGAGAGTAGTTGTTAATGGGGCTTCATCATTATGGACTAAAGTGCTAAGTGGGGTGCCACAGGGTTCTGTGCTGGGGCCGCTTCTATTTAATCTATTTATTAATGATTTGGAAGTGGGTATTGTCAGCAAGGTTTCTGTGTTTGCTGACGACACAAAACTTTGTCGACCATTAAAAACTTCCGAGGATGTGCAATCGTTGCAAGGGATGCATTTTGGACTTAAAAATCCTTGTGCTACTTATACTATAAATGGCACTGTGTTAAGTGAATCCCTGTTGGAAAGGGATCTTGGAGTTTTGGTGGATAACAAACTTAAAGGTAGCAAGCAGTGCCAGGGTGGCAACAGCCAGAGCCAGCATGGTATTGTCTTGTATAAAGAGAGGTATGGATTCAAGGGAGGAAAATGTAATTCTCCCTCTTTACAAAGCATTGGTAAGGCCTCATTTGGAATATGCAGTGCAATTTTGGAATCCTGTTTACAAAAAGGACATCTTTGAAATGGAAAGGGTTCAGAGAAGGGCAACTAAATTAATAAGGTGATTGGGGGAGCTTGAATATGAAGAGAGACTGGAAAAGTTACAATTATGTACGCTGGAGAAAAGGCGCTTGCGTGGGGATATGATAACTGTGTATAAATACATTAACGGGCCATTCAATAAACTATCTGGGGCATTGTTCACCAATAGAACATGTCAAAGGACACGAGGACATCCCTTAAGACTTGAAGAAAAAAGGTTTAGGCTTCAAGCTCAGAAAGAGTTTTTCACTGTGAGAATGGTAAAGCTATGGAACTGTCTTCCAGTGGACGTTGTTATGGCAGGTTCATTGGTCAGTTTCAAAAAAAAGCTGGATGAGTTTCTGCAAACAAGGAATGTTGCAAGTTACTGGTATTGATACATAAAGTAGAGTTGATCCAGGGAAATTTCCGATTGCCACTTGGAATCAGGAAGGAATTTTTTCCCCCTTCATAAATTTGGTGGGTTTTTTTTGCCTTCCTCTGGATCAACAGTTAGGCAGGAAATGAGGATATTGCTAGATGGGTTGGACTGGATGGACGTATGTCTTTATTCAACCTCAAATACTATACTATACTATACTAAGGATTTCTTAACACCACACATTGGGGCCAGCAGTAAGGCAAATTTTAGTTTGGGGGGTGGACACGCCCTTTAACTTTTACTCCTTTCACATGACTTCCTCCAAATAACAAAAACCAAAAAAAAATCACTTTGCCTTGGTCTAGGAAAATAGAGAATAGTCTGGTATTGTATACTTACTAATTAAACTTACTTTAGTTAAAAAAAAAAAAGTAGTCTATAGAATATTTATATCTCCACCTGAATTTTAATTGCTAATAAAGAGAACACTGCTTAAACGAAGAGGTTTGTAGAGCTTGGTGTCAGTCTGTCCAGAATAAAACCTGAAAGAAGGAGGAGGTGAACATAAAATAGCGCACACAAAAATATATCTTAATACCTAGCGATAGGCTACCAGTACCACTACATTCCAGACAGGGAATCACCTGAGTTAGCAATTCTGAGTTAGATCCTGTAAGCAAAAGGTTATCCACACCTATAAATCCTACACACAGATAATATATATATATCTAAACAATAATTCCTACCAGGTAACGTTACTTTGGAAGCAAGGTTCGTTTTGGAATATACTCCGAATAGGACAATTAGTCATTAAACAATTTTATTTATTAAAAGTACAAAAGAGTGCATAACATAAGGAAAATGCTATGATAATTGAACATTAAGGGGAGCACATAGGAAGAAAATAATTAGCGTCTGATCAGTCCGAGATCAAAGTCCATAGAATACTTGGTAATCTGAATGGAAAAGTGAGGGGAAAAAGTCCAAAATGATAATCCATTATAATAGCCAATGTACGTTCCTCCCAAATGGCTACTGATGTTCATTGGTTTGATGTTAAGATGGAGAACAATGGGCTGGTACTTTGGCCCTAGTTTTATACACTATCCTGAATATGGGAGTGATAGGTGGATTCTGTACTTTTGCAGGGATAATTCCTTCTCTATTTTTCCCCAGTCTGCACTACACGCATCGTACATGCCACACACAAAATGCTAACAGGTTTGTGATCTGCCAATTTTTCACAGTTCATGGATACCAAACATGATAATTCTAGGAGTTTTTATGACCAAGAAGTTTAACAACTTTGGTTTCCCCAGTGATATCAACCTATAAATATATATGTACAAATGTGCATCAGCCCACTTTTTTGGGTGGATATACAATTTGTCTTTCCCCTGAAATATGACATCTGGTCAAACTCTGCTTAAGGCTGGAGGCCCCGTTGGTAGGGTGCCAGTTTGTCTGCAGCCTGTACTGCCTTTATAGACCCCTTGTGCCATTGAGCCAGATAACCTCCTAAAGGACCAGGGCTAGGCTTATCTGAAGAACAAACAAATGAGGGAAGACCAGAGAGCAATACTGCTATTTAATGACCAAGAATCATTATTAACCCTGTGAGTACCCGTGGAATAGGTGGGAGCTGCCATGCTGCTAGACACTACTAGTAAGGTGAGATAAATGGAAAATGAATGATTCCATTATTGATAATACCTTTGGGTGGTTAAATGACACTTACAATTGTGATACTTGGAGCGTCTATAGAAATGTAATATTGTAGATAGCCTTTGCTTTGAATGTGTTGCTATTATATATATATATTGTAGTATATAGTATATATGGTAGGTAATTTGGTAGGGATTTGAAGTCTTATGTAAACATTACATTTTCCTTTCTATTTTAATTGATTTATATTGTTGGTTAGCACTGTGACTGGTGGTAACCATTTTCTGATAATGGGCCGTACAGTAAAGTTTCCTCTTCTGTTGATTAGTTGAGCTGTTTTGCGTCGATAACAAGGTTTTAATTATGCAGGCTCGGCTAGTTTTCAAATTAGACTGACAACTGTAGACTTACTGTTTTTGACCACTAGATGGAAACATGTTATTTCTTTACTGTGTGATTCTCTTTTCCCCAGGCTATTTATTTTCAATGGTAACATGTCTAAAAATAACAGGCAGCATTGTAGTCAGATTATTTGTAAATGGAGAGAGTGGGATGTGATCAGACATTATCTCTGTGTAAACTAAGATTTATTGTGGACCACACAACATATCACAACGTTTTTGTGATATGTTGTGTGGTCCACAATAAATCTAAGTTTATTTGGAGTGCTACCCTCGCTTTCTTGCTTTTCCTTGTATCATATCCATGTAAGGGTTGGATTACCTAGAGGCGTCAGCACCCACGTTTGGTTGAGTGCAGAGGATCCTTTTTTGAGTTTGCTGATTATCTCTGTGTACTGTAGTCTGGGACTCCCGGTTATATGGGGAATAACATCCCACTGACTGGTTTGGCCCCAAACAGTATCTATCTATCTATCTATCTATCTATCTATCTATCTATCTATCTATCTATCTATCTATCTATCTATCTATCTATCTATCTATCTATCTATCTACAGTAACTTCTTTCTCTATATCAAATCAAATCAAAAAGAGCTTTATTGGCAGGATCAAGTTACATGTTGACATTGCCAAAGCAAACAAAAAACATTAGTATTAGAGGTTCACAGTAGGGGGTAATGGGTATCAATGGATGAGTAATATATGGACAATACTGTAAGGTATATATTGGGGTTCCTGGGATGTAACGGTTTGGGAATAATAAAGGGATAACTGGGCAAGTAGTCCATGGGCATTAAGATCATTTATGCTCCTCTCAGTCTGTGACATGCCATTACATTGTGTGCCCCAGTATTTGCTGTGGCTTCCTCCTCTACCAGCGGGGAGTTTTTTCTCTTCATCTAAGAAGTCAAAGTCTGGAATAAAGTCCGACAACATCTTGAAATCTATTATCTATCTAGCTATCTATCATCTATCTATCTTTGTATAATCTGTCTGTCTGTCTGTCTACAGTATTTCCTATCTATCTATTGTTCTATCTATCAACATCAATGTTCTTTCTACAGTATCTCGATATAGCGTTCTATCTAGTGTTCTATCTACAGTATATCTATCATCATCATCGTTATCTATTTATATATCTATGGTTCTATCTACAGTATATATGTATATCTATTGTTCTATCTACAGTGTATCTATCATCATCATCGTTATCTATTTATATATCTATGGTTCTATCTACAGTATATATGTATATCTATTGTTCTATCTACAGTGTATCTATCATCATCATCGTTACCTATTTATATATCTATGGCTCTGTCTACAGTATATATGTATATCTATTGTTCTATCTACAGTGTATCTCTCATTATCTTTCATAATCATTACCTATCTATGCATTTATCTAATTTATTAGCATTGTTATTTTCTATCTACAGTTTATTTTTGTCTGTCTCTCACTCAACCATTAATATTTAATCAACTATTATTAATAAACTTTTCCTGCGGGAACAAATAGAATGATGTATCACCTATCTTTATTACTGCATAAAGTCAAACTCTTAAATCACTTTTTATATCCTCCTCCCAAACCCACTGGTTTAGGCATGATCAGTATGCTTAACAAGGGGAAGAGAGAGAAGATCTACCAAATGAGCTACTTTGTATCCTCTCTTTGCCAAGAGTTGGAAGGAGGGAGAGCAGAAGAAGTAGTGGAAAAGGGAGCTTGGTGCAATTGGGAATGCAATTTTTTCTCGAGGCACATCTTAATGTTGCACTTACTCGTAATTACTAGTGATGGCCCAGTTCACGGATCCGAACCCGAATCCGCTGCGGATTTACCCCATTCACGAACGGCGGATATCGTGGATTTTCTGGTTTTCCGCCTTCCGAACTTTTCCGAACCGCGTTTTCGAAAATTTTCGAAATTACGAGGATTTCACGTATTTTCAAAAATGCATGGAAATACATATTTTCGAAAATTTTCGAAATTACGAGGATTTTACGTATTTTCGAAAATGCGGGAAATACGTATTTTCGAAAATGTTTGAAATTACGAAGATTTCTCGTATTTTCGAGGATTTTTTTCATTTTAATGGGTCCGCTCGCGGATTTTTGAATTTTCAAATTTTTCCGAAAATTCGCGGATCCTCGAGCGGACCGGATTTTGTGAAGTTCGGACATCTCTAGTAATTACTTAACAGTATATGTTGTATACAAATAATTGTAGTGTTAAGTTACATTACATGGACTGTGTTGAAATTGTATCATAATATATATTTTTACAAAATAACAAAAATTCCAGTTATACTGGTGAAAATATTTTCCTTACCAAAATTCTTAGGCACACCTCTGGCTCTTTGAAGTCGCAGCAGTGTGCCCCAGAGAGACCATTGTTTAATGAGCAATTTCTCATCAGGTAAAACACATTTTTGTCTGAACTTTAATAAAGAAACACGTTTGCCTGTTGGTGCGCATCCTGCTTAATCTTAATAAACAAAATCATTTTTGTTTATTAATTTCTACCTTTTCAATGTGGCAGTAATTAAGTCATTATTCTTCTACATTGCAGTGTCTTTTTATACATATTGTATATATGTATATATAATATCTTATGATCTTTATGTTTTCATGTCTCCTGCTGGTGTAATGATCTTTGTAGACTGACACACAGGGCACAGTAACAACTCGGTTAGAGTCACTGGAGTGGCAAGTTTAATTTTCTTTTCATACTCAGAGACTGCTGTGTTCTGGGTTCTCTCCTACCGGTGTTTAAGTTGTTATTTATGCTCATGCTCTGCACTAATCCTTTTAAACCCTAGAAATCTCTGTGTGGTTGTAGCTCAGGAATATCTTGTAGTTATGTGCATCTAGGTCATAATATTACTCATTTTTCAGTCAAGTTGGTCAGTTAACATAATTTTATACACAAATGTGTTTTTTTATGTAACCAAATTGAAAACATACTCATGATGTATGGATTTGTTAACCACATATTTTTTTTTTTTTTTGAAGCATAAAAACAATATAACAAATATGAATAATTAATGTGTGACAAAACTTTCACAATTTTTTTTTAAAGCACTATTGTAAATTTAACAGGAGGCAGAAGTGATTTCTCCTACCTCCCATTTCTACATGATCCAATATCAGCTGTTAAAGATGATGCTCATGCAGCACTGCTCTCCCTCCGCCTTTTCTATAACTTGCACACATGTGTATTGATGTTAGAGATAAAGAGGTTGTGTTGAAGGGGAGGAGCTAGTAGGTGCTGTCAATCACTCCATTAAGGCTGCGGCCACACTGAAGCGCTTACCAGAATGCAGTGTTTTTAAGCAAAATGTTTACATTTTACCCTCCATACTGTTTGTCTGTTGTTAGTCTAAACATGCCACAAGGCAGCAAAAAAAAAAACCAACAAAAAAACCCCAGCCATGGCAGCCAGCAAGAGGTCTTTTATCTTTATGAATAAATACTCTGTAACATTCGCATTAAATCCAGCCCGGTCTCGCTGGTTCCTAATATGTGTTGCTTGCAGTGCGGTAATATTTTATACATTCATGAATTATTTCTGCACTCTCTAAACTTGTGCATGTTTACATGTTTCCGTGCAGCTTTGTATTATTTTGCATTATGTATGCGTCAATAAAGACACATTCTAGCTTTCTGCAGTTAAAGGAATACATCTGAATTTTGTCTCAACTACGGTAGTAGTATAGTAGTATAGTGTAGTATAGAATAGTAGTACAGTATAGTGTAGTATAGTAGTATAGTATAGTATAGTATAGAATAGTAGTATAGTATAGTGTAGTATAGTAGTATAGTGTAGTATAGAATAGTAGTATAGTATAGTGTAGTATAGTATAGTGTAGTATAGAATAGTAGTATAGTATAGTGTGGTGTATTATTATAGTATAGTATAGTATAGTAATATAGTATAATGTAGTATAGTAGTATAGTATATTGTAGTTTAGAATAGTAGTATAGTATAGTGTAGTATAGTGCAGTGTAGTATAGTAGTGTAGTGTAGAATAGTAGTATAATATAGTGTAGTATGGTATAGTGTAGTATAGAATAGTAGTATAGTGTAGTGTAGTATAGTAGTATAGTGTAGTATAGAATAGTATAGTATAGTTAGTGTAGTATAGTAATATAGTATAATGTAGTATAGTAGTATAGTATAATGTAGTGTAGTAGAATAGAGTAGTGTAGTATAGTATAGTAATATAGTATAATGTAGTATAGTAGTATAGTATAGTGTAGTATAGCATAGTATAATGTATTATAGTAGTATAGTGTAGTATAGTATAGTAAAGTAATATGGTATAATATAGTGTATTGTAGTATAGTATAGTATAGTTTAGAATAGTAGTATGGTATAGTGTAGTATAGTGCAGTGAAGTATAGTAGTGTGGTGTAGTATAGTAGTACAGTGTAGTGTAGTAGTGTAGTGTAGTGTAGTAAAGTATAGTATAGTGTACTGTAGTATAGCATAGTAGTATAGTACAGTAGTATAGTATAGTGTACTGTAGTATAGTATAGTAGTATAGTATAGTGTACTGTAGTATAGTGTACTGTAGTATAGTATAGTAGTATAGTATAGTTGTATAGTGTAGTATAGTAGTATAGTGTACTATAGTATAGTATAATCGTATAGTATAGTGTAGTATAGTATAGTATAGTATAGTGTAGTATAGTATAGTATAGTATAGTATAGTGCAGTATAGTAGTAATGTGTAGTATGAAGGGGGGGAAATGTCTTCCTGGCTCCAGGGGGCAAATGGAAATGTCACAGATAATGAGGGGAACACTCTTCTAGTGGATTACTTTATTGTTGAATCACACACACACACAAAAAAAAAAACACTATTCATTTTTACATGCATTGCCTACCTGTAATCAAAGCAATGCATTTTAATTCTCTATTGGGAAGATGCAATAAAACACAGGAGCCCCCAATGTAATAATCCCTCCATGAGATTTACATCACGGGATCACAGCCAGTCAGGTAGATTTGGCCCCGCTGCTTCAGTGTAAAGCTCACGCCCATGGGTAGTGTTTGGCTGCATTTGTGATATGTGTAAGGGAAAGGAGATTATAAAAGATTTTGCTGTTTATTGTGGCGTGGTTAACACAGACAAAAGTGGAGAATTAAAATTTACCCTGTGGACTGTGACCTCTCCTGCCCTATTTATTGGCACATTTATTGATCTGGTCTAACAATGCACAGGACTAAAATGTGTACGACAGACAGGCAGAGGTAACACAACCTGTCAACATATTTTCCTGTAGGTAAAGCCCTAAGCAGAAACACAACGTACTGATATTTTTTTTAATCAGCTTCTGTGAAGCTGTGACACTTTGTACTATATAGGCAGTAGAGATGGCCGGACTCACTGAAATCTGTTCTGCTGACAGATTTGCGGATTTTTTTTTAAAATTCACAAAAATTTGGAAATCTGGAAGCGGACCCATTGAAGTCAATGGGATTTAAAAATTCTGCCTTAAATGAAGGAGTTTGTATGTTCTCCCCGTGGTTGTGTGGGTTTCCTTCGGACACTCTGTTTCCCCCACAATCATAAAGACATACTGATATTTGTATAAAATTGTGTAAAATAAATGTGCAATGTCAGCTTTTTAGGGCAGGGCCTGATGTGAATGTATACATGTAGTTTTAAAACACTACGGAAGATGTTGGCACTATATAAATCCATAATAATAATGAAGGTATAAATAGCAATGATAAATGGCTCAGGGATTGGTCTGGGGAACATGTACTAATGTCCAAAATCTTTACTATACACGTAGTACTTGAAACTTCATGTGTTTTGGCATTCCGCGCAATATTTTTGAGATTTCTATAAATTTTTTAATACAAAAATATTTGAAAATTCGTTCGAGAATTTATGAAAACAGTTTCCGCGGTTTGGAAAAATCACAGTTCTGGCAGATTCGTGAAAACCACTTTAGAACCGGGTTCAGGGTCCATATCTAACTGGCAGTACTCACATTTTATATTTGAGATTAACCCATTTATTTTGGTCCTGGCGATGGGAGGAAGAAACCCCCAAATTGTTGATCTCTTGGTTATGTCCAAAATAAATTAAGGCAAGTTTGGGCAGCGAAACGTTGATCACTTATACAATCAATTAACCTACTGATGTTAAAAAAACGACTTTCCCGATTTTAATTACGACCGATATTATGATCTAATGTCGCATAATAAGATCAGGAAAACACAATTTTTCAGCCATTCAATGGAAATGTCGGATTGTACATAATTTCGGCCTAATTTATAATTAGGGAGGCTTGGGCCCCCAAAACATTAATCATTTGGTTTCTTCCAAAGTAAATGGGTTAATCCCAAATATAAACTGTGCAAAGCTGTCTAAAGGGATGTAGCCAAACATCCCATAGGTATAGCAGAAGAAATTGAAGGCATAAATACCCAGGTAGTGCTGTCTAATTTGAAATTGCAGTTCATAGGAGTGTGCGAGAACCAGATTTATTTTCGTTATTATGCCTGGAATAATGCTGTAAACTGCTCAAACTAACATGTTAAAGGGGAAGTTCAGTGCAAAAAACATTTTTATGGGGAAAAAAAGCAGTATTGTATCTATCCTAATGACATTAAAGGGCACGTCCACTCTTTTTAAAACTATTTTCTGTAGTGTAGTGCTCCCTCCCCCAACCCCAACCGCTATAGTAATTTGTTTAAAAACTCCCCCGATCATTACTTACGTGCCTCTCTCCTCTGACGTTCTGTCACGGCCCTCTGGTTGCATGAGACCGCGGCTGCAGGTCCAAGAGGCAGCCAATCACGGATGCGGCTTCCAGCTGTACAGAACGTCGGGGTAAGAGGCAAGGTAAGTAATGATTAGGGGAGTTTTTAGACAAATTACTATAGCGGTTGGGGTTGGAGTGAGCCCTACACTACAGAAAAGGGGGTTGTAGCTAGAGGAAGGGAGAGCAAAATGGGAGGGAGAGGGAGTGGGGAAGGGTTGCACTGAGCATGTGCAAATTCTCCCAGAGGAGAGACAGGAGGCAGAATCCTATATGGACTCGGCCAGGCTCCTGGTGGTCAGTTTTCTGGACTTTGTAGGGACATTACAGGAGAACCATTTGGAGCAGAGATCTAAGGTAAGGCTTTTTCTACACTTCACATTGGGGCCAGTAATGGGTTAAATTATAGCTTTGGGGGTGGACATGCCCTTTAAAGGAGAATGAACCCCCCAAAAAAAGTTTCAGTTAGAAAGTACTTACCTCCACAACCTTCCACTCGGGTGACATTCCTTTTCCTGTATGAGCTCATTTTCACTTCTGTTTGTTCCCCAAAGCTGGAGCTGACATTTCCCCTTGCCTGCCAGTACTTTTACCTTCATTACATTTTCTGCACCTGTGTGATTTCCACTCCCACCTTTTAATCCCTATGATGTAAGAATGTATTAAATCCTCAATACTCAAATTGCAGACATGTCTTGGTGGTGCAGAGAGATTCACAGATTAACACTTTCCTAGTAACAGTGTTGTAGTGTGAAGGTATTTAGCTCTGCCTTTCATCTGCAGCAATATTAGTGTAAAGTGGGAATGTTGGAGGGTAGGGAGAGTGTGTTTTTGTTTATGCTGTATGTATAAAAACAACATAGTACGGAGCTGTAGAGGAAGGATAATGAAGTGAACCTTATCATAGCACAGCTCTGTGCAATGCATTTCTCATCAGTGTACCTTATTAAAGGGAATGCTGTATATAAAAAAACAACATAGTACAGAGCTGTAGAGGGAGGATAATGAAGTGAACTTGATCTTAGCACAGCTTTGTGCAATGTATTTCTTAGTAGTGTACCTATTTAAAGGGTCAGGGTTGCCTGATCAATGAAACATGTAGGGACACCTATTAAAAACACTTGAAGTATGGCCTCCTACATTCATACAATACAGCGCAAGACTAGGGTTGCCACCTTTGCCTTTAAAACCCAAAACCGTATGAAATCTACATGCTGTTGTGCCATTGCGTTAAATACATGTTGTATGGCTACACTGTACACTAAAATCAATGTACCCTGCATCATGCTTCTTGTAGAAATTATAACCAGCCATTTGTCTTGTAGATTTCATATGTGTTCGGGTCTTAAAGGCAAAGTGGCAGCGCTAGTTGAATCTATCACAAGCTATCACATTTTCTTCCACTTACCATCCAACATTCACCTTTAAATAGGTACAATACTGGGTACAATACTGAAAAATGCATTGCACAGAGCAGTGCTAATATCAGGGCCATTGTATTATACTCCACCTGTAACTCTGTGCCATGTTATTTCTATAAGTCTACATAATAAGGGGGAATGTTAGAGGGTATGCCAATTGCAGCTCTGCACCAATTACGTTTACCAATTAAAGTAGTACTGTTGGAGGGGATGCATACATGTTCTATAAAATTGATAGAGCAGGAGGACTGCCCTGCTCTATCATCACCTGAAGAAGGGGGCACGTTATTCCCCCGAAACGTTGTGTTTGTGATGTGTGGTTCACAATAAAGACTTTAAATTGATTGGAGTGCGATCCTCTGCTTCTTGATGCTTGCTATCACAGTTATGGTTAAAGGGAAAACCAATTGAGGCATCTGCACCCGAAGTTTGGATAAGAGTGCACCTCCAGTTGTATTACGTGATGTGTAAAAATCAGGTTCACTTCAATATGCATCCAATTTCAGTAGGTTTGTGGTATCCCAACAGGTAAATTGAGAGGTGCGCTCCCTGACGCCTGCGCCACATCAGGTAAGTATCATAATCAGTATAAAGTTGCAGGGAGGCACACTCAGGTAAGTATTTAATACATTTTCATTTATTCGTTGCTGAAAACACCTTTGTGTACCTGGTTTTTGTTTTCAGCACCTAATAAATGAAAATGTATAAAATACTTACCTGAGTGTGCCTCCCTGCAACTTTATACTGATCACTTCAATATGCTACAACTGCAGCTCTGCGCTGTAATGTTTCTATAAGTGTACCTCATTATTAAGTAATCAGTACATTTCTACTGGGGTTTCAAATACTTATGAAATTGACCTACTGAAGTGCCACATGTCATTGCATTAAATGCATACTGTGTGATGACACTGAAATCAATCAACATTGCAGCACACTAATAATATATATAGAAGAGTGCAGAAATAAACACATTAAAAGTCTGTCTCTTGCAGAAATGCTCATACATATAAATAGTTCACGGGTGCTCCTTAAATACATATGAAAAGGATTAACACCTTCCCCCACTCTATTTGAGCTGGCTTTGTGCGCGTTGGTGCTCACTTGCGCTGTGATCCCTGTCATTTTTGGGGATCAGAGCGCATGAGAATTGCACCAAAAATGTGCAACAAGCCCCAGCGCACCTAGTGTGGCCAGTCCAACTGACAAACTATCACGCTTTTTATCACGCTAGTGGATCGCAATCCTTAGCTTTTAATCAGCTAATCATATTCACTGCTATCTCTGGAAGAAATTAGCAGGTGGCGACTCTGAGATCAACTGTTACATGCAGCTTTGCATAAGGGGAGTGGGAAACAAACACAAGGTACCTAGTAAGCATGTGCAGAAGAAGTTTTGGGTCCAGGACCACCAGGAAGAGGCAACATTTGAAACCAGTAACATCATAGATTGACACACTAACAGACTGAAATCGGAGGTGAAAAACAAATGGTGACAGTTATAGTCTGTGGAGCTGCCTTTATATTTTGGGTTTCATTGTCCTTTAAATGTGCCTGGGTGCATTGCACTTAATGCAACCTCTTATTCTATATCTTTTAATAGTGTTCAAATGTTTCTGGGTGTATTTTTTAGTGACGTCACTATGACATAAGCATGACATCATAACTTGGTACAGATTTGGGTGTTAACCCAAAAAAGCATTGGTGTGATTTCTTATTGTATATATTTTTAAAAGTGTTCAAATATGTCTATTTTTTAGTGATGTCACAAATGCACAAATTTGGACCCAAAAAAGCATTGCACTCGGAGCAACTTCTTATTCTATATCTTTTAATAGTGTCTAAATGTGTCTAAGTGAATATTTTAGTGATGTTACTATGACATCAGCATGACATAATTATTTTGTACAGATTTTAATTTTGACACAAAAAAGCATTGCACTATTATTGCATTATTGCACTAATATTCTATATACTGTAGATTAATAGTGTTCAATTGTGTCTGGGTGCATTTTTAGATATGTCACTATGACATCAGCATGACATCATCATTTTGTACAGAATTGCATTTTAACCCATGGTGTTATTTCTTATTCTTGATCTTTTAATAATGTTTAAATGTGTCTGGGTGAATTTTTTTTACTGATGTCACTATGACATCAGCATGAAATAATTTTGCAGAGATTTGGATTTTGACCCAAGAATGTATTGCACTTGGTGCGACTTCTTATCCTATATCTTTTAATAGTGTTTTTAAAGTGTCTGGCATTTTTTAATGATGTCACTATGACATTAGCATGACATCATAATTTTGCACAGATTTAGATACAAAAAAGCTTTGCACTTGGTGTGGCTTTTTATTCTCTATCTTCTAATAGTGTTCAAATGTGTCTAATTGCATTTTTTAAGTGACGTTATTATGACATCAGCATGACAAAATTTTGCATGGATTTGGATTTTGACCCAAAAAAGCATTGCACTTAGTGCATCTTCTTATTCTGTATTCTATACTATACAGTATTTTATCCATTGCACTTGGGGCCCTATTTATAAAAGATCGTTATCGCAAAATACCGATCGTTATCGTAAAATAACGACCGGGTTTTTACTGATAACGACCGTTATTTACCGATAACGACCAGTATTTACCGATAATGACCGGTATTTACCGATAACGACCGTTATTTACCGATATCAGTACATAACGGTCGTTATCGGTAAATACCGGTCGTTATCGGTAAATAACGGTCGTTATTTACCGATAACGACAGGTATTTAACGATATCGGTAAATAACGGTCGTTATCGGTAAAAACCCGGTCGTTATTTTACGATAACGATCGGTATTTTACGATAACGATACCGATCTTTTATAAATAGGGCCCTTGGTGTGATTTCTAATTGTATATCTTTTAATATTGTTCAAATGTGTCTGGGTGAATTTTTTACTGATGTTACTATGCCATCGGCATGACATCATCATTTTGTACAGATTCGGATTGTGTCCCCAAAAAGCATTGCACTTAGTGCATCTTCTTATTCTGTATTCTATACTATACAGTATTTTATCCATTGCACTTGGTGTGATTTCTTATTTTAGATTTTTTTAATAGTGTTCAAATATGTCTGGGTGCATTTTTTAGTGATGTCACTATGACATCAACATGGCATCATAATTTTGCACAGATTTGGATACAAAAAAGCATTGCACTTGGTATGAATTTTTATTCTATATCTTTTAATAGTGTTCAAATGTGTCTGGGCAATTTTTTTAGTGATGCCACTATGACATCAGCATGACATCATCATTTTGTACAGATTTGGATTTTGACTGAAACTTCATATTCTTTATGGTTTAGTGCTGTTTTCATTTGTCTGGGTGCATTTTTTAGTTATATCACTATGAAATCAGCATGACATAATTTTGCATAGATTTGGATTTTGACACAAAAAGGCATTATACTTAGTGCATCTTCTTATTATGTATTCTATACTATACTGTATTTTATACATTGCACTTTGTGTGATTTTTAATTCAATATCTATTAATTGTGTTTAAATGTGTCTAGGTGCATTTTTTATTATGTCACTATGACAGCATGACATCATCATTTTGCACAAAATGTAATTTTGACCCTAAAAAACATTGTGCATCTTCTTCTTCTGTATTCTATACTATGCAGTATTCTATACATTGTACTTGGTGTGGTTTATTATTCTATATCTTTTTATAGTGTTCAAATGTTTCTGGGTGCATTTTTTAGTAATGGCAATACTATTATCTCTGTCTTTGGTATATAAAGTATATTCTAGTTTGTCTTTTTGAAAGATATTTGTTCTTTCCTGAAAATGTCAGTTTAGACACATACAGTGTTGCACGACGAGCCGTTATCGCTCTCTATTGCCACCTCCTAGACAATGCACTGAGCCAGTACATACCTTGTGGTGATTGCGCGACACAGTCTTTGTGACGTGTACTGCCGCAACTGCCGTAAGTTATGTCTTAAAGTCACGTTAACCCTTGGACATTAAGATGGAAAAAGCCGCTTACGGTGCTCCGTATATAACCCTAATAGGGAAATGCAGTAAATTCTTAGCTGGCTAAGATCCCGCAATGCACTAATGCACTTTGTGAGATTTAGTACATGGCAGAATCACAGTCCGTTAAACAGCCCAGGGTGATAAGATTCCATTGCACTACACTAGGTAGCAGAAAAGTTAACTGAAAATTGTATTGCATCAGGTGCGCTGTAGATATATTCTTGGACTTTATGCAGGTCCTGCAAAGCCAGTGTAAAACCCAGGATAACCCGATCATCCTGTAGCATGGGCTTTACACTGACTTTAGTATAATAGTAGTGGAGTATAAACAAAGACATACGTCCATCTAGTTTACCCTACCCATAATGCCTGCCTAACAGTTGATGCAAGTTTTCCACTTAGGATACCTGTGTTTAGGATGCTGGACAGGTAATTAAATTCCAACAAATAATGTCCTCAGCACATCCAAAAACAGGGGGTGCAAATTTTTACAACCCTTACCCCTAAAGGGTTAATAATATCCAATATGGTCAGCAAATTTGTGAAGAATCGCACACCTTGTAGAAAAGTGAACAAACTTTTATTGAACCATCAACATAACACACAACATTTCGGGGGCTCCTCCCCCTTGATCATGTGAAGGTGGAGGAGCTCCTCGAAACGTTGTGTGTTATGTTGATGGTTCAATAAAAGTTTGTTCACTTTTCTACAAGGTGTGCGATTCTTCACAAATTTACTGACCATATTGGAGAGGTAATTACCTGTCTTTAGTGCATTATTAAATATAATCTTTGTAGGATTTGTTTAGAATAAACAAATATTTATATACAGGTTACTTAAATCTTTACTTAAGAAGATGCCTAGAAATAACAGTTCCTGTCACTGTCCAATAATTTAGACAATTCAGCTCAATTATTAAGTTGTGGAGCATCATTGATCTGTCGGATGACTAAAGCTGGGTACACACGATGAGATATTTCGGTCCGATCGACCAATAATTCAGTGTATCGGTCGATCGGACCGAAATTATCGCATCCGAATGCTCCCATGTCCGACCGACCGTTCATCCAAATCGGACGAAAGGATGATCGGACATGGTGGAAAACCTCGTCCGATCGTGCGGTCCTCTATGGACCACACGATCGGTCGCAGTAACTATCGGACGTGGCTGCTTTTGCTGTGACTGACAGTCCTTCCTCCTGGCCGACCGGTCGAAAGTATCGAACGGTCGGTCAGGAGGAAAAATCGCTAGGTGTGTACCTAGCTTTACGATGCCTGACCAAACACAGATATATGGATTAAGTGTCACCCAGGTGTCGCTGGTGCATCTTTGCTTCTGTACCTGTATAACTGAGTATGAGAATAACACATAAGAGCTGATGCAATAAGAGGTACAAATGTTTGCCTGTGCAGAAAATCAGATGTTATCTATCTGCAGTTACCCATTAAAAAGCTAACACCTGGTGGGTTGCACCGGGAAAATGCTGGCACCTTTAATTGCATCAGCAACTATATAGAGTTTGTGGAAGAGTCCAATTCCCAGCAACAGCATTGATTTTAGCTAAGTTGTTATTCCTCAATTGCAAGAGGACAGGGGTGTAACTACCAGGGGAGCAGGAGAAGCAACCGCAAGGGAGCCCCATCTTCTTATTTTTCCTATGACAGATGTAGCCTCCTCCCAGAAAACCACTGTGGATGAACCACGGATAGGAGCCCCATCATAGTTTTACTGGGCGGCCCATTATTCCTAGTTATGCCACTGCCAGAGGTAACCATTTGTTTACCTTAAATTCCAGCAACTGGCAATGCTGGTTACCCAGCTCCCTTACAGTTTGGGAAAATACAGGTTTTGATCCCAGATTTATAGACTATGAAAGACAAGTACCTTGTTTGTTGAGTGTCACATGAACATTGCAGGTTTATTTTCTATCCATTTGTATCACCAACATTTATTCCATAGCTCATAATATCCAAGAGTTTCCATGTACGGAGCGTTTATTTATTGTCGGGATCAGCATTCCTACGTACCCTTCCTTACAGTTACGCAATTGGATTTCTAAGTTCTCATCACGAAATAGCCACTGGGGATAAAAATGCATCAATGTTTGTCGCAAGGCTTATAATGAAAATCCTGTTTTTTGCTCTGAACTTTAAGAGTTTCCTATTGACTGCGGCTTTAATAAATCCCCATGCTACAGAAAATTACTACGGAATAAGCTCTTTTTCTGGTCTGTAAGCAGAAAAAAAGTCAGCTGGGTGGATTCTGTATCTCCGACTATGGAAATCAAAAGCTCTGCTATACTTTGTTTACTTTGTTTGTTTATGATTGTTTGTTTTTTTTCCTCTTGTAATGTTTCTATTTTTTCTCTTGCCAAATGAAATAATTTTGCGTTGTAGCCAACCTATCTGGTCAGCAGAGGGCAGTAAAGATAATAACTGATACAATTGTATTAAATTAAAGATCAGAGATAGAATAATGTAATACAGTACATGTGACATTCATTAAATCAAACATAGCCAACAGGGAATTTACAGATACAACCAACCTGACTTGCAGTGACTTTACCAGCTATTCTTATATGGGGACATATAATGCACATTAGGAACATGGCACAGTACATTCCACTCTGCAGTCACGAGGCACCACCACCACCAAATACAATAAAATATTTATTGTCTCTTGCCCTGAAACATTGCATGCAGTGTTTATATAGAGATGAAGGAAACATATAATTCTGAAAGTCCGATTTGAACCCATTTGTAACAGAATGTTTTGATATTTCAACCACGATTTTAAGCTTTCAGCATTAGAACGGAATTTTTTAACAGTTTATTGCCATTTGCACAGTGACAAAGTGGAGGTGAGTGATGCAGTGTCACACACACACAGATTATTACAGGTAGAGATGGGCGAAACTGCTAAAATCCGTTCCGCCTGCGGATTTGCGGATTTTCGAGAAAATTTGTGGTAAAACCCATCAAACTCAATGGGATTAAAAAACTCAATGGGATTTAAAAAAAAATGCACATATCCGCCTAAATATAAAGTAAAATAGCAATGGTAACTTACTGTACATGGCTCTGGGACCTGGGAAATGCTCTGGGGAACATGTACATATTTCCAGAACTTTAAAAAAAAAAAAAACTTTCCTCGCACTTTTTTCGAGCTTCCATGTTCTATTTTCCATCCGTTTTGAAAATTCAAACTGCCCATCTCTAATTACAGGGGGAAATTCTGTGCAGGCACAAGATAGTTTTCTCTAAGTAAAACGGACACATGAAAGAGACAAATTATTGGGTTTAGGGAAAATGTAGGTTTGGACTCACTGTTTCGTAGAAATATCACCAAGATATTTACTTTCAAAATGCACTGCCTAAGGGCTAGGCCACACTAGCGCGTTTTTCGCGCGTTTGCGCCCGCGTTTCGCGCTCGCGTTTGCGCCCGCGATTTTCGCTAAAATGGAAATCGCGGGAACGCAAAAATTCCCGCGATTTTCGATGCGCATGCGATTGCGCGTCCGTTCGCGTTATGGTAACGCATGCGTTCACCATTTTTGGTGCGTTAACGCATGCGTTTCCATAACGTGAAAAGGCGAAAACGCACGCGCAAAACGCGAGCGCGAGCGCGAAACGCGCAAGAATCGCGCACACAATCGCGTGCGATAACGCTCGCGATTTTGTGCGCGATTCCTGTGCGTTGCAGTGTGGCCTCACCCTTAGCCCTGACCACCCAGACATTGTGAAGACCTGCAGGTAGAATTCTTGTAGAACTTTGCACAGATAACAGGCTGATAATTGATGTCAATTATGAGCCCTTATCTCTACATTTCATAGTTTAGAATGGCTGTGAACAAACACGTGACCACATGCATGGATTTACGAGAGAAAAAATGACGAAACTATTGGCTGGGGAAAACCTGTGAGATCTAAAATATATAGAGTGTGTTAATTTGATTAACAAAACTTTCCTGGGAGGTGTGAGATAAATATGGGGACCTGACACCTTTTGCTCTAAGAGTTTTATTTTTTTGTGTATGTGTATTCTTCTCCCGCTTGCAAAAGTAAACTCTTTATATTGCTCTTATAAAATGTTCTTCTGCATTTATAATACACCATTAGGGTAACATGCTTTGAAGGGTGGATGGTAAATACCTCTGGTAATGGTGTCATATAGGGTCCTATTTAAAACACGTGGTATGGCAAATTTGTTTGACTACCGCTATGGCATTGTATTGACGATCCTACAATTACAAAGGCAATCAGAATTTTGCAATTGCATTCATAATTTTATGACCTTAATTATGAATGTATCATTGTGGTTGTAAAATAACCACACATTAAAGATGCGGTATTGCTAATGTCCTGTGCATTAAAGAGGGCGTGTAAGTAGAATTGGTGTTTTTAACTGTAATATGATACTACAATGCTAAGCCCAATTCAGTGATACAGGTGCAAGCCAGATAATTATCTCCAGTATGTATGCCTACAAATAAATAAATAAAAACAAATAGGATACCATTTCTGTAACACGAACAGTTTAACTCTACTTCCCCCCCCAAAAAACAATTTATATCTTGTTAACAGTCCAGCAGCGTCTCCTGTGATTGGCTGAGACATCACATATCAGCCAATCATAGAAGCTGCTGCCGGTCCAGCCCCTTTTAATTGCTTCCATGCATGGAAAAGGCAAGGAAGCAAGCAGAAGCACGCTGAGGGAAAGAAGTTTGGTAAGTACTGTTAGCAGCATCTTAAAAAAGTTATAAACCTTGCAAGGTCGAGGTTTTGGGGGGTTGTTAACAAAATATTGAACAAAAAATTTCGGGGAGTTGGACATACCCTTTTAATAACACACCAGCTTACATCCATGCTGCGGCCATCCTATGTGCACGTATAGGATCAAAGTACACAATCATCTCAGGCCGGAAATTGACATTGGATTAACTGCCATTATGATATAGGGATGCCATCTGGCCCTTACACTGCTACATACAATCCCTATAAATGCAGCCAGATGATGATGCTATGAATTTTTTTTTTTATACTGACAGAGTGAAGTGCGCCCTTTGTCAAGGGAATTTCTGCAGATTTTCTGTGGATTTTAGGAGTATGTTAAGTGGTTACAGACAAAGGAAAATCAGCAACCAGAACAAAGGGAAGCTATTTCCCTTCTACTCCTATGGCAGCCATAGACTCAACAACGTGGTCACATAATCATCCGGGGATCGTACAATCGTATTGGGAAATGGGAAAAAACTCCTGATTTGAAAACAAAATTGTACAGTAGTTGGATGATCGGCCATACACCTCAATGGTCATGTATGAAGTCATGGTCATGTATGAAGAGCCACAGAGCCTCTATTGAATAGTGTGCAGTAGCTGAGCGAGTGTACTATGCGATACCCATGCAGCCGCAGCAAGCAAGGGGTTTAAATTGCACACTAACCGGTATTGACTAGATTAGCGTGGGTAAGAAGATATATCACAGAAAATACCCTAAGGACTGTGGGTAAAGACACCACCAATGCATTGCTGTTCCATAGGTTTGAATTACAGTGCAAACCAGACAGCAATGCACCAAACAGGTGTTGGAAAAACTGTCAGCCTGGCAACAAACATATAGGGCTATGTATGCCGAGCCATTATTTGCTATTTCTGTCTAAAAGTCACGTTAACTCATGTACCAAGGGTTAACGTGACTTTAAGACATAACTTGCAGCGGTGGTACTGTGTCACGCAACCGCCACAAGCTGTGCACTGAGGCAATAATGGCTCTTTAAGACAAAAACTTCAACGCCAGCAGATAGCTGGGGTTAAAGTTTCGAAATGGGAAAAACCCCATTTGCTATGCACCGAGAGCTGTTATTGACACAGTGCATTGCCTAGTAGAGCGATAACGGCTTTCCATACATATTCCCTATAGTAGGGCCTAGCGATCAAGATTTACATTATAATATAATCAATGTGTCATTTCACATCTTGAAGGAGGACATGCCAGCAGATAATACTTACCACTGACTTATCCTCCTCATTCCACCTCTCTCGGTGTCCACTACAGCCTGAACCAAGCAGTGAAATCTACATCTCTCATCACAGGGGCTCCTAATATTCCTTCATAAGCGAACACATTATGGTTATGCGCCTTTAAAATGCATTGTTCCAAACAACACACTGGAACACATATGAAAAAAAAACGTTTTTTTTTCTAAAGAAGTTTCATGACACTTAGGGCTAGGCCACACTGAAACGCAAACGCAATCGCAATCGCATGCGATTTCATGTGCGATTTTTTTGCGTTTGCGCTTGCGATTTCTTCAATAAGTATAGGAAATCGCATGCGATTGCGATTAAAAATGCAGAACGCAAAACGCAAACGCAAACGCATCGAAAAGCGCGCGTTTTTTTTGCGTTGCCGCGTTTTCAATAATTTCGAAAAATCGCAAGCGCAATCGCAAACGCAAGCGCAAACGCAAAAAAAACGCAGCAGTGTGGCCTAGCCCTTAGAGATGAGGGAAACTGGTGAGTTATTATCTGTTTTCAAACCCAAATAAAGTTTTTTTTTTTTTTCAATTTTCTAATTCTACACCAATTTTCGATATTTCTACACTGAATTGTCAACAGTTTTGCAAACTTCCACTGGTCAAAGTCCTGCCTGATCCGTGAAATTTTAAACCCGTCACTTCTTTGACAAGGCCTGGTTTGTTTCGAGACCAGGACTCATCACTGAGGACAATTTAACTAGTGCCAATCTGCTCTAAAACAAGCTGCTCGAAACTCATCATCTTTCCATCTGTATTCCTTGGTATAAGTCTAATGTGATTAATATATAAACAGTAACTATTATATAAAACTAGTTTCTACTGAAGCAAGTAATAAAGCTGCTATTACTTTTGCTATATTCTATTATGTAATGTTTATCGAAGAGAACGTGGGTGGATTTGTGTTCCGTTATCGTTTTATTAGGAAAGGTAGGAGGAAGTTATGAGAGGAGCTACAATTGCTTCTCTATGTTGAAACAACTGGCCCTATGCGTGGAATTAGATGGAAAATGTTTGGACAGGGGGTTGTGTTAGTGGACAGGAAAGATTCTGTTTATTCATAAAAAAAAACCCTAAATATTTAAAGGTTAAAGGGTAACTGTGGCCTCCTTACAAGTGCCCTTTAAAACAAGCCTATGATAATGTCTCTAGCTTCTCTGGATCATAAATTAGAAGGTTGTAAAGTTATACTTCCCAGACTGCCCTGTCTCTGTGACAGGCATGTAATATAAGGTGATAAGGTGATATAAGGTCATAAACCTCACCCCCCGAAAACCAATATTTTTTGAAGCTAGTTATAGACCTACAATTATTTCTTATAATGCATATGATGATGCTCTGTCCCAGTAGTGGGCATGCTCCAACCTTAAACTTGGGGGACAGATCCCCCAAGTGCTGGTGATGTCACAGCTAACAGTGCTAGCAGGAAAACACTTTTTATAATGCTGTAACTTTGGATAGACGGCAGCTAGGAGCATGACCCTCTAGTCATTTTAATTAAGGCTAATTGTATGGAGAGCATGATTCCCCTTTAAGTGTAACCCCTAAATAAGTAAGCTTTGTAAGTAAGTAGTGGTCTCTGTTTTGATACAGAGCATGAAATTAAGATAAAATCAAAGAGGAATTATGGTCCAAACACAAAGGACTTTGTCTTACCTTTAAATCAGTAATTGACTGTGTGTTATGGAAGGCTCAGAATACCTGGAGCTTTAAAGATGGAAGAACTATTCACTCATTCCTAGAATGATATCACCAGTATACATGCACTGTAGACATGATAATAAAATAGAAAAGATACATAGGACCTGCCTACAGTGCAGGGAATGGGTGGACCAGACTTTGATATCAGGAGTGAACAGTTCTTCTATTTCTGGTTTGAGGGCCTTAATGTAGGTTGGACTGGAGTTGAACCTTTAAAAGAAACTGGAGTAATGTCAGGAGCCCCTTTTACTAGAAGGTATTTCTCAAATGTTCACAGGCTGTATTTCAGGAACCAGGTGGGATATAAAGCAAATGATACACACTGCCAGAAAAGAGTTTAGCCTTTTAATCTCGTTTAATTCTGCATTGAATTTTGGAAAGGTGGTACCACCGGTACTGCAGAATATGGTGTGCGTGAGGTCCCCAAGCATTGGGGAATGGTCCTCTGCCCCTTTAACTGCTAATTATTCTAGTGTAATTTAGTTTCCAAATGAGCTTTCATCAAGATAGTTTATTGTATCATTACCAGTGCTGAGGAATTGGGTGGAGAAAGATAATGCACTAGTCCTCACTGCTAGTGAATCAATGTTATGGTTAGAAGCTGACATTTTAACACATGACTCACAGACATTGGCAATGTTCCTTAGTAATTAATGAATAGTGCTGTGCTTCTGTTTGCAGAGATAATGCAATACACTCCCTGCAATGAGCCAATTAGGGTAAATAACACTTTTTCCTGTTTTTTAAGTTCACTGCTAGTGACAGGGTTCCCTATTGGTTGCCCCCTGAAGTCAATCAATCTATCAATCTATAGGGCTTGTACCACAGCTAAGAAGGGGTTTCCAGTCAGCAATAAGCGATTAAGAGCATGCCAGTAGAAAGCACCTATTAGCTGACTTTTGGATACAGCAGTAATTCTTTTAATACAAACTCTACATTGCAGATTAATTGCCCATAAGAATCAATTCCTGGCTATTAAACTTTGCTTCCTTGATGCTTCACATAAAGGTTGTTTGATTTCACTCTCAGTGTCCCTTTCCAGGTATTTATATGGTGCTTTATTCATCATTCCCAATCACTAAGGGTGATGGCCTGAACTTTTGCTTTGGTTTATATCTGTTGGTTTTGTATTCCATGTGAGTATAGTAATTAATTGTTTAACAGGGAATACTATCATTTGGGACATTGAAGAGATTGCCTACAGACTAGTGCTCCTTTAACATAGTCATTTATCCTGTTGGAATCGAAATACTTTCACATTCTGCCTGGGATTCACAGGATGTGTATAGAGATGTGTGCGCCACATGCAGTTATAGAATATAGTGACACAGTAAGAACCACTGTTATATTGATGGAGGTCGCACATAAAACATTAACAGGACAAAAGACACTAATGGATGAAAATAAAGAAACAATTCAATAATATAATAACGTCCAGTGTTGCATTTGTCCCATTCTATGTGTGTGATTAAAACCTGCCTCCCTCCTGCTGTTAAACAATTCACACAAAACCCAGGAGTTTCCATCATTTTGAGTACTTTATAGCCACGTAGATTCACAAAAAATGTGTTGCCAGCAAACAATGGAGATTTCCACAATCATGGAGATCACATTTGCAGTTATTTTTTGTTATAGCGGCTCTCTATATTTCCTGCAAGTAACCAGAAAAGCTTATCCTGACCAACATTATTTATTGCCAGATCATGTCCTTGATATCTGATACTTCCCAAAACATGTGATCACTAACCTTTCAGCTTCTTGCACACAGTTTCAATCTGTAAGATTCTGTCTGTCATCTTTCAAAGATGTGACTACAAAAAGTCCAGAGCGTTCTCCCTATATAAGGTATATAAGGTATAGGGAGAACATTTGCAATTTATATTTCCTCCTCAACCACACAGGTACAGGGTTGAGGAGGCAAAGACCACAGGCAAAGGACATTTTCGGAAGATAACGATCATTCCCACGCCTATGGTGAACGTGCATTGGCATCAGGAACAATTGTTTACACAGTGTCCCTTGGAATGATTACACCTGGGATAGCTACATCACCCCAATACCCTGTTTCATACAACAGTATCAGATTGTGTTTTGTCACCATTAGAATTACATGAGCAGAAGATCCAGTTGTGGTGTAGAACCCAACAGTATTATACACATACACTTGTTTTGCTCTAACTTTCCATCTTAACTGTCTAAATCCACCCTTTATCCATATATGAAATAGTGAACTTGTGTTTTTCTTTCTTCTTTTTCCTGAAACAGATTATAGCATATCAACCATATGGAAAATCCGTGGACTGGTGGTCCTATGGGGTCTTACTGTATGAAATGTTGGCAGGACAGGTAAAGATATTTCAAACCTTTAAAGGAAACAGAAACTGGATATGAACAGTACAATTCGCAACAGACACATGTCATTTACCATTGTCATGTACCATTGGAACCTGTTAATAATTAAATAATCCAGGGACAGCGTGCACATTTCCGGAGTTAACTTATTCTTTGCATTGGCTGTGTGGGTTTTTTGCAAAACAATGCCCAGTCTGCTCAATCGATTCAATATCGAGTTTGTACCTTTTGTTTGCGTGATTATTTAACGCCCGCTGGTAGCTGGCATTGATAGTACGCAAATTGCAACACCATTAGGCAATATACCCGAAGGTGCAAACTCTATATTGAATCGCATACGAGAGATTGTATAGGGACAATCATTCTGGTGTCCACACATGCATTTATTGGGAGTATTGGGAGCTGATAGTGGCCAATGGAAAGTTTCTGTAAAAACTGAGCAATCCCAATTATTGATAAACTAAAAGGAAGGATCCAACAGGATTTGTCTATTATTGGCCATATGTATATGCTGGAATCTATAAAACATAGTGTAAGACTGTTTAATATAACAAAATCAAATGTAGATTTCTATTCATCTATATGGCACCTACATGTGAATTACCAAGACTAAATTCTAGGTGTAACCTTCAAGGTTATTTCCACTCATAAAATAGACTTGAAGAGTGGGAGCTAAAGGAGCTATGTCTTACCCCCCTGTTCTTCAATTAAACAGTCAGGAGCAGGCAGCGAAGTTACAGTACTTTTGATCGCACTCCAGCGCTGGCTTCCCTGACAGATCCTGATGGAGCTTGCACTGTATCCGTATACATTTTGCGCATTCGCGCACAGCGCAAGTACCATCACGACCTGTAAGAGGAACAGAGGAGGAGCATAACCGAGGGTAAGTACTGTAACTTCCCTGCCTGTTCCTGACAGTTTAATTGAAGAATTGCAGGTAAGACATAAATCCTTTAACTCCTGTTCTAAGCTCTGGCATTAACCTCGGCTGTTTAACTTTGCCAAGTTTGAGTTGGCAAAAATGGCCGAGATCACCACCAGAGAGGGCGGGGGTGTAAACCCACACCACTGTGGGTGGTCGCATTCACCAGAGGGGCGTGGCTGGGTGTACACCCGCCCTCGCCCCCCCTGGGGCGAGGGGGGTGTACACCCATCCTGCCCTCGGCCCCCCTGGTGGCGACCACCTGCCGCACATCCCCTTCCCAGCAGCCCCTCCCAGCTCATTGGGATTTGAGCCCTTTGGCGCGATAATATACTTAGCGCATTGCGCTAAGTACATTATTGTGGTGAAGAGAGCTTAAATTACCGCTGCAAATTGTCGCGGTATTGATTTTTGCCACAATATTGATCACCTTTATAAATATGGCGATTATAATGATTTTTCCATGGCTATGGGCGGCTGTAATTTTTTGCTGAAAATAACAGACCTTTATAAATATGCCCCTAAGTCTATTTAACGAATGGAGATATGCTTTAAAGGGCATGTCCACTCCCAAAACTAAAATTTAACACATGTCTGGCCCCACTGTGTAGTGGTAAAAAAAAGCTTACCTTACTACTAAGCTCCAAATGGTTCTCCTGCAGTGTCTCCTCAAAGTCCGGAAAAGTGAGGAGTAGGAGCTGCCTCTATGTGAAAAAGTTTTTGCCTCCTCCTTGTCCTCCTGTAGGACTCTAGCATAAATAGGGGAGCCCTTTGCCTCCCCCGAATCCCCCGTCTCTTTACCTACATTTCAAAAACATAACAATTTTCTGTAGCAGAGCCACCCCCCTCCCAACCCTAACCGCATGGTCTATATTTAAGAAAGTCCCCAGAATCTTACTTACATGGTCTTCCTTCAGCTTTCCTAAGAGCCAGCAGGTGTTTTTGTGATTGGCTACCTCTCAGCCAATCACAGACACGCCTGCCGGTCAGGGCCCTAATGATACTTTGTTCCCGGAAGTATCATAAGAGGCCGTGGCTGCAGGAGCAAAGGCATGTAAGTAAGATTCTGGGGACTGTGAGGGGGTGGCTTCATTAAAGAAACATGATCAGGCTCATTTACCCAGAGCCGCTATTGCTCTGGGTAAATGCTGCTTTCACGATTCAATACCGCGAACGTGGGTAAATCCCGGTAACGGATTTACTTACTGCGAGATTTAAATGCCAGCTATTTGCTGGCATTAAAATCCAGAGCTAAAACTAGCACAAACCAATATTGAATCACGAGCATCAGATGCGTGGGTGATTTTTGCGTAACCCGCGCATCCGACGCTAATATGGAGTTAAAGTCGTGCTTACCTGTAGCGAACCAGTTAGCGCGACTTTTACTCCATGTATTTGCCCAGCGAGCTATGTTTTAGGTTGACATACCCTTTAAATTAAACTAAATTAAAGGCAAAATTCCTAACACATTATACTCACAGTCTAGAGTAAATTCCCATCTGGAAATATTAAACCCTCCACCATTCTGTATCACTTAAGCTAGCCATACATGATGTTCTTTTAATCAGAATCATAAATTCTTCCGCTGCTGATCTTCCAAGAAAGATAGGTTCTGGAAAATGGGGTTGGTGGAAAAGTTTTCACCTTGCCTAATAGTTTTTTTAATAAACCAATCATTATCATTAGCAGTCAATCAATTTGATCGAATTCGCCAACTTTATCGGAATATCGCTGTGTATGGGGGTCTTTACAATGATGCCCCAATCTTCTGTTTTGTTGATTTCTGTTAGTATTCTTGTATTGTGTGCTGTGGTGCTTTTGTTAACTGCTAAACAGAGAATACTATTATTTGTCACATCAAGAAGATTGCTTTGAGAGAGTGCTCCTTTAACCTAGTAATTTACCCTGTTGGAATGGAAATAAAGTTTGCCCCAGGAGGTTAATAATATAATAACTGCCAGTATTGCATTAGGGCCCATTCAGTGTTTGGCACCCTGTTGGCTCACACAGATCTCTGAGGTTTAAGGCAGATTTGCAAGTGATAGTGCTCATTGAGAGTAGTAAAGAGAACTCTCAAGCTTGGTGTTTTACTGTTGTCTCTATATAAAGAAATGCAGCAGAAATATTTTAAGTACTCTATTGGGGAAAATTACAGAGAGCCACAAATGTTTGCCTTGTACTTGATTGTACCAATGTCTGTACAACTGTCTGTACAAATGCTCTGCCTGTACTAATGTCCGTACAACTGTCTGTACAAATGCTCTGCCTGTACTAATGTCCGTACAACTATCTGCACTAATGCTCTGCCTGTACTATGTCTGTACAACTGTCTGTAAAAATGCTCTGCCTGTACTAATGGTCCATAAATGGTCTGTACAAATGCTCTGCCTGTACTAATGTCCGTACAACTATCTGCACTAATGCTCTGCCTGTACTAATGTCCGTACAACTATCTGCACTAATGCTCTGCCTGTACTAATGTCCGTACAACTATCTGCACTAATGCTCTGCCTGTACTAATGTCTGTACAACTGTATGTACTAATGCTCTGCCTGTACTAATGTCTGTACAACTGTATGTACTAATGCTCTGCCTGTACTAATGTCCGTACAACTGTATGTACTAATGCTCTGCCTGTACTAATGTCTGTACAACTGTATGCACTAATGCTCTGCCTGTACTAATGTCCGTACAACTATCTGTACTAATGCTCTGCCTGTACTAATGTCCGTACAACTTTATGCACTAATGCTCTGCCTGTACTAATTCCGTACAACTTATGTACTAATGCTCGCCTGCTATAATGTCCGTACAACTTTCTGCACTAATGCTCTGCCTGTACTAATGTCCGTACAACTATCTGCACTAATGCTCTGCCTGTACTAATGTCCGTACAACTTTATGCACTAATGCTCTGCCTGTACTAATGTCGTACAACTTTATGTACTAATGCTCTGCCTGTACTAATGTCTACAACTTATGTCCTAATGCTCTGCTGTACTAATGTCTGTACAACTATCTGCACTAATGCTCTGCCTGTACTAATGTCCGTACAACTGTATGCACTAATGCTCTGCCTGTACTAATGTCCGTACAACTTTATGCACTAATGCTCTGCCTGTACTAATGTCCGTACAACTATCTGTACTAATGCTCTGCCTGTTAACTATGTCGTACAACTATGTACTATGCTCTGCCTGTACTAATGTCCGTACAACTATCAGTACTAATGCTGCCTGTTACTAATGTCTGTACAAATGCTCTGCCTGTACTAATGTCCGTACAACTATCTGCACTAATGCTCTGCCTGTACTAATGTCTGTACAACTGTCTGTAAAAATGCTCTGCCTGTACTAATGTCCATAAATGGTCTGTACAAATGCTCTGCCTGTACTAATGTCCGTACAACTATCTGCACTAATGCTCTGCCTGTACTAATGTCCGTACAACTATCTGCACTAATGCTCTGCCTGTACTAATGTCCGTACAACTATCTGCACTAATGCTCTGCCTGTACTAATGTCTGTACAACTGTATGCACTAATGCTCTGCCTGTACTAATGTCTGTACAACTTTATGTACTAATGCTCTGCCTGTACTAATGTCCGTACAACTTTATGTACTAATGCTCTGCCTGTACTAATGTCCGTACAACTATCTGCACTAATGCTCTGCCTGTACTAATGTCCGTACAACTATCTGCACTAATGCTCTGCCTGTACTAATGTCCGTACAACTTTATGCACTAATGCTCTGCCTGTACTAATGTCCGTACAACTTTATGTACTAATGCTCTGCCTGTACTAATGTCCATACAACTTTATGTACTAATGCTCTGCCTGTACTAATGTCTGTACAACTATCTGCACTAATGCTCTGCCTGTACTAATGTCCGTACAACTTTATGCACTAATGCTCTGCCTGTACTATGTTCCGTACAACTTTGCAACTAATGCTCGGCCTGTACTAATGTCATACAACATCTGTACTAATGCTCTGCCTGTACTAATGTCCGTACAACTATCTGACTAATGCTCTGCCTGTACTAATGTCCGTACAACTTCAGTACTATATGCTCTGCCTGTACTAATGTCTGTAACACTTGTATCACTAATGCTCTGCCTGTACTAATGTCCGTACAACTTATGCACTAATGCTCTGCTGTACTAATGTCGGTAAACTGTATGCACTAATGCTCTGCCTGTACTAATGTCCGTACAACTATCTGTACTAATGCTCTGCCTGTACTAATGTCCGTACAACTGTCTGTACTAATGCTCTGCCTGTACTAATGTCTGTACAACTGTATGTACTAATGCTCTGCCTGTACTAATGTCTGTACAACTGTATGCACTAATGCTCTGCCTGTACTAATGTCCGTACAACTTATGCACTAATGCTCTGGCTGTACTAATGTCTGTACAACTGTATGCACTAATGCTCTGCCTGTACTAATGTCCGTACAACTATCTGTACTAATGCTCTGCCTGTACTAATGTCCGTACAACTATCTGTACTAATGCTCTGCCTGTACTAATGTCCGTACAACTGTATGCACTAATGCTCTGCCTGTACTAATGTCGTACAACATTGTACTAATGCTCTGCCTGTACTAATTTCCGTCGTACAACTGTCTGTACTAATGCTCTGCCTGTACTAATGTCCGTACAACTGTCTGTCCACTAATGCTCTGCTGTACTAATGTCCTGTACACCTGTATGTACTAATGCTCTGCCTGTACTAATGTCTGTACAACTGTATGCACTAATGCTCTGCCTGTACTAATGTCCTACAACTGTATGTACTATGCTCTCCTGTACTATTCTGTACAACTGTATGTCTAATCTCTGCCTGTACTAATGTCCGGACAACTGTATGTACTAATGCTCTGCCTTACTAATGTCCTGTACAACTGTATGCACTAATGCTCTGCCTGTACTAATGTCCGTACAACGATCTTGTACTATGCTCTGCCTGTACTAATGTCTGTAAAACTGTCTGTACTAATGCTCTGCCTGTACTAATGTCTGTAAAACTGTCTGTACTAATGCTCTGCCTGTACTAATGTCTGTACAACTGTCTGTACTAATGCTCTGCTCTATTCATTTAATATTGCATTCATGGGTATGGGTAAAATCAATTTTGACACAAAAGAGCCTTGGATGGTTTTAAGACAGGAAATTGTGAATTGTGGCCTTCTCCCCGATTGTGTCTTGTATATTTAGGGAGACCCAGTAAGGCAGTTGCACTTCCTATATTTTTATACATCCTTATAAATCTAAGCAGTTGTAAGTCTATTTCTAACAATTCATGGGCAAATTCCCATCAGGAGATAATGAGAATCATTCATAAAGGAGGCACAAAGAGGCCTCTATCTATTTTGTAGAACAAAGTGCCATTTAGGGCCATTTATTTATTTATTTATTTTCTTTGCATGCCATTCATTAGCAACCCATAGCAGACAAGCCTTCCCCCTAATGATACATCACCTGCTACAAAGTTACAGCATACTAATGACGTTTCTTGGCAGAATGCTAAGATATTTACACATGCTGCAATGTACAACACAACCTGTGACAGGGCCCAAGGCACTTCCAGGTGTTGCTAGTGTCAGACAAGGCCTTGTTAACTTTAGCGACATTCAACTGAGAACTGTAATTAAAATATGTCTGCATTCTGTAATTACTCATACTTTCCCTCTTTTTTTTCTTTTCAAGCCCCCCTTTGATGGAGAAGATGAAGATGAACTATTCCAGTCTATCATGGAGCAAACAGTGTCTTATCCAAAATCTTTGTCCAGGGAAGCTGTCTCTATATGCAAGGGGGTAAAGAAATAACATTTTGTCTGTTGCTTTTATATCTGAAAATAGGTAAAAGCTTGGCAATTAAAAAGTATTAACATGTACATTGTAATTTATTCTAGTGCATGGTGATCTAGTCTAGTGCATGGTGATCTAGTCTAGTGCAAGGTGATCTAATCTAGTGCATGGTGATGTAGTCTAGTGCATGGTGATCTAGTCTAGTGCAAGGTGATCTAGTCTAGTGCACGATGATCAAGTCTAGTGCATGGTGATCTAGTCTACTGCATGGTGAGCTAGTCTAGTGCAAGGTGATCTAGTCTAGTGCATTGTGATCTGGTCTAGTGCACGGTGATCTAGTCTAGTGCAAGGTGATTTAGTCTAGTGCATGTTTATCTAATCTAGTGCATGGTGATCTAGTCTAGTGCATGGTGATCTTTGCTCTTACTATGAGCAACATGGATAGTGAAAAAAAATATTTTCAGGCTTGTGGCTAGTTTTAAAAATTATTTAGAAGTTCAGAGGTGGGGCCCATGATACAGATGGTGATTCTCTGTCCCAGCAGTGGGTATGCTCAAGACTGAGACTTGAGGGCAGAGCAGTGGTGATGATGTCAGAGATCACAGTTTTAGCAAATAACTCCACCCTTTATACTGCTGTAACTTTGAATAGACTGCAGCTAGAAGCATGATCCTGTAGTCAATTAAAGGGGTTTGCTCTTTGTAATAAAGGTCACATCACATGTATTGAAACTACAGTTACCCTTTAAACATGAGCCAAAAAATCCATCATAGTAGCCATGACCAGAGACGTAGAAGATATAAGTGAGAAAGCAGACAACACAGATTTCAAGATTTCATTATTCTTTCCTAATGTAATTCTTCATATTTTGCTAGTGCTGTTAGGGCTGTATCTACAAACCTGTGGTATCGAAAAAGGTCCAATACCATGGGTTTATTATGACTACAAAAGACATGGCTGTAAAGTATGGATGATACTGTGCATTAGCTATATACTGCAAGGTGTCGTTATATTGCACCCAACTCATTTACATTGCAAAAAAACCACAAGTTACAAGGAACTAGTCCTGCAGGGTTTGTATAATATATCCTCCAAACGATTTGCATTCCTTTCACAGGTTTATTGTGATCACATCTGATGCTACACAGTTTTTATACATCAGGATGCAGAAAAAAAATGTGTAAAATAAACTAGGAGTCATATTGTGTTGCTGACACTTTGTTTTGTGCATAACTTTGCATTTTCATTTTTAGCAACAGTGGGCTATTTCTAAGACGGAAGTAAAAAAGCTGGTATGAGCGAGGATGCATTATTAAACTGAAGACAAAAATAAGGATTTGGGTTTTTGTTCAGAGAGAAGTGCAGCTAAATTACTAAAAGTTATCCTTTCATTCCTCCATAATTAGCTAGTTCTTTATCCTCCATCCCTATCCCAACCTTCCCAGGGAATAGTCATTAGTTTTATCACTTTTCAGGCCATCTCAAGCAGGTCAGAAATAGTTTAGCCAGGTGTAATTTGGCAGCTGAAAGGGAAGAGGCTAAATAATTATCTGAGCTATGGACAGATTGGTTTGTCTGTGACCAGCAAGATGCTGCAATGACATCAGGAAACCATCAGGAAAGATCATTTACAATTTTGCTGATTTCGGGAGTGACAAACCTAGTTAACTGATAAATTATATAAATCCATAGTCAGATATATTTAGAATTTCATTCTTCTAATGAAAGATCTAGTTTGGATTTATACATATTTTAAAGGGCATCTTCCCCTAATTAAAATTTAACCCACTACTGGCTCCACTGTGTAGTTTAAAAAAATCCTTACCTTACATCTCTGCTCCTTATGGTTCCCCTGCAGTGCCCATCCAAAGTCCCAGAAAGTGAACAGTAGGAGCTGTCTTCCTGCAAAAAGGTCTCTGCCTCCTGTGTTGCCTCTGGGGGTATTCTATCATGTGTTCTGGAACCTTTCCCCCACCTCCCTCCTACCATCCATCCACCTAGTGTTTATTCAATTTTCTGTAGTGTATGGTATCCCTGCCCCCCCAACCACTGTGTCATTTTGTTAAAAAAAGATTTAGAACGCTACTTACAGCCCGTCATTCCCATTGTGCTCTCCATTGACAGCAGGCGTGTCTCAGTCAATCACAGATGTGGCTGCTGGTTCGGCCCCTTTTTGCAAGTTCTGGCTAGCAGGGCTGTAAGTAACATTCTAATTTTAAAAAAAAAAAATTTTTATGTAGGGTGCCCTACATGATAATAATAAAAAAAAAAACATATGCGGTAATATGTACAAAAATCAAATTGTATGTGGGGGCAGATATTGGTCTCTTTTCCTAATTGAATATGGGTCAAATTTTTATTTATCCGACCAAAATATCATCAGTACAATCATCAGCTTACCAATAACATAGAGACAAATAGCTATACAATTTTGTCATTTTTATTGAACAAAAATAAACCAATAGAAGGCCAGTTAGTCACTGTCGTATTCCATCTGGAGTTTTTGTGCTTGTTATCTAGGTTTTTTTCTTTTTACTTTTTTAAACAGTTGCTAACTAAACACCCTCTGAAACGCCTTGGATCTGGCACTGATGGGGAACGTGATATCCGTGACCACGCCTTCTTCCGTTGGATTGATTGGGAGCGATTAGAGCGTCTGGAAATCCAACCACCTTTCAAGCCACGCCCTGTAAGTTTTCATACATATATATTTAGCCACACTTCAAGATGAGTCCTTTTATTCAGAAAATGCATCAGAAATTGTAAGCAGAAGGAAAAGTCAAAAGCTCGTAGGCTAATATTATTGATTCTTAAAGTTTCAAACAACCATATTCTTTAAAGGGTATGTTCACCCCCAGATCAAAAATCTATACATCCCCACCATGCGAGTCAATCATTGGCTGTGATGTCTCTGTTATGGCATTAACTGACTGCTGCAATCCAGAAGCCATCTACTGTATAGTAAGAATCTAAAGTATATTATGCAAGGTATCATGTTAGCTAAATGTGATGCTGCAGCCGCAATAAAGTTCAGAATGTCCAGGAAATCCTCCAACTCTACAGCACTCTGACATCACTTTGGTTACCCTTTACTCTAGTTAGACATTCCAGGCAAAATGTTCAGTCCAAGTTAGACTGTTTTCCTGTATTGACCTCTGCTCGCAATAGTCAGTGCATAATGCACAGATTGGCAAGAGGAAGAAATTAAAATGTACATGATTCTACAGATTGAAATAATGAAAGATTGATAATCCAAGGATTATCGAAAATAGCTTTGAACCTTCGATAATCATCAAAAATACGCTCAGAAGTCCTGAAATCCAAACAATCCCTCCGGACAGAACATTCGAGGGGATCTGTGTCTGAGTAGGGATGGACTAGAACTCGATTTTATGAATTCGTATGAACTCAGACTTTTTAGAACTCTCCGAAGTATGAACTTTCGGGTTCTCGCAAAACTTGCGGGCATATTTTCTATAATTAGCAAAAATTTGAGGATTATCAAATTTTCAAATCAATATCCCTCGACTTTAGCACTCCATAACCCTTGAATGAGGCGTTTGGTACATTTTGGTCCGAAACATATTGTGTGAATAGCCAATAAAAAGGTCTTTCTTGCAATTTCCTTGCGTTTAAGTCTGTTGAATTAAAGGGGAAGTTCAGTGGAAATACATGTACTTTTCAGAAAAAAGAGCATTATTTTTTCATCCCAATGACCTTAACCTGCCCATTCAGAATTGTGTCTGTGTATAAATAAATGCAATTGAAATATTGACTTCCTGTTTGCAGGACCCCTAGTAGAGACTGTTATGGTTTTGCCCTTGACCCAGCACCTGGGTTGATTCAGTTGCTCAGTAGAGATCTGAGCATGTTTGACCCATCCAACAGCCATTCAGTAGAAATTACTGTTAGGAACATTCCAAGGAAGTGGTGCATTCTGGGAAGAAGAAGGACCGTTAGAACCTGAAATATCAGCTCACTAATGTCAACAGCAGGGAACAACAAAGGGCATGAAATCAACTGATTTTTCAAAATGGGAGAGAATATGTAGAATAACTAAGAAGGAATTTCACAAACTAATAATGTAACAAACATTGATAATTTCCACTGAACTGTCCCTTTAAATGACATATAGAGGATTTGGTTGCTGTATAAAATTTAACACAATAATAAAGCTTCTTCCCTTTCCAATGCATGATAAGAAATATATATTAAATTAAATATTATATCCCTTTTAAAAGATTTCCCTTGGAATGTTAGAGAAGAGACTCTATTTTGTGCTCCTAGTCATATCTTATCTCATGGAGTTTAAATCATTAAATACTGCACCAATAAGCATAATCATGGTACTTTTTTGATGCACTGAAAGGCCTTTAATCAGTTTTAAAAATCCCATTAATGCATTAAGATAGCTTTAATTGATAGAGGCAGCTGGAACACGCAGTCCACTATTGTTGGTGCAGCTAAAAAACTGTGCACCTAGTTGTAGACTTTTAACGTTTCAAATACAAAGGTCAGCAATGGAAATTAGAATAGACATAGCCAAGGAATTAGTAACTTAAAAAGATAGAATGTCAAAAAGTAAAATTTGTCAAATATTGAACGGCATGTTTAATTAATGGTTCTCTCTAATATCAGAAGGTTATAAATTAAGCAGTATTATATAAATGTTTTGTAATCCTAACATTTCAAGAACAATCTTACAAGTAATTTTTCTTTTACAGTGTGGAAAAAGTGGAGAGAATTTTGATAAGTTCTTCACGCGTGCACCTCCAGTACTTACTCCTCCTGATCAACTTGTCTTAGCTGGTATTGACCAGAGTGAATTTGCTGGATTCACATTCATCAATCCAGAGTTTATCCATAGCAATCCACACAGTCCAGTGCCCATATCTTTGGTGTGATGTTATTGGCTTTACGACAGGGAGCAATCACAAACAACGCTTTGTCTATCAGCCCTTTTCTCTTGGCTGGCATGGTATCCTCCTTGGTATTGGCTTATTAGCACTTCCTGTCTCATTTTCTTCCTTTCCCGCATCTTGAAAAAAGCACTTAGTGTCGTAACGTGCTGTGCGAGTGGACCAGGATGCAATAGTGACTCCATTCCTTCCGGGATCTGACACTAATCTGGCATTTCACTCTAACTAGAACTTGTCAAAAAGCTGGTGAAATCATACATTTGTGTGGTTTTCTTTAAGTTGTCTCCTGGTTTGAATTATCACAGAAGATTTTTTCCTGCAATGACATTGGGTGACAAGTCACGTGCAGAAAAACGAGACGAGCTGGAAAGTGTTTTTTTTTTTTTTACGTTGGATTCTTCACGATGGCCTGGAATTTGACATCTAAGCATCTGCTGTGTCAATGTGCTGTGATACTTGAAGTTCCAATCAGGCTTGCTTTCATAAAGACATTAGATGATACCTGCCTTGGTTTCCACAATGAATTCCTACCCGGAATGGACAAACACTTCCTGCATCTCCCTGAAAAATTGCCTTTTGTCTGGGCATGCATGATTTATTAATATCTTTATATGTACACAGATCTATCTAGATGTTATCCGATACATATAGAAAAAGGTACCATGGATGAATGTGTATTTACATATATTTACATATATCTTTTGTTAACCATCTGCTTATGTGCATGGAATGACAGAACATTTTAGTGTATGCAAATATTGAGGGGATAAATTCATCGATATCTTTTTAGGTATATCAAGTTTTCATTGTCTCCAAATCATCTCCGTTAGGACTGTGGAGTCCAGTGTCGGTCTAATACAGGATATTTAAGTAGGTCCACCTACAATAAGGGTGTTTCTGCTTCTTATGACTACTTCCAGGTTTACTGTATATTTCCAGCATTTATGCCCATTTCTGTTATTTTATAAAATATATTTAATAATTAAATATTAACTATTGATTGGTAGAAAGGAAGTAGCTCCCTTGTAGAACTGCATGCAATATTATAAAGCTTCTGTAGATCAGGAAGGTTTGTCGGTTTTTACTTGTTTTTTTGTAAGTTGAAAATAGACTATATGTAGGCATTCTTTATAACACTTTACATGGTTTACAAACCCTAGTATTTGTTGCTGCTAAAGAAAAAATTAGGCTCGCGAGGGGGAAAACTTGCGAGGGGCTGATCTCTGAGAAAGAACGTAGAACGATAATGCAGATATCTGAAGAGATAATTTTAGGACTTTACTGTAGGATATGATTACACATTTATATATTAGAAAGAATATATCTTAGAATATGTTCAGGAATCAGCATTGGAATCATAAAACTTGGAGGTTCTGGTATTGGATATTAAAGGTCATTTATAGGCAATTTGTGCTCCTCTGTAGTTATATTGCTTGTTTGGAAAGGTGCCCCTTTCCTCTGTCACCAACAGACTAATTTGCTTCGGCAAGCACACTGTTGAAATCACAACACATTACTACCTGAGGAGCCAGCAATCATTTTGTTTTATTGGTTGTTTCACCAAGTAGCTTGTGTCATCAGGCACTGACTGACAGGTGGGCCATAGCTCTGTGGAAAAGGGAGTTTTGACCCAAGGAGAATTTTAGATCTGGCAGGTGTGTCTTTATAAAAAGAAGGAAGCTGGGAGTGAATGACACAGGTATACCTCACAACCTTTAATTTTTTCAGCCCTAGGTATTTTTAGTTACTGATTTACACTAAACATGTGATGACACTCCTTAATTTCACAAAAACTCAATGAAACCTTTAATATCTCTGCTACATACAGGTTAGGAGGGATGTAATAAAGTTAGAAATGTGTACAAATGAAGAATGAATGAAAGTATTTTTTTAAAAATTGAGCTTGGTCAGCTAGTATTAATGTTTAATGGAGAAATAAAGGTAAAATTAAAAAACTTATCTCAGAGAGGTTGAAGGCTTGAATTAAATCTTTCATTTAAAGCTTTGTCTTATAGGAAAAACAAAAGTCAACCTGCTTAAATTGTAGAATTGAAAAAGCAGGATCAATCTCCTTTATCCCCTTAAGAGTGCTTCCTGTTTTGGACATATATATATGCATACCTCCCAATACTAGGGACAGGGAGGACCTATTTAAATCCCACCAATGACCTGCCTGGCCATATTCACAGAAGCCCAGCCCCATGGGTATGTACTGCAGAAGTATCAAGTAGCACTCCATTCTGGGTAGTTACCGTATATACTCGAGTATAAACCGACCCGAGTATAAACCGAGGAATACCAAATTTCAGCTAAAAATCCTAATAAAAGTTATTGACCCGAGTATAAACCGAGGAGTAAATGCCAACTCACTTGGCATTCAAGATGTTTTGGAAACTACAACTCCCAGCATCTTTATTAGCTGGGAGTTGTAGTTTCCAAACATCTTGAATGCCAAGTGAGGGTGGCATTCAAGATGTTTGGAAACTACAACTCCCAGCATGCTTTTATTCTGTGAGTTGTAGTTTCCAAACATCTTGAATGCCAAGTGAGGGTGGCATTCAAGATGTTTGGAAACTACAACTCCCGCATGCTTTATTAGCTGAGAGTTGTAGTTTCCAAACATCTTGAATGCCACCCACTTGGCATTCAAGATGTTTGGAAACTGCAACTCCCAGCTAATAAGCATGCTGGGAGTTGTAGTTCTCAAACATCTTGAATTCCCCCCTCCCCCCCAGTTCATTTTGTACCTGTGGGCTCTCTTCTCCCTGTGGGCTCTCTTCTGGCTCTCTTCTCCCTGTGGGCTCTCTTCTGGCTGTACTCGCATTCCGGCAGCCGCGAGCTCATTCCTTGTACTGCGCGCCGGCTGACGTCACTGCCCGGAGCCGGGCTTGGCGCCGGGCAGTGACGTCAGGCGGCGCGCCAGTACAGAAAAAGATCGTGCGGCTGCTGGAATGCCCAGTAAGCTCCTGACTCGGTATAAACCGTCCGAGTTTTCAGGCTGATTTTTCAGCCTGAAAAACTCGGTTTATACTCGAGTATATACGGTAAATGCTTGAGTGCCGTTCCCACTTAGTAGTACAAAGAATATGAAAAGGAGGCATTCTTAGATCTTTAGTAAGAATAAACCTTAACTTTTATTTAGCCTAATAAAATGCTACACTACATCTATGAGTTTCAGCTCCATATATCCTCAGGATATATACATATATATTTGTGTGCCCCTGGATAAAGCATACCGTACAAAATTACCTTTAAAGGTGGCACAATGCAATGCATGTTGTGCTCAACTAACTGTAACTCTGAATCAAGTATTTATTTATTTTTTGCTTATAACTCGTTATGGAGAACTGATTTCTTTCCAGTATAGTTTCTAAGATAGATGTTGGTGGGTATAATAACTAGTTACACAGACAGAAAAAATGTTTGCTAAGATACTGTATGTGCAGCCCACAAATACATAGATATTGTACAAAGCTTTCCCACTTTGTATAAGAACACTGCGATGAATACACATGGCGGTGTTTAAGGGAAGAATCAAAAATACACAGATGAGGATCGCCCTCCAAAAAATCAGTTTAATAGTGAACCACAAATGTCAATATCACAACGTTTCGGGGCTTTTGCCCTTCCTCAGATTTGAAGGGGCAAAAGCCCCGAAACATTGTGATATTGACATTTGTGGTTCACTATTAAACTGATTTTTTGGAGGGCGATCCTCATCTGTGTATTTTGGATCTACTACTTTGGCCCCTGAAGGGTGGAGGCCCAGAGGATACCAGCACCCATTGAGGATAGTGTGCGTTTGGGACTCCCTTTGTTTGTTGGGTTAAAGGGAAGAATCTTGGAACCCTAAGATATTTCAATGAAGTAGATCAGTTACCTCACCTCATTCAGACTCTAGTATACAATGAATCTATCTAAACCAGTTACATTAAACCATTAATCCTTTTTAAATGGACATTTGAGAGAGAACATACATCCATATACATCCATAACACACAGTTTACATTTACGTGGAATAAAGGGTAAATTTAGTTATATTGTAGGCATTTCATTGTAAAAAGGTTTGGAGATCAAAGAAATAAGCAGCATAAACTGATATTCAGACAAGCATGTAGCATTAAATAAATTCTTATCTTTATTCTCCTGTAACAATGCCATAATTCTCTGTTGTTGTTTTTTAAGTAGATTAAGACATATTCTCCATTTTGTTTTTTTCTTTACAATTGCATTTACATAATTTAACATAAAATATGTTTAAGTGGGTGGAGCTTATTTTAATAATTGAGCAGAAATCTATTCTCCATTTGCTGGAATTCTTCATAGGTTGAGATGCAGCTGCTCCCATGATGTCATTCCTTCTAGGTGCAGAACATCCAATTTAATAATCTGTTAGTTATATTTAAAAATAATGGTGTGTTATGGATTTTTTTTAGTATAATTATTAAATAATCAATAAATGATGACTCCATAATTTAATCTGTGAATATAATAGTTTTTCTTCATATCTACATTTAAATGGATGAATGAGTTTTATGACGAAATTAAACATATAATTATCAGGCTTATTCAATAAAAATCTGCCTCCACCAATCAGATGTTACCTTTCTACTGGTCCAATACAGTTAGAAAACATTTGATAACATATGATTGGTTGCTGGAGATTAAGAACACAGGCAAAATTTTGCACCTCTTATTGATTAATAATGCATGTTGTTGTTAAAAATCTATAGAAAGCAATAAGTTTTCAATATGCAGGGTTGTTGAGAGCTGCAATTACCAACTTCCTCACTGTGCTAATGCTGGCAGATGAGAAGGCATGTTCCAGCACTTAGATTGAGTCATTGATGAGGGCTGATTGACATCAATGGAGGGCTAGTTGACATCAGCCCGCAACCCCTTTTTGTATGTCAATATTTGTGTAGATGTGGAAAGTTAGGCACGAAAAAGGTAGAGATCTGCTTGATCACTGCCTAATGTTGACCTGATTTGCTTAATACATAATTGAAAGGAATTCCCGTATACTAGCTCAGGTTAATTGGAGAAATGAAAAAAATAAACAGCTTTTTGAGTAAAGGTTGCAGGAGTTTTGATGAATGTGAGTTATTTTGCATCATTGTCTTATCACTTTCTTCCCCTTTTAATTTACAAATGTGTATTGATCTTCCCATTATTATTGTACTGACTGTACAAAACATAAAGACAAAAGGCTGTGCTATGATTTCATTTACTATGTAGTAGTATATCGATAGGATTAGAATAAAAATGTTTATTTAGTAAGACAAGGGGAAGATTTAATGAATAGCTACAGTAATTCCCCACCTAAATAGTTATGCATACCGAAGAGCCATAAAAATCCTATAAATAATATCCTTATAAACTGTTATGTCATCAGTTATAATGGTCCTTATCTATGCCATGAATGTCACATGACTCAATGAAATTTGAGAAACATAGACAGGGGAATTTGGATGGATTGCAATCTGTAGCAACACATCTGTAGCTATCCCTCATCTGCTGCCCAAAATGAGCACAAGCTCCCATGCATAAAAATGTGAGCACAGCTATCTATTATCCCTCATGGTCTGAGTGTACCTGATTATAATATATGTTGTATATTAATATAGGAATGGGAACTAGCTAGACAAGGAAGGGTAGAGAATGTGGGGCCAAAAACATATTATTGTAAATTATAATTATTGGCCGTGACAGGCTCAACCTGAAGGGCTGGTTGGGGCAGGTTAGGGGCATGGCTGTGTGGTTTGGGGATGTGACTAGGCATTCAGGGCATTGGAGGGCAGAGATTAAATTGGCTTCACCCAGGTAACTAGTACCGGAAGTTTGGGAGGTATGCATTACATCAGGGGTGCCCCACCTGGCCCATGCTAGGGGCCGCACTAGCAGAACCTTATGCTCTGACCGAGCCACAGGCAGTTACGCCCATGTTACAGTAAGGAATATAACGGGAGACCCCATCTTTCTTGATAGAGAACTTATGTAAACCAGACACACAAATTAGAAAAAGTGCATTTAGCAAAAAGCAGATTGAGCATGTGGCTAAAATCCCATTATGTAGCAATAAATATAACAGGAGTTGCAATCAATCAATGCATATTTTACCATCAACACTTACATTTTATGTCACTATATACCACCTCACATTCCTTAGGTCACAAATAGAAATGTCTTTAGCTTTATAAGCTATTCTTTACACAGCTCTCTTATTTGAGATTTGAGTAGCAAATAAAATAAATAAACGTGTAAACGATGGTTAATGATGAAACTGATCTATGCGGATCAAATTCACATTGTGAGAAAAATCAATCCTCATGCCTATTTAAAGCTCCAAAATCTTCCCCTTGTCCGTCCCTTCTCACAACAAAATCTTTAGGGAATTCTAAAAGCTTCTTAGCCCACAAGATTGAGTCTTTTGCTTGGAAATATAACCCAGAAGAGCAAACTTATAGGAATTTATTCTGACATAAAAGGAAAGGCTAAAATAAATAGGAGGCAGTCCGATAACGTGCTAGCTACAGCCAACTGGAAGTGTCAAAATAATGGTTTAACTTCACAAGTGTAGGATCCTTTACAAGTGTAAATCTTTTTCTAAATTGCATTATTCGGGTTACTAATTATTCATGTCAATGGAAATGTAGCAGCTCCAGTTTTGTTGAATGCAAATCAGCCATGTAATATTAAAGGGCATATTCAGGATTAGTATACTCACTTCCCCCCCATTCCACACCTGCATAGTAGGACTGAATTGGTTAACTCTTCACTAGAGATGGCCGAACTTCATAAAGTGCAGTCCGTTTTCGGAACTTTTGAACTTCAGTAAAAGTTTGAAAGTTCAAATTCGGACCCATTAAGCAATGGGGGAGTGATAGTTTGAAAAGTCCGGGTGATTTACAGCTAATCTAACAATGGTAACTTACTGTAAATGGCTGGGGCACCTGGGAAATGGTCTGGTGAACATGTCACTATCACCAAAACATGTTAAAACACTTCTTTAACACGAGCGAGCAATTGTCCAGTTTTTCGCAAGCTACATTCGAAGTTTAGGGCCAATTCGAGGGTTACTGAACGATACTTTAGAGGGTTAGCGAAAAAAGAACCATAAATTCGAGGATTACCAAAAACGAACAATATTTTCGAGAAAAACCGAAAACGAACGATACTTTCGAGGATTACAGAAAACGAACTATACTTTTGAGGGTTGTGAAAACGATCCGTATATTCGAGGTTTATCAAACACAAAGATACTTTTGAGGGTTAGCGAACGATACATTCTAGGGTTAGCGAACGGCATGTAAATTTGATAATTATCAAATTTACGATAATTATCGAAAATACAGCCAGGAGTCTAGTAAAAATAACTAGTTCCAATACTTCGAGTTCGTCCAAACTCATAAAGTTCGGCTCGAATACCGAACTTACTTATTTAAAGTTCCCCCTTACCACTCCGGTCTGCTCTGCCCCTCTACCACTATCAATTACAGTCTGTGATGTAGCCAATGGGAACACACACTTCTTTGCAGAGCGTCTTCCCAACGGCTACATCACAGACTACAGAGACAATCCAGAACTGGACCACAGCCAATTTAATTATAACAGCTGATAGATAAAGTATGCAGGGGTAGTTTAGGTCCTCACCCTGGGTACTATTAATTGGAAGAAGGGGAGTGAGGGGGGGTTAGTATAATTGTCCTTGTAACTTATAATTGTAACTTACTGAGCACATGGCAATATGTTTATTCTAAACAAGTTGTGGAAATGGATCATTGGACCTTTGTTTTATTATATGTAATGTTAATCTTAAAGGACAATTATACTCCCTTGTTCCTCTTGTTCCATAACAGAATAGTACCCAGGGTGAGGACTCCAGGGGTGAATTACAAAACAGCTGTACTTATTTGTATTAAGTTTCCCTCAGCATTCCAGTCCTCTTCCATAGTCTGCAATGTAGCCAATGGAAAGACACACTCTGCAAAGAAGTGTTTGTACCCATTGGCTACATTGCGAACTGTCACTGATATTGGCTGAGGGGTAGAATGGAGTGGAGCACCGGATGGATGAAGGTCTTTATTCAACCTCAATACTACTTCTGTACTATACCAATCTCTTGTTAAATTAAATAATATGAGAGGTGGAAATCTACCTGCCAAAAAAAGGTTTAGGGAAAACTTAATTTGTGGTCCTTTAAGAAGTTTTTAAAATCTTAAATCCTTCAATCTTAGTTGAACATTTGTCACCCAGCTCTGTAAAATTTGCCAGTCAATCCATCACCAGATTAAAGAGAGAAGCAGGTACAATCTCGCTCTGCTGTCTAAATGACAGGTGGATGAGCACCACTTGCAGTAAGAGCTGGGTAAAACCAATTCCTAAACTCATTGTAGAAGCAACAGTAACCTTAGGTATCTTAAAAAAAAAAGAGATTTAAATGCATACTATTTAGTGCTCATCTTAACAATGAATCCACATATTTTATCATGTATGAATATTTAGTTTAAATATTATTTGCTGCAATTTATACTATTAATCAAAGATACAAGTAGAGAGATTTTAGGAGAACTAAACTTACATTTTTAAAAACCAAATGTGAAAGCTTTTCTCCCCAGAACACCTATACATTGTAAGATTCTTCTCTAGCAAGTTTCATTTAGTACATGTAAGCAATAGATTCTGTAACTAAGAAGGTTTCCATGTTGTTGCCAGTACAACCCACAGCCCATGAAGTCATCAAAGAGCCACACCCCCTGACCCCTGTATTCACTGTCTCTATGCACAGTGTGTTTTCTATAAAGATGTCTACACACTAATATGGAATCCCTGATAAGACTTTGAAAGCTTCTTGTTACCTTGCAATTTATTTACCAGTCAGTGCGAGTTACTGGTAAATAAACTGCAGGGTAAGAAGCAGCTTTCAAAGTCTTATAAGGGACTTCCATATTCCATTTTTTTAAATTATTCTTTTCCTAGCAAAAGATAAATCTTCCAAATGTAGCCGGAATCTCTGCTTATTCGTGTTGGTGCATCGGGTAAGGCACCAGCAGGGTTCTTATTGTTTAAAACGGTGCTAATTTTGCCCCAACCAATCAGATGTTAGCTTTTAAATGTTAAATGAGATCTGATTGGTTGGGGCAAAATTAACACCATTTTAAAGGATAAGAACTTTTATTGAATCTCCCTGTAGGTTTAAAACATACACAGCTCAGAAGGTCACAAGTTCAATACCCCAGGCTTGCTTTTTTTTTTTTTTTGTTTCTATTAAGTTCCATTAAAGATAAAGCTTCTAAAGGTACCCAAATTTCAGGTTATTCCCTGGTGGCTCACCTGGTACAACACCAATTATTAAAACACACAGTTCAGAGGGTCAGAAGTTTGAATCCCCAGACTTACCTTGATTTTTTGTTTCCATTATGTAGTTAAAGATTTTATATATATCACTGTTCTATGTAGAATCTCTGTTAGTCAAGAAGTAAGAGCTTTGCTTTTAGCAAGACAGAGTAATTGTACAAGTTGCAGGTTCTATTCCCCAGATTTACTATTATTTTTTTTACATTTTTGCTGAAATGTTAGTATTTTCCGTTTCTTAAATCCATACTATCTATGAAATACACTGCAAAGATGTATTTTTTTTAGTATGAAAAGTAAAGGATTCTATCATTGAATGTTTTTGAAAACAAAAACTGAAATCCCTGTTCTGTGTAAGGGAGAGGGAGAATCTCTGTGCTGTACTGTGATTGGCTGTAATCTTCTCGGAAGACTGCAACTTCCTTGTTTTGATCTGTTGAGCTCTACAGAGCATGTAACTGTAAGCAGACACTTAGCTGTGGGTTTAACCAGTTACTGTGGATTGTGGGAGCTGACCCCTAGTACTCACAGGTTGTTTGGTTGTTTTCATAAATCATCCAATGACCACAGCAAAGGGAAAGGTGAGACACAGCTTGTTGTATGTTTGTAAATGTGCTCTGTATATTGGGACAATGTTGTCTTAAGACTTTAGTTACCCTTTAAATTAGTATATAAATAATAATATTAGATTTAATTACATACTTATTTACAGATTCTGCTATTGTATTTATGAGATAGGAGGCAACAACTTTGAAGCCTGTTTTTTAATTTCTTATTGTTAAAAAAACATGTTAACTTTCAAATGTTAAACAAGATCTGATTGGTTGGGGCAAAATTAGCACCATTTTAAACGATTTTTTAAAAACCATTTTAAACATTTTTAAAAGAACTTTCATTGAATAACCCTGCTAAGTCAGGTAAAAAAGCAATTCAGTCGAAAGATTTCCTTTAAAAAACAGATATAATCTAGGTAATATTAAATGAAAAATAAGAATGTAAACTCTTAGGGTTCGTTCACACTAGAGATGGACTAGAACTCAAACCCGAGTTCAAGCCGAACTATTCGTTTTCGAACGGACTCGGACTTCTCGAACGATCCCGGACCAGGATTTCTCGGACTTTCGATATTTTCCGGACTTTCGAAAAATTATCGAATGTTCGATACACGAGTAAATATCAAATCCGCGAGTAAAATGTATATTAAACCTATACGCGAGTATCGAATCTGCCAGTAAAATGTCTATTATACCTATACGCGAGTAAATACCGAATACGCAAGTAAAATGTCTATAATACCTATACGCGAGTAAATACCGAATACGCAAGTAAAATGTCTATTATACCTATACGCGAGTATCAAATCTGCGAGTAAAATATCTATTATACCAATTCGTGAGTAAATATTGAATCCGCAAGTAAAATGTCTATTATACCTATACGCGAGTATCCAATCCGTGAGTAAAATGTCTATCATACCTATTCGCGAGTAAATATCGAATCCACAAGTAAAATATCTACCTATTATACCTTTACGCGAGTAAATATCAAATATTGAATCCGCGAGTAAAATGTCTATTATACCTTTACACGAGTAAATATCAAATTATGGGATAATTAATGTTCGAACACAAGAACTCGAAAGTAGCGCACGTGAAAGTAAAATCGATTTTTCGAATGTCCTGGATATTGGAACATGTTCCCCAGACCATTTTCCAGGTCCCACAGCCATTTACATTAAGTTGCCATCGATATTTTAATTGTATTTCATTTGAACTTTTTGAACTATTTGACTCCCATTGACTTTAATGGGTCCGTTTTCGAACTTTAGAACTTTCCATATAGTTTGAAAGTTCTAAAAAGGACTGAACTTTCGCAAGTTTGGCCATCTCTAGTTCACACTAGGAACAGACAAAACTTAATGCAACATGCTAAAACGCAACGTTTTGACACATTTTTGTATCCGTAGCTAACTGTTTGCGTGAGCGTAATCATCCCTTTGTGTCCGTTTTCTTCTGCATTTCTGTCTGTTGCGTTTAAACACATTTTTTAAAATTTAAGGGAGCAGCACCAAAGAACACTGAAATGACATTACAGGAACTCCAGGCAATCCTTTTGGAAAAATGGACAGAAACGCTATCTAGAAGCTGAATACATGGTTTCAAATTATATTTAGTCTAACTGATAAATTCACTAGGAATTCGATGAACAAAGCAATATTATTGATATATTTTGTAATGCAATTATTGTTGTTGTATAGTAAAAAACTATTAAAGGTGTGTAATATACATTGCTACCATGGTTATATATTAAAACGTGGCATATCCTGTTCATTAGAATCCCCACTCCCAGACACCAAGGTTAAGTGATCTCTGTAACATACGGAATGTCATGTGCGGGCATTGAAAACTATTGTAGGGGGGTAGCAAGTGGAAATAGAGCACCGGTCTTCCAATCTGTAAAACATATAAATGCATTTATGATGGACCAGCCTGTTGTTAAAGCTGACTCTAAATCGTAATGTGTTTTTTTAAATTCTGTCCTAATAATTGTGACAATTATGTGCAAATTTTTGTCGGTGCCAGTTGTATTTCTTTTTCTGACATATTGTTACGTAGACTATTTATAAACCAGGACTCATTGCAAAGTATTACTGTAGTATTTTGATTTTTTTGCCCTCTTCAATAGAGATGGGATCCTCGGTTCCGTCTGGATCGTCCAGATTTCGGGACTTTTTGATCATTGATCTTTTTGAACATTTTTGATCATTTTTCGAATGTACGGAGCTATTTTCGATAATTTTTGAAAATAGCAGCAAACGTTCGAAAATACGATCAGAAACCCGAAAATGGTCTCCGATTTGTATTTTTGAGAATTTTTGAACGTTCGAGGCTATTTTTGAAAATAGCTCTGTACATTCGAAAATTATCAAAAATTTGGATTTTAGATCTTCATGTTTTTCCTGAGATCCAGGAATCCAAAAATGGAACAAAACTAGTGAGTTTTGGCCATCTCTACTCTTCACCTAGCATTGGTTGGATATTGTATTCAGACTGGAAAATAATAAACTATTCTCAGCTAAATTATGTACAAAACTGTTCAATGTTTCACAAAATATGTGAAAATAATACATTAAAGGGCAAGTCCACCCCACAACTATAAATTAATACTTACATTACTTACCTCCAAAAAGAGCGATACTGACACAGCTGCAAACTGTTCCTGAAGGTTCCCGCCTCCTTTTAAGGTTCCCGCCTCCTCTTAAAGCTGTATAAGCTCTTTATGTGTTTGCACATGTTTAGAGGAGAAGGCTTGGGTAACAGAAATCAAGTCATTGGCTGTGACGTTAGCTGTCAAAGCCATGGTTACTGCTACTACTCTGCAGAGTTGGTAAGACTACAGAAAGGAAGTTATTAAAAATATGTTTAAATATTTCAGTCTTTGGTTTTGGAGGTAGGAAAGGTATTTATGCATTTTTGGCTAGGGAGACTTGCCCTTTAATGATTATTTAAAAACTACATGAATATTCTTAAAGAGAGAGTTCAATATTCTTAAGAGTTTTTCTACACTGGGGGCATAACAGAAACAAGACATGAACATTAGTGGCAAACAAACTGACTTTACTGTATGTGACCTTCTACGGTTTCTAATCTTTTGTTGCCTCCTTTTTGATGTAGCAAAATCCATTAAACAATAAACTATCATAGACCATCGGTCTCTTAACCATCAGTCAATACTGTATACTGTTATAAGTATTCTAAAACTTCGTATGTGCGTTCACTGGGACGACCGACGACACGTAATGGTGTATGAACGTCCATTTCGGCTGAGTATCGGTAAGTGTATTGGTGCTCGGACAGGACTTGTTTGTGATCCGCCAGTTTGGAATGAAACGGACGTTGGCAGAACATCGTGCACCACGGGTTGGGCCCTTAAGAAAACTGTAAAACTTTATAAAAAGTTCATGCTTAGAGTTATCAGTCAACAATGGGGGGTCCTGGGAGGGGTCGGCTTAAGTGGGCCCCATATTGCCTGGCCATGCCTCAGAATGCCCCAGCCACACCCCTGTGGGACAAGGCCAGATGTTCTAGGACTAATTTTCCACTGATAAATATGGCTATAAAATTTAGGAAAGTACAGAAAACCACAGAATTACAAATTATTACTTCACAGTGCTATTCATTTCTGATACTAATTGCATTGTAGCTTTAGCTGCTTTAAATCATTTTTTTTTTTATTGTGAGCATAAAAACATCTCTGTACAGTTCCTGCATAGATTGAACAGATAACACTGCCCCAAAGCATGATAAAGTGGAAGGGGCACACTTTTCTAAAAGAAGATTAGGTCAAGTATTGGGAAAAAAACAGGGAATTAAGACAATTTTAAAGGGTATCTCCATTGAAAAAATAAAGTTTGGTAATTTCGTTTTATTAAAGAACGGGACGTAAAGGAGCTGTGTCTTACCTCCCGTTCATCAATAAAACCTGCAGGAGCCGAGAGAGAAGGTAAGTTACTTACCCAATCAATCGCTTCTGCGACACGTAGTCTGACAGGTCCCAACAGACCCCTGGGACCTGCCAGACTTTTTGGCGGGGCAGCGAGCAAATCGGGTTAGTAACTTACCTTCTCTCCTGGCTCCTTATTGTTTTATTGAAGAACGGGAGGTAGGACACAGCTTCTTTACATCCCGTTCTTCAATCAAACAAAATGGCCAGTGGAGATTCCCTTTAAATAACACATTAAACATTGCAACCAGTAATTTAAGAGGTGGTTGCAAACATTCTAAAGCTGGGTACACACATTAACGACGGTATCGGGCTTTATCGTTAATGTGTGTACGCTCGTTTCCCGAACGAGCGCGCGGCCGCCGAACGATCGGGTCGGCCGAACGCTCGTTCGGGAAAGGCTGAAACAATACCAATCCGATCCATGTACAATGTTTATTTCTAAGCGTTTATCATGAGTCATCTTGTGGCACGTTGAAAAGCTTTAGCAAATCCAGTAAACCATCCCTGCTATGGCCTGAATCTAAAGTCTTACTCACCTCGTTCAAAAAGAAGTAACATTTGTCCTGGCCCAATCTTTTTTCATAACTCCCGTGCTGGTCTATACTATAGAGATCATTTCTGGAGACCAAGTAAGGATGGTGATCCCATAACCAACTTCCCTACACTGGTGTTAGGCTTACAGGTCTATAATAGAGATGGCCAAACTTTCAAAAGTTTTGTCCATTTATTAACCTCAAAAAAGTTCAAAAGTCCCGAAACTGACCTCCATTAAAGTCAATGGGGGGGTCAATAGTTTGGAATTCGAACTACTTTCCGAAATATTGCAGAGTAAAACTTACCTACAGGCCACTGGGACCTTGGAGATGGTCTGGGGGAACACGTCCGTGCATGGTGGGAACAGGCATAAAAAACGGACGTAGCACACCACACGCGCATTACTTCGGGTTACCACGGCTGCTTTCGATTCGATTTTCGGAGCCGTTTCGCTACAACTCAAGCCGCTTCCGAAATCTGAGAGTCTTGAATGTCCGAGGATTTTTGAAATGTCCGCGACATCCGGAAATCCAACTAGTTGACATAGTTTCAAGTTTCGTCCGAAACTGCATCGAACAGCGTTTCCAGTTCAATTCCATCCTAGTCCATACAATATTTTTGGTATCATCACAGTACAAAATCGATCTGAAAATATAAAACAGTGGGGTCTAAGATAAAAGTGGATAAACTCAATTAAGTCCGAGGGATGTATTTCATCCTGTCCTGGGGCTTATTGATATTTATTTTGTCTGTTTGCTTTGCCGGTAACCGACAAGGATGGCCCTATTCGCTAATGTGTATATGGCGGACTGAAACTACGTGTTCGATTGCCAACGAATGTTCGGTTGGTAGCATCGGAAAAAGTCACTTCTTACCGGAAAATTTCCCTCGATCGCACTTCTGTCTGTCATCTTGGACAGTTGGTACTGTTGTACCTCCTATAAGGCTGTGTGGTCAGGGCTGGTATTCCGATTGCGGATGATATTTTGGTCAGTTGGTAAAAACCTGAAACTGAAAGTTCTGTTCAGCAAAATCAGTTAAATGCAAAAGAATCAGTATGCTCAAAAAAGAGAGGCCTGTCAGTAATTTTGGCCTAAGTCTACACCTCAGACGTAAGCATATATACTGAATTGCCCAATTGATATAAGTAATATAGAATAATACCCCATCATTCCAAGCAGCTACTACACAATAAAATATTTATGATGTATACTCCGGCCTGAAACAGTTTAACACAAATGTTTGAGCAAAGGATGAACTGAAAGTAATATGTGTAATGCTGAAGGAGTAAGATAATGCCTCAGCTATCGAGAGTAGATTAAATTTGGGCTACCATAATGGCAACTGCGGTTTTTTTGTTCTTTTTCTGGGTGTATATTGAATTGTAGACCAACAACAGCGGTATGTATATATTACATATTGTGTAAATCTAGATCTTGCTGGATATATTTGGGAGGAAAACATAATCGTTTTACGGTTGATTTAAAAATAATGGTCATATGATCTGTAATTCCTGTTAAAATTGGCAGTCATCATAGTGATGGTTTCGTGCCTGAGCTATAAATGGTAAAATGGACTGTAATTAGGAGCAGGGAAGAAAGAGATTGCAGTTTGGTTACAGAAAGTAGCCCAAAGGGCTTGGTCGAGCACTGATCAATAAGTGATTCTATTTTTGGAATGAAAAAAATACAGTAAAGTAGCGACAATTGGAGAGGACCACTGAAGCCAACCGAACAGTCAAAATAGAGGCAAATGAAGGTGACTGGATGCAAAGGGGGGGAAGATTATTTTAAGCGTTCATACACGAAAATAGAGACGATCATTACATACAATTGGAAAATATCCTATTTTAATGAAGTTTAGAGCACTTCAAAAATTCTTAGTAGCATGTACATGAAAGGGTTATACATTTTACCCGTAATATTACTCAAAATCTGATGTAGTGCATGTGTTTACATATTGGACAAGACACAATTCACACGAGAGCACAGAGAAATTAAGAAAGGACTATAAACCTTTTTGAAAAAACTGTTAAATGAGAAGTACCTGTTGCAGGGGGTCGGATTGTACTTTCGACCTCCCAACTATCATATCATGAGAAGCGCCACACCAAGAAAACGCTGCCTTTGCCAGTTTCTTGATGCTTCAGCACGATCTTTTAATCCAGGAGGTCCAGAGGGCACTACCCTGGCAAGATGGAAACCTGAATGTCCTGAGCTCCTCAAATCAACAATACTGTGGTAGGTAGGAATAATCAATCCTACCTCCCTGCCCTAGGTAATTTCATTTTTTAAAAGGTACTTTTTCATATGGGTTAATGCCACACTCATTGGCTATTATCAGATATGTAGTATGCATGTGTGGTGCCAATTTTATTTGTAGGCTATCTCAGGACCGTTCACACAATAATATTGCGTTGTGGAATGACTGAAATTGAGGGTAACTTCAGATGAAAAAATGTCAGAAAACATCTAGATAGGTAAGGGCAGCCATTTTACCCTAGTTGGACATGAGATAGAGCAGACGTTTTGTTGGTGTGATGCTTTAGTATAAAGAAATAGTGCTTTGGTGGAACTGCAGTTTTAACTTCGCAACTTTCCGTCTGGTCCCTTCATGTTGCAATCGTTGAGAATTGAGGCCCACAGTTGGGTGGCCAAATTTGCATTGCTGCAATATGTTACCACGTGCATCACCATTTTTTTATGGATCATACTCTGATTGCTGATACATTACCATGATTTATATCTAGACTGAAATTTACAGTAAATGCATTAAAAAAAAAAACTCTTGTGTTGTGCATTGGAATAGGTTACAGAATTTGAGACGTCCCGCATTGTCCACAGGGGGGCCCATTGGATTTTTTCCTGGCCACTTGCTATAGACCCGGGTTTTTCAAAAGGTTGCTTCAAAGAGTCAGAGGTGTCTCCAAATTTGTGTTAGTGGACTATTTCCCCGTTATAAATCTTAGTTTGTATATATATTAGTATATGTTATTTATAGTATTATAATATATTATATAATTCATCATGTTTAAACACAGTCATGTAGTGGTCTGCTCATATTATGCTTGTGAAGGTTCTCATTCATCCAGGTCTGGTAATATCTGTTGTATTCAATTAGATCACACTGACTTGAAATGTAGTTCTTGAAGACATTTCGCTAGTCATCCGACTGGCTTTCTCAATTCGAATGACTTCAACAAGATCGTGGCAATTATGTTACCTGGAAAATCCCAAATAGCATATCAACAGCCGTGTGAAGGGGCGTGATTGATAGTGGGCTAGAGGTTTTATAGGAGACGCCCAGAGTAAGGCGTCAAAACAGATTGTACATGGCAAGACCTCAGACTACATATAGCGAACCATGAGTCCTGGCCGTAAATACACACATATGAGGGCTTTTAAACAAGGGATCCACCCAGCCATTACAAGAAGGGTCATAGACTTATTAAACAGCTTCAAAAGGATAAAGCCATTGAGTTGAGCAATGTATCAGCGCCTCTACTTCTGGTTGAGCACTCCATCCATATATGGCCTCCCAAAGATACATAAGGAAGGTGCAACCACTAAGACCTAGAGCCAGCAGGCATCAACATACAAGGTGGCAAAAATACCTAGCACATCTTAGGACCATGGAGGCAAGTTCTAGCATCACAATCACGACTCTCAGGATTTCACCAACAAAGTTGAAGATATTAGTAATTGTGCAGTAAGAAACTATGGTGTCCTATGAGTGTTGGAAATCTATTCCCCTGTATACCCACAAGGAGGCTGTTGACCATGGTGAAAAAACGGTAGGCCAAGACTGACTCTTACCAGCAGACGAACTGCATCTAACCCAGAACAGGGTGTGTTCTACTGGACTTGGCCTGAATACCACCTATTTCAAATACAGGGCATAAGTCTATAGCAAAAATGGATGTGGACTATGGGATCCGCCAGTTTCACCCATTGGGCCAACTTACACTGGAGGATGTAGAAAAACAGGCCTGTAATACCTTTAAGGGCATAGCACCCAGCCACTGGTTCAGATATGTGATGACACCTGGTTAAAATCCACCAGAAGGAAGTACAAGCTTCACAGAACACATTAATCGGTGACCAAAACATAATTCACAAGGGAAGAGGTACAAACAACCTGGCTTTCTTGGACTGCTTGGTAGAAGTTAAGGAAAATGGTAAACTGGAAGTAGAGGTTTACAGAAAACCAACACAACAGATCAGTATTTGATGTTTACTCCCACCACCCTTTAGATCACAAGCTGGGTTCATCAGAACCCTGCAACACAGACTGAGAACATCCCCACTAGCACAGAGGCGAAGGCTAAAGAAATGAAACATCTCAGAGGAGCCCTTAAAACTTGTGGATATCCAGACTGGGCCTTTGTCAAAAAGTAGAAGGAAAGAAAAGAACAAATACCAACAGTGAAGGGGAAAAGAAAGACAGGAGAAAAACATGGTCATCCATATGTAGCAGGGGTCTCCTGAGAAATTAAGAAGAATTTTCAAAAACACGCGTATCCCTGTCTGCTTTAAACCGAACAACACACTAGGCAGCAATTGGTACATCCACGACCCAATACCAAACCAAGAAAAGCGACATCATATATGCGTGGCAGTGCAGTAAGAGTGCTCGATTTGTATGTGGGGAGAACCAAACAGCAACTGCATCAACGTATGGCCCAGCACAGAAGAGCCAATTCCTCGGGTTCGAGGACTCAGCCGTGTATCTGCATCTTAAGGATAAAGGACATACCTTTGAAGATTTAATGTTAACATATGGCAGAAGAGTGACTGGTTCAGAGAGGTGTTAAGGAGGCATTTATGTGAAATAAAGAAACCAAGCCTAAATAGAGGTGGGGGGTCGACACCAACTGTCTGCCATGTACAATGCTTTTTACACCTTACTCGGGGCGTTCCTATAACACCTCTTAGCCACTATCTCAACACAAACCCTTAACACCTGGCTGTGAATATGCTAATTGGGATTTTCATGGGTAAAAATTGCCACCGTTAGTGTACAAGTCATTCTGAATTGGAGAAAGCCCAGTCGGAATGACTAGCGAAAACGTCTTCAAGCACTCATTTCAAGTCCAGTTGATCTAATTGATTACAACGATACACCTAATAATAATTGGTGACGATGAGTTGACACCTGCTAAATTGTTCCATGAAAAATATAATAAAAGGTCCAGTATATGGGGGGGTGTTACTAGACGAGTTTCTATAGGCTCTAGAGTCACAAAATAGTCACACATGTGGACAAACCTTGTTTGAGAACGTACATGGCCAGACTAGGGAACATTTCATCTTAGGAGAGGGCCTCAATTGTGATCTATATTCCAACCAATTACAAAAAAAGCGCGTACCAATATTTCACCATAAACTTACCTGTGCAGCCTATACCATGACTGCACTGTAAGGTTTCGTTAACCCTAACCAACACTGTAACGATTTGTTATACCCTTAATACACTGAAACGTATTGTTCACCCTGACTATCACTGTAAAGTATCATTAACCTGCTATTCACTGTTAAATATCGTATATACCCTGACATCACTGGTACGTATCGTTATAACCTGACTATTACTGTAACAATTGTTGTACCCTGGACTATCACACTGTAAATATCGTTCTTTAACCCTGACTAATCACTGTAACGTATCGTATTACCCTGCCTATCACTGTCACGTATCGTGATACCCTGACTATCACTGTAACGATCGTTATTATACCCTGACTATCACCGGTAAAAACATATCGTTACCCCCCTGACTATCACTGTAAACCTATTGGTTTGTTACTCTGACTATTAACTGAATGTATCGTTTATACCCTGATATCACTGTGTAACGATCGTTTATACCTGACTATCACTCCGAACCGTTATTGAACCCTGAATATCACTGTAACGTATCGTTATCCCTGACTAGCCACTGTAACGTATCGTTATACCCTGCCTATCACTGTAACGATATTTTTTTCCATGCATCACTGGTAACGCTTATGTTGTACCCTGACTATCACTGTAACGTATCGTTATTACCTGACTACAGTGTAACGATCGTATACCTGAATATCACTGTAAAGTATCGTTCTGTCTCTTCTTTAATACACTGACTATCCACGAACGTTATAGTTACACCCTGAATATCACTGTAAAGTAGCGTTATACATGACTAGAACTGTAACGATCGTTTAACCCTGATTAGCACTGTAAAGTTATTGTTGTACCCTGAATATCACTGTAAAACGTTGTGTGTACCCTGACTATCACGTACGTATCGTATAACCCTGACTATCACTGTAACGTATCGGTATCCCTGTACTATCACTGTAACGATATCGTCTTATAACATGAATAGCACTGTTTGTAACGTATCGTTATTTACCCTGACTATCACTGAAAGTATCGTGATACCATGACATTAAACTGAAATATCGTTATAACTGAATATCACGTACGTATCGTTATACCAATGATATCTCTTGAACGTATCGTTATACCCTGACTATCATGGAACGGTAGCGTTTATTACCCTGAATATCACATGTAACGTACAGTTATACCCGATATCACTTGTAACGAGGTTATACATGAATATAACTGTAACGTATGATCTACCCTGGAATACACTGACACGGCTTGTTTATAACCTTGGCCTATAAATGAAAGGTTATTGTTCTACCCTGACTAGCACTGTAAACGTATCGTTATACCCGGACTATCACTATCACGGATTAACGTTCGTGATACCCTGGCTATCTCTGTAAAAGTATCGTGATACCTTGCTATCACTGAAATATCGTTATACCTGACTATCATGTTAATATCGTTAGTACCCTGCATCCAAGGTTAACGTATCGGTATACCATTACTATAACTGTAAGTTGTTATACCATGGTACTATCACTGGAAAGTACGTTACCTGATTATTCACTGTAACGACGTATACCTGGACTATCCACTGAATGTATGTTATACCATGGACTAAACTGTAACGTATCGTTATCCCGACTATCACTGTAACATATCATATACCCTGCCATCACTGTAGCGTATCGTTACACCATGACTAGAATGTAAAATATTGGTGTACCCTCTGGCTACCAGGTTACATATCGTTATACAATGCTATCATGTAACGGATCGTTATTATCGGACTTATCACTTGTAACGTATCGTATACCCTTGCCTATACTGAAAATATCTTTACACCCGACTTCA